>VWZZ01006840.1:18773-49528 GCA_013399095.1 Psophia crepitans
CTTCCTGAGGTCAAGCAAAAGCTCCCTGTGCAGCCAGGCTGGTCTCTTTCCCCGCCGGTTTGTCTCACAGCACAGGGGAATAGCTTGCTCCTGTGCCTTTACGACTTCCCTCTTGAGGAATGCCCACCCTTCCTGGACCTCTTTATCCTTCAGGACCACGTCCCAAGGGACTCCTTCAACCAGTGTTCTAAGCAGGCCAAAATTTGGCCTCCAAAAGTCCACAGTGGTGGTCTTGCTAATCCCCCTCCTTAATTCACTATGTATCGAAAATTCTATAATTTCATGATCACTAAGTCCAAGGCAACCTCCAACCACCACATCCCCCACTAGTCATTTTCTGTTTGTGAAGAGTAGGTCAAGCAGGGCACCTCCTCTGGTAGGCTCCCTTACCAGCTTCGTCAGGAAGTTATCTTTGACACACTCTAGAAACCTCCTAGACTGCTTCCTCTCTGCTGTGTTGTATTTCCAGGAGACATCTGGCAAGTTGAAGCCCTCTACGAGAACAAGAGCTAGCAATTGTGCGACTTCTGCTAGCTGCTTGTAGAATGCTTCATTAGCTTTTTCATCCTGATTGGGTGGCCTGCAGCAGACTCCCAGCAGGATATCAGCCTTGTTAACTTTCCTGCTAGCTACAGGCCTCCAACTAGACTCTGCACTACCTATCACAACTTTCTAAGCTCTGCCATTCAGCCAGTTGTCAATCCACTTCATTGTCCACTCATCCAATCCACATTTCCTAAGCTTAGGAATAGTCAAGTTGACAAAATACAAGGATGTTATGAGAGATGGTATCAAAAGCCTTACTGAAGTTAAGGTAGACAGCATCCATTTCTCTCCATTCATCCACCCAGCCAGTCATGCCATCATAGAAGGCTATCAGATTGATCAGGCATGATCCTTGGTGAATTCATGCTGATCACACCTGATAACCTTCTTTTCCTTCACTTGCTTAGACATGACCTCCAGAATGAGCAGTTCCATCACCTGTCCAGGGGTGGGGATGAGGCTGATAGGCCTGTAGTTTCCTGGGTCCACCTTCTTGCCCTTTTTGAAGACTGGAGTGACACTGGCTTTCCTCCAGTCCTTCAGGCACCTCTCCTATTCTCCATGACCTTTTAAAGATGATGGAGAGTAGCCTAGCAATAATATCTGCCAGCTCCCTCAACACTTATGGGTGCATACCATTGGGGCCCATACATTTGTGGATGTAGCGTTTGCCTGAGTGATCTCTGATTCAATTCTCCTTGACCAAGGGAAAGCCTTTCTTTCTCCAGACTTTCTCTCCTACCTTCAAGGTCTGGGATTCCTGAGGGCCAGCCTTAGCAGTAAAGAATGAAGCAAAGGCAGCATTCAGTAACGTCCCTGCACACTCTGACAACATTTCTGTACTTCTCTCAAGTGGCAGGTCTCTTTTTCCACATTCTGTAAACTTCCTTCTTCCCTTCATGTTTTTCCAGGAGTTCCTTGCTCATCCATGCAGGTCTCCTGCCTCCTTTTCTTGATTTCTTACTTTTCATGATGCACTGATCTTGAGCTTGTAGGAAGTGGTGCTTGAATAATGACCAGCTCTCCTGGACCTCCCTACCTTCTAGAGCCCTCCCGCATGGGATTATCCCAAACAGGTCTTTGAAGAGGCTGAAGTTAGCTCTCCTGAAGTCCAGGGTTGTAATCGCACTTATTGCCTTGCTTCTTCCACATAGGATCCTGAACTTCACCATCTCATGGTCGCTGCAGCCAAGGCTGCCCCCAGCCTTCGCATCCCAAATCAATCCTTTGTTTGTTGGTACAAGGTCTAGCAGCCCACCTTTCCTCGTGGGCTCCTCCACAGTCTGCATCAAAAAGTTATCATCAACACTCTGTAGGAACCTCCTGGACTGTGTGTGCCTGGCTGTGTTGCCTTTCCAGCAACTATCAGGATTGCTAATGTCCCCCATGAAGTCCTCCAGGGTCTATGATCATGAGACTACTTCCAGCTGTCTGTAGGCGGCCTCACTGACTTCCTTATCCTGATCAGATGGCCTGTAGTGAACACTCACAAGTGTTCCTCATATTAGCCTGCCCCTTAATTTTTACCCATAATCTCTGTACTTGTTCTTCATCCACCCCTAGGCAGAGCTCGATACATTCCAGTTGCTCTCTCACATAAAGAGCTATGTGAAGCTATCCTGACAAAACCACAGTAAAATGAAGATTACCTCCATTTTTCAGATGAAGAAACTGAGAAAAATTCTGTGAACTGTGCAATTTCATGCAGGAGGTAAGCAGCAGAGCCAAGAACCGAATGAGAAACTGAGTTTCAGACAAGTGCCTTAGTCACAAGCACATGAATAATGAGAACAGTCTGTTTTAAAGACCCTTTGTACTTGTGTCTCTCCTTCCCATCAGTCTGCTTGTCATCAAAAACAAACCAAAGAAGGAACTGAATGCAAACGGAAATACTGAGGTGGATTTTTACGGTAAATTCAGATGTCTTTGGTCTGTAATAGATAAAACAGTATAACTTAGCTTACTAGAGGAATGAAATGGTTACATCAGAACGCACTGATTTTAACCTACAGTGTAGTAAGTGGATGTTTCAGTCCACTCTTGCCAGTTCTCACATATTTTGGATGGAAAATGAGGTCAATACAAGGTGTTATTAAATATCATTTTGTTTTTTACTACACATCAGCCAACTGACACAGTGGATTTCCTTCCCTACACCATGGTTGACTGGTCTTTTCCCGCAACCGGGAAAAACATTACTTTCCCATCAGACTTTTAAGTAAGCGTACATGAGGTTCATATTTACTTTACTAGCTACATAAATTTGGAACTAAACTGGATATTCTCAGTTTATGTGATAGCTGATAGCAAAAGCTTTTGTGATGGTCTCTTTGTGTTTGCTGCCCAGACAGAAGTTTGGGAGGGCATATTATCCGCCCAGGAAATATGTTTTTAAAAACCACTACTAAAATCTAGATTTATAATTAGCAAGTAGCAGCTGGACATATAATTTTAAAGTAGAATGTTTATAATCCCTTGATAATATTTAAGTGAAAGTTTAGCCAAATGGAAATCTTTTGTTTGGTTCAAACACTGAACCAATGAAACACCTTTTCCGGAAAAAACATCTGTGAGTAAGAGACTTTCTGACCTTTTCTTGGGACTCAAGTAATTTACATTTAAATCCATATTCTGTGGCCAGACTGTGGTTTCAAATCATCACACACGTCAAAGAGTGGAAGAGTCCATCATGGAGAAACTTTGCAATAACAGCTCCTGGAAGTGAAAGCCTGAGTCTCCTCTTAGTGCACCACCCTTAACCACTGACAGCTGTGCAGTGGGGATGTTCGGCCTCCTTTCTGGCATGCTAAATCCTCAGGCTGGGGGCAGTGTTGACCAACGGTTGGAATGACTTGGCCAAGCTCACACTTTAGCTCTACCTGTTGCTGGCTGTGTGACCTTGAGAAAGTGCTTCCTTTTCTTTGTGTAGTGCTTGCATTTTCAGCTTTATTGTGACATCTATGGGATCACCCTGTGGACCAATCCTAAATAATAGGTCTGGAATTCTACTATTTTTATTTAAAAACAACACAAAATAAAACAAAACAGGAAATAATCGCCCTCAGTATTAGGATTCCCCTTTTACAGATCACATGGTAGACACCCAGAGTTTATATTTATTTATGGAAAGCACACCAGAGGTTGCCTGATGAGGCAGAAACTTAATGCAGAACCCCATGACCCAGTCTAGTTCCTTTGAGAAAATATTTGAAAAAGAAATATTGCTGGCTTTTGTCTTTTGTCTGTTCATCTCCTCTCATTTGACTCCTCTGGCATATTTACTTCCTAATCAGTTTGCCCTTTACAATCTCAACAACACTTTAGAGGTTGACTGGGGGGCAACTGTCAGGGGAGCTTAGTTCACTGCTTTGCTTGTCCTACACCTCTGAGGTACAATGCTTCCTGTATGTGTCAACAGGAACAGAGAGCAGGTAGAGTCTGGATCTATGCAGAGAAGAGAGCTAAAACTGTCACCGTAATGCATTTCAGTTTTAATATTTGAACCATTTTTTTCTTTTCTTGTCATATTTGTAACGTAGAAAAATCCAGACTGTGTAAAAATGGGAAACAGAACAAATGTTAGGGGAAAAAGATAATACAGATACTATGTGAAGAAGCACATGGAATATAAGAGAAGAAGGAAACTGAGGCATTGTTCTGGTCTGTCATAGAAATAAGATCCATTGCTGAAAGAGAGCATCAGTCACTTCTTTCTGCCTCATTCTATCTAAACCAGCTCTATGGCTAAATACGCACAAGTTCAAATCTGCAAAGTAAATGAGTAGGTCAAAAGTTTCATTTTTCTCATACAGCCATAACAAGTGAGTGAAAATAAAGAGACCTGGGAAACAAAGATAGAAGGTAATCTTCCAAAATCAGGACAAAGGAATTCCGATAGTCTGCTGGTGTTTGAGATCCTGTGCATGTAGAAGCTGGTAATCCAAGATATTTTTCCACTGGGTTTTTCTTCAAGAACTAGCCTGAGCTGGAAACAAACATTTCTCATTGTATTTAGTGTCATTTCCCGTGAAGAAGTTCTTGTTAGTCAGAACAATTTTGGTTTCTTAATGTGTTTCTAGAAAATGCTGGTCAGCTGTTTTTGAAAACTTTCGTGTGTGCTAGATTACTGATCGTCAACCATTTTTTCAAGACCCAGTGGAAAAGTTATTTGTGATTTTTATTTCCTCACAGCAAATCTGATGTCATCTTTAAATGGCAATGGAGCACAGATCCCACGACCCTCTGCTTCTCAGGTGTGTTGTTATGTCCATATCTTTGTATGCAAGTCTTCTGAGTAATTCCAACAGTACAAAGTTTTGTTGTAATTTTCAAAGAGTGCTTTCTTCTTTTTAAAAATTGTCAGATACTTCACGACAGGTCCTTTCAAGAACAAAGTATTCTTTCAAGGACTTTAAAAATATTTCTTGAAGGTGGAAATAATGGCTTGGTTTTCCAGATAGTGAGGGATTTAGATTACTACGTTTTGTTTTCTTCATTTTCTCATTGTACATTTGTTCCTGAAATGCAGAAAAATTATGGTGAAGATTAGTCAGTACCAGCCAAGAAAGTAATGAAAAAGCACGTATTGGCCCTGTGTTTTGATCATGGGCTTTCAATTTGCAGCTTGGCCTCCTTTCAAACTGCTTTGCAAAATAAAGTTGGAAATTGGAAACAGGGATAAAGAGTGGTACTTCAGATTTGTTCCCTGCAATTCTATACCATTTGCCGGTACTAATCTTGAACCTGATGGTAATCTTTAGTGTAAACTTGTGCAACTTTAATGATCCATGTAGAAAGGTTAGTTCAGTCCATGTTATGTATTTGATCCTGCAAGGTGTGCATCTTGTTTTCTTAACTGTCTTTTAGTGACATTTTTGGAGTTAGCAAAATGCTCAAAATCACATAGAATTAATAATAGGAAGCATTTAGTATACTTCTGCAGGAAACAACAGCTTGGTTTGCTGAGGAGAGATCTATAAACTAGTTAGCTCAAGTAAATAAGAGCAAAACAAATTTGGTGCAGACTGTGCTATCTTGTTTCTTAGTAGACGAGATTACCAAGACTATAGTTTTCCTAAGTCTCTTGGGTCCAAAATACTATGTGTGAATATATAACATGTTTTTTGGTGCAGAAAAACACTAATAGTGTTACGTAGGGAGATTTGGGTTTGAACGTCTTGGCTTTGCTTCCTGTTGGAGAATTGCATGAGCAACTTGATGTAATACTACAAACTTTGGGCCACTGAGGGGTGCAGAAGACTTTTATCCTTTACTGTTTTTACCTTTCTATCACCTTCCAGTTCCACGGGATGTTTTTGAGCATGAGGCAAAATAGTATCAGATGGGAAGAGAGAGGGAGTAATATCAAATATTTTCATGCAATGGGAAAATAATTTCCTACTTGTACCCAGGCAGGATGCAGATTTCTCACAGGTGCCTTCATTGCGTACATTAATAGCAAGACAGAAAAGCAGCAGTGAAGGTTGTGTTTATCTTATTTCCTCCACCTGTACTGAACAGCCACATTCTGTAATACTAAATGAATCAGGAAAGAGGTTGCTGGGAAAGTGGTGTAATCTTATATACACATCATTATGGAGCAAGTTAAAATACTGGACTTTAAATCACTTTACAGCTTAGGGGGGAAATAAACTTTCTCTTCTGGGTTAGCAATTGCATGAAATGTAGCCTTATTGTGCAGGGTGTCGTCGTCCCCACGTCCCCCCCTCCCAAAAAAAAAAAAAAGAGATTTCTTCTTTGTTTCTTTTTCATAAATCCCAGATGAGACTTTCAAATCCAACTTAGTTTGAAGCCACTGAACTTTTGTAAGATTTGCTCTAACGGCTTATTTGCAATGAACACAGAAGTCTGAGGCAAGAATGACTGCAGACTAAAATGTACCATAGGTCTGCGCCAGAGGCTTTGAACTCAGGTACAAATGAATCATTTCCAAGTAATCTGGCCCACACAATGGAATATTTCCTGTCTGGATGAATTACATGCTGCCTGGGTGGGCTTATGAATGGTGAGAAAAAACCCAAAGATTAAAAAATCACTGTTCCACTTAAACTAGGGAGGCAACCCTGTGAGGATATCTGAAATGCTAAGGACTGCTGTGAATGTTTCAGGTTTGACCTGCCATGGGCTGATCAAAGTGTTTGTGAAAGGCTGCAGTGTGTTTTGCTTTAGCGAACACTCTCATTATCTCCTATTTTGTACCAGACGTATCATAGCAATCGTTTTGTCTTGTCCTGTTAGCGTCTACATGGTAGACTGAAAAGAAAGAAAAAATTATAGTCTTTTAAGGTTTTAGTATTGAAGCGTGTCTTTTGAAAGTCTGCAACCTTTAGGTGGAGGTTGGGGATGGGAACAAACAACTTGTGGCAGGTTAAAATCTTCACGTTTTTGGACCTAGCGTAATTGCCACCTAGTGAGGGTTAGAAAGAAGTCTCCCTGGGCCAAGGGCCATTCTCCAAGGGCCAGTCCCTGCTGGCTGTGTGATGTTGGGCCTCAACTAGCCGCACTTTTCAGCAGGGCAATCTCTTGCTGTAGAACATCTTCAAACCGCTTTGTCATACAGCCTGAAACATTCCATGTGGGAAGAGTCATCTAAGAAGAGATTCAGCCCATGGGTCAGATTCTAAAAGTGTGGTTGCAGGAGGAAAACTTTATTTTTCATAAAGGGCAATATGTCTTAGTGCTAAAAGTGAATTACTTTTCATGACTCACTTTCAAAGTGTTTGCTCTGCTGAAAGATAGAAGTTTCTCAGCAAACTTCCTGCTCTGGTGGCAGGACTGTTTTATTCCTAACACTATGTGAGTTAACAATGGGCAACAATCATACCCTACAGCATACACATAAGCACTCAGAAATCTCTATGTCTCGTTCAGACAGCTGTTCTATCACCTTCCTGTGAGAACTGCCTCATCCTTCCCAAAAGAAGCAAATATGTTTTGGACCACCTTCCCACAGTGAGGATGACTTTTTGAAGTCAGTCATCACTGAGGGAACAGGAACATCCATCGGAGAGTTCCACTGCACTGTTGTTTCCAAGGGACTAGGTTGAAGTTAATTTGTGTAATTTCTATGAACCAAGTGTACAGATGAGCTCATGATGTCCTTAAGGAATAAGGCCTGTTGCTCCCAAGGCTCCAAGCAGTAATGTTATCCTTCTTCATTTATTATTTTTGAGCTAAAGTTTAGTGTAACTAAATACTTTTATCCAAGATTAACAAAAATCTATCCCTCATGTAACTCCTTTAAATTCATTGGAGTTGCACCAAGCATGACTTTGGCCCATTATATGTTTTCTCTGAAGATGTGAATCATCTCTAACACAACTTCACTGATTTAACATTTTGGATAACAGATTGATGCAAGCAATTCTACAAAACCTCAGAAGCCAACCTCAAAATTTCTATAACCACTTTCTTCAAAACCATATAAATTTCTTGCAAGTGTGCAGAATGAAACATCAGACCACTGAACTTATACAACAAATTCATAAACATCTGATTTTAAGGCATTGCTTAGCACTGACATTTCTGGCAGTAGCTTTCCTCTGAAAGAAGGTGGCTGTTGTTCCTAGGTCTTACTATTGTGACTTTGAATATGATCTATCAGGTCCTCTGTCTAAGTCATTTTCCTGGTGTACAGTTTCAGTAGTGAATGTGATCTACACTGTGAATAGGACCTTGTTCAGTCTGGTTTCTCAAAAGCAACAGGCTGTAGTTAAAATATAGAGTGTTATGCCACTGCATAAATTTCATTTTCTGGTGATATGAATTTGAAATATTTTTGTTCTAACACATCAGTTAGGTTTTCTGATGGTAAATGGATTTTCATTTTTCTTATAGCTATGTCAAAATGCTTGAATTCAGCTTTCATTGAAAGTGACCTCATCATCAGTTTTTAATCTGATGTGTGTATATATATTTAATAAGATGACTGTGTTTATTGTAAATGTTTAATTATTACCTAAACTAATACTCATAGAATCATAGAATGGTTTGACTTGGAAAGGACCTCAAAGATCATCTAGTTCCAACCTCCGTGCCGTGGGCAGGGACACCCTCCACTAGACCAGGTTGCCCAAAGCCCCATCCAGCCTGGTCTTGAATGCTGCCAGGGATGGGGCAGTGGACCACTTCTCTGGACAACTGTTCCAGTACCTCACCACCCTCACCGGGAAGAATTTGTTTCCAATAATATCTAATCTAAATCTACCACCTTTCAGCTTAAGGCAATTACCCCTTGTCCAGTCACTCCCCATCCTTGTAAACAGTCCCTCTCCAGTTTTTACGTAGGCCCACTTTGGGTATTGAAAGGCTGCAATTAGGTCTCTCAGGAACCTTGTCTCCTCTCGGCTGAACAACCTCAGCTCTCCCATCTTGTCTTCATAGCAGAGGTGCTCCAGTCCTCTGATCATCTTTGTGGCCCTCCTCTGGACTTGCTCCAGCAGCTCCATTTCCTTCTTATGTTGGGGGCCTCAGAGCTGGATGCAGTACTCAAGGTTGGGACGCACGAGAGTGGAGTAGAGGGTGAGAATCACCCCTCTCGACCTGCTGGTTATGCTGGTTTTGATGCAGACCAGGATACAACTGGCTTTCTGGACTGCAAGTATGCATTACTGGCTAATGTTCAGTTTTTCAACCACCAACACTCCCAAGTTCTTCTCCTCAGGGCTGCTGTCAATCCATTCTCCACCCAGCCTATATAAACCAAAATTACTTGTATTGCATTTTGAAATTTGGAAATGATCCAGGACAGTAACACAGTTCTTTATTTGCTCAAGGCTTATGCTCAGGTTAGGCCTCTCAACGCTGATTCTGAGCTGAAATTGGAAGGCCAATTACCCATCAAGATCTTGAGGATTGCCTTTTGGTAATGCTGAAATTTATGCCTATGTCATTATAATTCTCCCCGAATGTAGAGGTAACATATTTAATACAAATGCATGTAGTATTCTCTACTTTTGAGCCTAATAACTGCAGGTTATGAAATCAGCTGACAATTTGGCCGAATTGGTCAATTTAAGTCTTTTTCACTGTCGAATTAATCCATTATGATTATCTTTCAAAATTTAGTTGTTGAGTGTCTGTAAAAGCCATTATACAGCCAGGAATAACTCGTTTTGTATATTTTTCTAACAAGACAAACATTTGCAGAATGGAAATTTGATATGACTGTAGTACATAAAAGAAATTTTAGCACTGGCTGTAAATGTATTTAGATACTTAATTCATAAGAATGTCTGGGCTCCAGTCCTGATGAGTTTCTGGCTTCATCTATATAATGAAGCTAGGTTCAAAACTGTCTGGATGGCTGGGCCCAGAGAGTGGTGTTGAATGGAGTCAAATCCAACTGGCGACGGGTTGTGAGTGGTGTTCCCCAGGGGTCGATGTTGGGGCCCATCCTCTTCAACATCTTTGTTGATGATTTGGATGAGGGAATTGAGTGCACCTTCAGTAAGTTTGCAGACGACACCAAGCTGGGGGGAAGTGTCCATCTGCCGGAGGGTAGGATGGCTCTGCAGAGGGACCTGGACAGATTGGATCGCTGGACAGAGGCCAACGGGATGAGGTTTAATGTGGCAAAGTGCCGGGTCCTGCACTTTGGCCACAACAACCCCAGGCAGCGCTACAGGCTGGGAGCGGGGTGGCTGGAAAGTTCTACAGAGGAAAAGGACCTGGGGGTGTTTGACTCTAGCCTGGACATGAGCCGGCAGTGTGCCCAGGTGGCCAAGAAGGCCAACGGCATCCTGGCCTGTATCAGGAATAGTGTNTCCAGAGCAGGGCAACGAAACAGGTGAAAGGGCTGGAGCACAGGTCTTATGAGGAGTGACTGAGGGAACTGGAGAAGAGGAGGCTGAGGGGAGACCTTATTGCCCTCTACAACCACCTGAAGGGAAGTCGTGGTCAGTTGGGGTTCAGCCTCTTCTCGCAGATAACTAGTGACAGAACAAGGGGGAACAGCTGCAAGTTGCGCCAGGGGAGGTTTAGGTTGGAGATGAGGAGAAATTTTTTCTCAGAAAGGGTGGTCGAGCATTGGAACGGGTTGCCCAGGGAGGTGGTGGAGTCACCGTCCCTGGTTGTGTTTAAAGAAAGGTTGAATGTGGTACTTAAGGACATGGTTTAGTACGTAATAGGTGGTAGGGGGATGGTTGGACTGGATGATCCTTGAGGTCTCTTCCAACCTTAATGATTCTATGTTTCTATCATAATCGTGATATGCAGCAATGAAAATTATAGCAAATAACTGTATACACAGCAAAGTATATTTTGTCATGATGAAGAAAAAGAGAACAGAGGATCTTGGTTTTCAGACAATGGTACTCCTCAGAGGAAAAAAAAATTACAAAAGTGGTACCCCTATGTCTCACTTCCTCTTTTACTTTGAAGATTTAAGGGATAAAATATACTTTAAAACAGTATCAGCTTGTCCCAACAGCAGTACAACTCTGCTGTAAGAAATGGAGGTTTTGCACCAATTTGTATGATTTTTGTCCTTATGAGGTAATTTTTATGAGTAGAAAGTCTAATCATTGTCTCCTTGTTTCCAGAGGAAAATATGATTTGTTTACCTGCAATTAGATCTGGCCGGTAACAGTTCATTAAATCACAGTTTAGTTATGCAATGACCATTTCTTCTTTGAAGCAAAGTCCTTAATTTAGAAGACTAATTCAATATATGTCCCAGAAACTTCCCTCTAAAGGGGAAATCTTTTTTTTTTCTTAATAGTCATACATTTGAAACTCTTCTTCTATACTTATCTTTGTTCCTGTAATGAAAGAGGAATTCATTCAGTACTCCTTATTCAGTCTTTCAGTATCTGTGGTGAGTCATGGTTAAAAAGATTGAAGAGGATATTTATGAGAAAAGGGCAGTATTGGGACTATTTGAGATATTCACCATGAATTTAGGGTGAATTACAGTAAATAAAATCTATGTAAGATCCCATTCAGACACTGAAGTAATTTCATTAAAAAAAGATGAATGTCTAAGAAATTTCTCTGCAAAACAGGGGGTGAGAAACAGGTTGTGAGGGATTATCTCACAAATTAAATGAGAGAAAATATATTTTCGCAGGTCAAATTTGCCATGCATGATCTCCTTTCTACTAAAAGTAATCTTAATTTAAATTTTAAAAACTGTTTACATGCCAGATGACATAACCACTTCACAGTATAATCACCACAAACTTTAAAACTTTTATTTTTATGGTTGAAAAGTACTATTAAGGATGGTTTGGGTTTTTTTCCAGAATAGCGCCCCCCCATACGTGCACCAAAAATCTCACAGGTTTGAAAGTAGCAAAACTAATTTGAGCCTGTATGTTTAGGTTGTCTATTACTGCACTCTATTTTTATAAACCTTTCCCTGAGGCATCTTTTAACATCTACTCCACGATGATATTCCCATTGAATACATACCTTTTTTAGTCTCATAGAATTCTGTTTAAGTTTTGCTGAATTTAGCAAAAATGTCTCTCACTCTCTTCCTCGGAATAACACTGTTAAAGAACTGCAATAATAATATGGACACTGAAGTGTCAGCCTCATCCAAGACCCATGGTAACAGTCTTTATATTGTGCATAGATGCTCATATAAAAGGCTTTTTTTAAGCAGTTCACTTTTATCATGTGTCATTCTGCCTCATTCTGCCACTACAAGAAACAGTACAAGACGTATATTTAGAAACACGGTTGTATAAAAGAGTAAAACCAGTTTTTATTAAGTTTTAACCTCCCTGAGTTTAAAATTCAAGTGCTACTGTTTACAAGTGTATGATGATGATGATGATTATTGTTGTTGTTTCAGGGTTGCAAGTCAAAGATTCAGAATTCAGTAATTACTAAACCCATGATTAGTTACATGAGCCAGCTTCACCTTTCCTTCCTTTTCCTTTTTCACCTTCCAGCCTCCTCTCTCTAGTGATTCCTTTGCTCCGTATACACCTTGCAGCAAAATAAACTTAGATATCTTCTTGTCCCCTCCACTTTCTACCCCTTGTTTTGTAGAATTGACTAGGAACTAGGAAGGAAGCATTTGCAGTAGCGGACGTTCATAAAATCATAGAATCATAGAATGGGTTGGGTTGGAAGGGACCACAAGGATCATCTAGTTCCAACCCCCCTGCCATGGGCAGGGACACCCTCCACCAGACCAGGTTGCCCAAAGCCTCATCCAACCTGGCCTTGAACACTGCCAGGGAGGGGGCCTCCACAACTTCTCTGGGCAACCTGTTCCGATTCCTCACTGGCCTCACAGGGAATAATTTCTTCCCAATATCTAGTCTAAATCTACCCTCTTTCAGTTTACACCCATTATCCCTAACACTACACTCTCTGATAATCAGCCCCTCTGCATCTTTTCTGTAGGCTCCCCTTTAAGTACTGGAAGGCCACAATTAGCTCTCCCCAGAGCCTTCTATTCTACAGGTTGAACAAGCCCGACTTCTTCAGCCTGTCCCTTTAGGAGAGGTGCTCCAGCCCTCTGATCAGCTTTGTGGCCCTCCTCTGGACTTGCTCCAGCAGCTCTATGTCTTTCCTGTACTGGGGACTCCAGAACTGGATGCAGTACTCCAGGTGGGGTCTCACGAGACTGGAGTAGAGGGGCAGAATCCTCTCCCTCGACCTGTTGGCCATACTATTTTTCATGCAGCCCAGGTCACAGTTGGCTTTCTGGGCTGCCAGCGTACACTGCCAGCTCATCTTGAGCTTTTTTCATCAACCAGCACCCCCAAGTTCTTCTCCTCAGGGCTGATCTCAATCCATTCTTCGCCCAGACTGTGGTTGTGCTTGGGTTTGTGCCAACCCATGTGTAGGACCTTGCACTTGGCCTTCTTGAACTTCATGCAGTTCACATGGGCCTACCTCTCTAGCCTGTCAAGGTCCTTCTGGATGGCATCCCTTCCCTCCAGCATGTCGACCACACCACACAGCTTGGTATCGTCGGCAAATTTGCTGAGGGTGCACTTGATCCCACTGTCCATGTCACTGACAAAGATGTTAAGCAGTGCTGGTCCCGGTACTGACCCCTGAGGAAGACCACTCATCACTGATGTCCACTTGAACATCAAGCCATTGACCATAACACTTTGACTGCGGCCATCCAGCCACTTCCTTATCCAGAAAGTGGTCCATCCATCAAATCCATGTCTCTCCAAATTAGAGATAAGGATGTCATGCAGGACTGTGTCAAATGCCTTGCACAAGTCCAGGTAGATGACATCACTTGCTCTTCTCTTGCCCACTGACACTGTAACCCTGTCACCCTGTCATAGAAGACCCTGCTTATGGTCTCAGTTTGTGTCTCTCTTTTTTTCTCACACAGCTGAGGGAAAATTCCAAGAGATTCAGCAAAAGAAGACTTAGAAAATATATCAAACAAATTATCAAGCTTTTACTAAGTTACCAGAGAACAGAGATTTTCTAGGTTTAAAATATACCAACACCTGGAACAGACTTATGGGAACAAGAGCAAGAATATCTTTGACCTGTTGCTGGTGTCATGGCCAGTGCCAAGAGCTTACTCCAAACAGTGAAAGTAGCGAAGCTTTTGCATAATTTGAGAACTGGAGGTGGTGAAAAGACAGTTATCTAAAGAAGTGTTGCACTATTAATTGTAAGACATGTTATGCTCAAAAGTAATGTCTACATCCTTTCAGTTAAGGTCTTTTTCTAAACCCAGTGAAACTGCAATTGCAAAGCTAATTCTCAGTTTCAGCTAAAGGAAGATAAGAATTGTTTCAATATTTGTAATGAAGTCAGTCAGTTAAAAAAATATTCTTTTGGTTGGTATTTATTAGTCATAATATATTTATTATGCATATGATTTTCCCAATCTTTCACTGTAACCACACATAGAAGCATTTCTCTGTAGAGGTATATATTTGGAGGAATATGAGGCATGGCAGTTTTCTCAGTGTAATTTCTTCAATTAAATTTTTTTAGCAAATAGGCAGAACTGAACTTCCTCCCCATTCTTTCCTGTTTTGCTGAAAGGATGGAATATGCTCCCTCTTTTTCAGTTGTTCAGACCTGCAGCAGATCCTTTGATACCCCCCGCAGCTGCATTTTTTATTCAGCAAAGATTTCTACCTGATTCCTGCATTTCTGTGGCCTAAGACATATGTTGTCCTAGTGCCTGGGTGAGCTGAATGCCAAGGTGTGTTATGGTGCCTACTGCCAATCTAGGTGCCACCTTGAGGCTCTTCAGAGCTCTTTGAAGAGTCACCGCTGAGATGACCTAGCACAAACAAGGAGATTGCACTTGTCATAGCAATGTTTGTTACACCAGAAGGGTGGGAGAAGAGATACACACTTGCTCTTTTTGTCCACTTGCAGTAATAGAATGGAGCATAGTGGGGAGAACACACTTGTTAGCAGCTAGCGCATGTTGCTACCACATTAGACATGGGAGATGGTGGTTCTTCTTGAAGTACGATTACAGCCACAGCTTTTACTTGTAACAGTTCACAGAAGCCTAGACCCAAACCTCTGTGTAACCTCTCTGGGATGCAAATGTGATGGGAATTTCTGAACTTCAATAATGCCTCAAAAATATGAAGATAGATGGTAATGCATAACTGGGGTCCACTGAGAAACATTTGGCTGCTTTTGGTTGATTAAGTGAAAACAGAACTGTCTTGAGGGGCCCATTATAACGATATCAATCAGATGCTAACGAAATTAGATCAGAAGGGAAGAGGGTGGTAACATTAGCACTCAAAGCGTTGCCAGTCCAGCCGGATTCACAACAGCTGCAAGCTAAACGTTATTCACACCGTTCAGGCCTTGAAGCACTTTTCAGATATGTCAAGTTTTCCAATCCTTAAAAGCCAGTTCCTCTGCCATTTGGTTCCTGGTTTACACTGGAGACAGTTTGACTCATCACTAATTTATCTTCAGGCTGTATATTGAGAGGATTATAAATAACTCCCTTTATAACTATTAATGCCATTACATATTGTGTTATTTCTCTTTCTGAAATATATGTATTTTACACTTAAGTAAACTGTAGATCAGTAGAAAACTACGTACGGACGTCAAAACAGATGTATACTGTACCTATGGACAGCTCCATGAATCTTGTAAATCAGCATAATTGTAATTAAATTATCTGAGTTAGAACTCATTCCTATTTTACTAGACAGAATCTGGCAGATCCATCTGGATTAATATTAAATCCCCTTGACACTGTAATTTTTGACAATCTAATTCTAATATGATAATAGAGAGGAATTTTTCTTCTTCCTTATGCTTCTGCAATTGTGCTGAAGTTTGATAAAGTTGATTGAATAAGTTGTATAGTAAAGGAAGCATTGTCTGGCAGAAGATTTGGTTCATTTTATCTATTGGTATTTCATAATCTTGCAGTAGCATACAGCTTGATGTTATTTCGTATATTGACTTGAAAATGTGAATTTTGCGCAAAGGTATTTATCCAGCACTTTACACTGAGAGTATTTTTACATTTCATTTACAGGTAATTGGCTATCTTTAAAAAGTCTGAAACATCTGTCTTGGCAATGAGCTGTTTTTAATCTAAAAGAACTATGAAAGCTAAGTTAAAAGAAAGTATTGCACCACAGAACAAAAGAAGCTTATGATGAGGGTCTTGAAATTTAGTTGGATTATTCATTTTGGATATCCTAAGTGATACAATTTATATTCTGGTTTTTTTCAACACTTTTGCATACTGCAATCTTACTTGTACTTCAAGAAGACTTACACGGTGGATGGCTTTTGTTGTTTACTGAACAAAAGCTGCTTCTGACACATGCATAAAACAGAACAAATAAATTAAAAAATCTCATGCCAATAAATAATGCTAGGTATCTAGATTACCTACAAGTAAATCCATAGGTGACCAATCTATGGGCAAGGGAGACTTACCCTTGGTGTACGAGGATGATATCAGGAAACAAACAAAATGAACATACGTAAGTACATGTGGCCTGATGAGCAGTAGCCACAAATGCTGAGGAAGCTGGCTGGTGTCATTAGGAGGTCACTCTCAGCTGTCTTTGAAAGGTCACAGTGATCAGGAGACTGGAAGAAAGTAGATGTCGCCTCTATCTTCAAGAAGGGCCAGAAGGGAGATTCAGGGAACTACCGCCTGGTAAGCTTGTACTCAATCCTCAAGTGATGGATCAAGTAATCCTCGAGCCCATTTCCAAATACATGAAGGACAAGGAGGTGATTTGGATTAGTCAGAAAAGATTTATAATGGGGAAATCATGGTTTTCCAACCTGATAGCCTTCTACAATGATCTGCCTAAATTGATGGATAAGAAGAGAGCATTGGATGTTGTTCACCTTGACTTTAGTAATGTTTGTGACACCGTTTCCAATATCATCCTCATAGTCAAACTGACAAAATATGGGTTAGCTCTCGTGGACTCAGAACTGCCCGAATGGCTAGTCCCACAGAGTTGTCATCAGTGGCACAAAGACCATTTGGAGACCAGTCATTAGTGGTGCACCCTAGGGATCAATACTGTGGCCAATAGTGTTCAAAATTTTCATTAATTACTTGGGGATTGAACAGAATGCACCTTCAGCAATTTTGCTGACAATATAAAACAAGGAGAAGTGACCAACACACCAGAGGGGTGTACTGCCATTCAGAGGGACCTCAATAGGCTGAAGAAATGGTCTGACAGCAATCTCATGAAATCCAACAAAGGGAAGTGCCCAGTCTTCCCCTGGGGAAGAGTAACCCCATGTTCCAGTACAGGGTCTGGACTTACCATCTGGAAAGCACTTCTGCAAAGGTGGACCTTAGTTTCCTGGTGGACAATAGACTGACAATGAACAAGCAATGTGCCCTGACAGCAATGACGGTCAATATTAGGTAAAGCACTGCCAGAAGGTTGATCAAGATGACCCTTACACTCTGCTAAGCACTAATGATACATATCTGGAGTGCTGAGTCCAGTGCTGGGCTCTGCAGTGTAAGAGAGACAGGTACACACTGGAAAGAGTCTAGCTTAGGGACAAGAAATTGATTAAGGGACTGTAACATCTGTCTCATGAAAAGAGGCTGAGAGAGGTGGGACTGTTCATCTTGGAGTGGAGAAGACTCAGGTGGATCTTATCTATGTCTATGAATACCTGGTGGGGGAAGATGAAGGTGAGGGAGCCAGTCTTTTCTCAGTGGTGCCCTATGATAGGACAAGAGGCAAGGGGCACAAATTAAAACAAATTAAATTCTGTCAGAACACAAGAAAACATTATTATTTTTTTTACTGCGAGGGTGATCAAACACTGGAACAGGTTGCCCAGAGAGATTGTGGAGGCTGCATTCATGAAAGTATTCTAAACCAGACTGAACATGGTCCTGGGCAACCTGCTCTAGCTCACTCTACTTGAGTAGGCAGAGGTCAGTCTCAAGAGGTACTTTTCAATCTCAGCAATTCTGTGATTCTGGGTTGTTTTTTTTCCTACATATTGCCAATATTTCACTTAGGCTTTTAGTGTTTTCTAAACACCAATTCGAGGATTTGTACTGAATGTACCTTTGAAATTGAGCCAGAGAGAGGGGAAATAGATAATAGCAACTATAAAATACCTTGGAGACATAAAAGTTCAGGAATGAAAAACGATGCACAGTCCTCTTAGACATGACATTGTCTGGGGACAGCCTATTATGTAGCTGTCCAATGTAGACAGTTACATTCTGACAAACATCAAAATTACCTGTTCTGGGAATTGATAAAATGTTCATTTTCTTTCAGCTGTATATGTAGATCTCAGCAATAAAAAATGCTGGGAACTGTATTTGTTTCCCCTCTCCAAATTTTCACATGTAAGCTGTGAACATCTAAGCTAGTATTAAGAGTTTCCTATAGGGAGTAATATGCAACATCTATATTTAAATGCATAGACTGGCCAGCTGAGCTATGTGCCTTCCAGAAAGCATCAATCAAATGAGAATAGTAGTTTAAAACTGTGTACGGTTTTAAAAGGAATGAAGGATATAAATACATGATACGCTGGTCACATTGACAAAAATAATTCTTTTAATAATAAAACCAGTTTGGTTTTTGTCAAACTTAGATTCTGTACTTTTCCCTGTGTGACATTTGCTTTGATCATGTACTGCCATTTGTTTCATCATTGGATGTTATATTCGGATACTACAGATGTAAACAGCTAATTTGACTCATTTATTTTAATCAGAATAGTTCATCACAGAGAATGTCTCACTGAAACCAACTTAGTTTATATTTGAAAAGCAAAACCAGATCAAGATAATTAGAAACAAAAAGCCCCTGACCTCCTTCTCTTTCTTCTTCAAATTTCAGAAGCTGAGTTCTTCTGGCTTTTTACCTCTCTCTATGCAACCTACGTTGTTTCCAAAGAACCAAAACAATCCCTATTTTTTATATGCCTCACTAACGACACTGTCTGATTCATAAAGCCCGGCTTTTATCCTGCCTATATCAGACACTGATGGAGTGTCTACCAGTGCCCTGTGCTTGATTTCATTCCCCAAATATAAGCACTTCATGGCCTTAGCTCTCCCTTCTGGCTCTCAGCTGCTGCTCCACAAGGCAGAGAATTTCTGCAGGTCTTGTGCTGCATCTGGCAGATTCAGGTTGCCTCAGGCAGCCCAGAACATTTCAGGGAGAGTTAAATACCTATGTTTAGGCAATTAATTGATCCCCTGGATTCAGTGTATGAAAGTAGGCATCTTTCCATCTGAGAAATTTGTCCCTTCTTTTTGTAATGTCCCTGTAGTTACATCTAGTCTTCAGAAACCCGGTGCTGATTATCATTGGCAAGGTTTTAGAAAAAGATAGTTCAATGGAGCTGTGAAGCTCTAAAGAAATTATTTCATTTTAAAGCACACAAATAAGAGCAATCTTAGCAGTCCACAGATGTACTCAGCTGTCTGGACTGGCAGACCTGTGGAAACCATGACTCCTTCCTTGCAGAGGAACTCTGCATGCAGGCATGCAGGAGAATGTGCACTAGCCCCTACTCCTCCAGATATGGTCAGTGTGACTGTGGGGACCCGAGCATCAGAGCATACCACATAGCACATCTGTTCTGCACTGTAAATGCAGATTATAGGCTTTCTCAGAAATACATAAATAAACAATCCAATATTCTTTTAAATCTTCAGCACTTACAGGATTTTGTCAAACAGCCCAGAAAACATGTTATTGATTGTGGCTTAACAAGTGGGATTTCACAGAAATGCCCTGTAAACCATCTCAGGACTGATAAGCTATGTGGTTCAAATAGCCTATATTGTCAGCTGGAGTATACAAGTGCAAAAGTGCAGAGAAATTGTATCTTTTGTAAAGATTCTCAGGTAATTTTTTAAAAAAACCTTAGCCCTGTGATGTTCATACTGCCCAGTTTTGAAAGCTGCGAGCAATAGATTTCTATATTAAAGAAAGGAGCTGCAAAAAGGAAACAGACTAAACTCAACTGGAGTTACAAGAAAAGAGAAATAAATAGCTTTAAAGGAAAATAAATTATTGATAAGAGAGCAATTTGGCACAATAATAGTAAAAAAATAGTACCTTAAACAATATCATTGGAATAGATGCTGATATTTCCAATTCCCTTTCATAAAGATGTAAATTTACTAAAGTGTGTGGGGGGGTGGGGGGAAGGTGAAGAGCAATACAAAAAATAATTATGAAAGTAGTAACATCAGTCTAAATGATTTTCCAAGCTAATCAATTCTGAATGTTAAAAAATGCTTTTTATGTGCTTAAGTACAGCTTGTACTACCCCAAACTCAATGTTTCTATCCATACAATTTTTGTACTATTACCTGTTACTAACAGTACAATTATAGGTCACATTACTCTGCCTCCTGAACAACTTTCTGTACTATTGAGCTGGCAGAGTGTCTTACGATTGAGGCACAAGACTGAAAACTGTTAAATGGAGAAGGTTTTTTCAGTTTGGCAAAGTCTTTCTCTCTGGCTTTGCTCAGTCATTTGGACTGAGAACACCAGCACAATAAACTAGCTGTTTGCAGAATAGCTTGGGCCCAGATATGGAAAAATTGCAAGCATACAGCACGGGACTCAAACTAAGCAAGCAAAGCAAGGGTGATGAGCAGGAGGCAACATTTCTTAACTTACAGTGCAACCCTGTAGATGACACCCTGACTGTTCATTATCTGACCTGAGGTCACCAACGCCTTGCTGCAGCAGCCAGCCTCCCTAGCTCAAGCTGGCATCAGGCAAGGATCTCTTCATCTACCTCCGCCGTACAGGTTTAATCTCCGCAAACCTCAACTTTCAGTGTAGGAAGTAAGAATAACTACGGAAATTTTTAACCAGCAAAACACAAACTATTTCAAGGAAAGGTGGTGAAATTTTCCAGTCCCAATTTACATCACCAGTAGACAGGAATTTCAATTTATTTCTGCAAGTGATTTGAGAAATAAGATAATATTTTGAATAATGTAATAATTATGAAAGCAATATAGACATTAATAAGTCACCTAAAAATAAAAAGCTGTGCAATTGAAAACATAGGAAATATTTTCTTTTTGCTGAAAAAGAACAGTTTCATTGAGTCTACTAATTTATATGTGCATAGCTATATTTGAATTATCTGAAAAAGTGCTGGTATTTTCTACTGATATTTCAATTTTCTTTGGGAACTAGCTTTTCAGTCTTTGAAAACATCTAGTTTTATAGCTTTCTACTTTGCAGTCTGAAATGTTATAAATGAGAATTTCATCCTCAGATTTAGTCTTGCTTTTGACTGTGCACATTCTGAAACAGACAAAATTATTCACTCCTTCCTTCATGATAATCTGTCTTGATTCAGAAGATAAGGTCAAGTATGAAGTAATCCACTAACTATTGAATACTGAAACCAGAAAGGTTTTGGTTTTGGGGTGGGTTTTGGTTTTTTTTTTTAACTTTGAGTATTTTATGGTACTAGGTTGTAAATCACAGGCACAATAAACAGCAGAAGTAACATTGCCCTTTAATTGGAGGGTAAGTCATTCTAATTATTAAATCTGAATCAGACAGTGGATGAATGGCATTATTATCCATTGCTCCAAGTGAGCAACTACCAACATGAAGATTGCACGGAGCTTTGGGAGGATTGGTTGGGAAAAAGTAGTGTTCAATGAGACAAAGCACGCACTGTTAGGTCCAGCTGACATAATCTTCTTTCAAATAATCATGAAATGGTTACCTCTTTGACTGAAGAAAAGAGCAATTTGTGATTATTAAGTGAGACATTCTCATACTATTCTGCTCCAAAAGACTGACAATATTTCTTGGATTTATAAGAATTACAGAACGCCCATAGATGAGGTTGATTACCAAACAATAGATTAAATCATGCCTGTCACAAGGCTCAATGTTGCCACATTGATGCATTGATTAATGGTATTTGGCAACTCCCTGAATGGCCATTTGCCATTCATTCATGGGTGCCCTCTGGAGTACAATATGAGAGTGACCTGTTGGGAAAAGGATTTTTTAAATTTTTTTTTTCATCTGTTCATTGTTTCTACTGCATTAACAGAGAAACACGGGGGGCGGGTGAAGTCAAGACTCTGAGTTAGCTATTTCTTAGTATATACAAATTGAGATGGGGAGAAACTAAGCAAAAATTGTTTGCAATCAAGAAAGTACAATGTGGTGGTTTAAATCACGATTCTAAACAACCCAATTGTTTCTTCCACAGTACTGTAAATGTCATATGATTAAAAATAATTGGGGCATCGATAATTTCTTTTGATACAGATACATAAAATTCTGATGGAAATTTTTTCATGACACTTCGCTGTTCTGTTTTAATCATTCATTGAGGACTCTGGAGGTCTGTGAGAAAGATTACATCAGTTCATGTCACAGCTTAGAGTGCTGGGGAGAAATACAGTTTGCCTTTCCCCCCCACTCCTCTCATCAGTAAGGTTGGCCATCTTTCAGACATAGTCTGAGTGGGACATAGAGTTTTCTTTGCCCTCAGGTCTCTGCCCTAATGAGTAGTGTTGGATGGAGCAGAGACAATTCCTTGCTCAGATGAGCAGCCTGAGTCTACTGCACTTTCCTCCCACATCACTTGCTGTGACAGTGACTGTGGATGAACTCTCACGAGCAGAGAATTATTGATTTGATAATATATAAAATTTTAAAGGAAAACTGACATTTCTTGACCTGAAAACAATTTTGTCTGTGGAATAAGACAGACTTCATTTTACATTTATTAATTTTTTAAAGCTTCATGCAACCTTCTGCCTTAAATCAGAAAAAAATCACACTCCAGTTGAGATCTGAGATTGAGCATCACTTATTTTAGTTTTGTTCCACTGACCTTCAGATCACACTTCATACACTTCAAGGTTTTTCAAGAAGCTGGACATAAACACCCAAATCAGTTGGGGATCCTTAGAAATCTGTATCAAACACTGAAGAGTCTTGTCATTATATGGGCTCTTTGAAGGATGAGAAAGGAGGATTATTTAATGGCATAATTTCTTCTTATCCCCTGAAATTTTCCCGCAGTTCCATTCTCATTTTGTTGCTGGTTACACTACTGCCCTATTCATTCATTTAGTAGCCCTGTCCCTAGAGATTTTGCTTATTAATTCTCACTTTCTGCAGTTCCCTGGGATAGTTATTATTCTTACAAGGCATGCCTAAGCCAACATCAATCTAACAATTCGGGTCACCCAACTGAGATGCTGAAAAGGAGAAGTAACACTTACTCCAGGCCTCCAGTGTTGAGGCATAATGGAGGGTTACTTTTCAGTAACGTACTGAAAGCTAATTACACCAGTTACTTAAGCCAGTTTACTGAGAGACTGGAGGAAGTCACATTTTCCCTCAGCCCCTAGAACTTCTGTTCAGCTTTCCTGGAGGTGCTTCTTCATGTGGCATCCACATTTGTTTCTCTCTGCTTTAACTTAAGGTGCTTCCTATTCTTAATGGTGTTCTAGCAAGCTGATTGAAAAAGAGAAAAGATAAAAAGGAAAAAAAAAAGGTGAGCAGACCAATCCATGTATTTTTAATTGTGAGTAATGTCTCTATTTGATATAGCTACATAAAATACTGAGCGGGGAATGTAAGTGTGTACTGCTGAAGGCATTGCCAGTGACACACTCAGAAAGACTGAGTAATCACTTAATTGCACCCTGCTTGAAGGCCTATAGAAACTGCATGTACAAATTGCCTGCTGGACTAGAAAAGAACTGAAACACTAATCTTAAAATACTTTCCGGATACCTAGCACAATAAACATGAATGTCCATGTTTACTTTCACCCATGTACTTCTTCAGGAGGAAAGTAGTGTTGCTTTCCGTGTTCTTGGAGCTGCAGCGGGGGACTTCAACCACTGGTCCTGGAGTCAGAGGACAAACACCTCACCCCTGAGGACTCTCACCTCGGGGCCAAGTGGTCACGACATCAATATGATGGATAAGTAAAATGGTGTTTATTAAACTGAGTCACAGGTTTATATATTCCCTTTATGGGGTGTGGCCACTGTGGGGCTCTGTGCAGGTCATAGGGGTGTGCCTAAGCTCACCGTACAACACGAGATCTTCTGAACGGGATTCCCTACAAGTAGCTACTTTAGTTAGGAGTTATTGAGGATAGAACCTGCAGCCTGGACACAGACTGCTCTGCACTGTCTCTTCTGAGTAGACTGACAATATTTCCTGTCAAGGCAGTATTTCCTGTGCACCACTTAGGAAGACAATACCAATGAGTTTTCCAAAGTTATCTACAAATCTTTACACTGCTCTCTCAAAGTTATTTCTAACTTATTTTTCTTGTTGATAAACACTTTTTTTCTTCCATCCAAAACACAGTGCTTTGTGTTGAATGGTGTCTGCTATAGCCTTCTTAATTTCTATCCTTTATTGTGTTTCTTACCGAGAAATTTTGGCAAAGCCCATACAGGACTTGTTTGGTTTGTGGATTATGACCATGGGCTTTTCATATAATATAACCTTTTCAAAGCAGTTCCATACTTGTTAGTTGTATTAAAAGATGATTTATACTTCATGGATTCTAAGTGATCACGGTGTAATCGTCACTGCTTTTGAAGGCCATTGGAATCCACACATTTTGTCTGTAGTGTATTAGAGCTATATGTTAATGAGACATGTGTTTAAAAATACAAGTGTATTTTTTATTACAAGTGTATTTTCAAATGGTTTCTTGATAAATCTAAACATCTGTGTTGGCAGAATCTAAACTTCTCAATTCCTTTATTAACCTGATTTTTTTTTTTAATCATAAGAAACCTGTAATTCAGATACAAGAAAAAACAATTTCACTTTAGAGGTGAACTTTTCACCTGAATGTATTGGCACTTGAAGTGAAAGCTGCAAACTTCCTACAACATGTAGCCATTTTCATATGTATTACACCTTGAATGCTGTGGTGCCGTCGCCCAGCAATTCTATTACCGTTGTGGTTTTCTCTTCCACTGAGGTCTGAGAGATCCTATGGTTTAGTGGCTTTGGGAGAATTTTCTGGAAAAGAATAATTTCCTTCACCTCCTGAAATTAATGGCATTTGATAGGAATTCCTTTGGTGGAACCAAAATTTCCTTCACATTTGTGTGTCTGAGTGTGGAAACTATATCAACGAATCCATGCTTGAAATATCTCACACTTACTTTTTAAAGACAAGAGTTTTACAAAATGTCAGGAGGTTGACTGGGAGCCTTTATGAACTGCTGGTTCAAATTTATTATTTAAAATAAGAAAATGTTCCTGTTATACCTTCAAATACACCTTATTTGTTTATTTAATTTGAATATATTTGCAAGGAAAAATTTATGTATCTCTTTCTGACATGGACAGTCTTTTGGACAAAGTCGGTTTCCAGGGGACCGTATACATTTATAATATCAGATAAGCTGTTCTTCTGGATACAGTATTGAAGTAAATATCTGAACTATGCTTTCTTCAGACAGCAACTTTGGAGCCTCATTGAGAGAAAAGTTTCCTATAACTTTTTTTTCTTTCTTCTTCCGTAACTTCTAGTTACTATGTAAAGTCTTAGAAAAATACAGTATATTTCCACATAGATCCACGCCATGGGGACTCATAAAAACTGTTCTTTAATGTTCTTCATTCATAGCTTTTCAAAACACACCAGAAGCTCAGCAATAGACATTAGGTCTGCCTTGGTTTTAATGACCTAGTATTAGTAACGCCACTTAAATCTCATTCATTCCTTCACCTCAAGGGACTGTAGCAAGATGCAGATTTTGGAATTGCTTGCCTTTCCCATATATCAATTAGAAACCTGCTGCTGGTAACAGCAGCAGCCCTCCACAAAGATCATCAGGTGCTTCTAATGGAAGTATCTTGAGATTTAGAGAATGTGAAAATGCAGGAGACAGGAACTTTTTTTAATGGATATTTGGAGGAGTAGTAAATATTAAAGGTCTACTCATGTTTTGCAGCCTTAAGCATTCGGAAGGAAGGAAGGGAGGAAGGGAGGAAGGGAGGAAGGAAACCACACCTTCACAAATAACCCTCTTAAAGCTCGCATTTCACTTGTTAATAATTTGCTAACAGTCTTGTGTAATTGATAGGAAATGGAAAGATACCCAGATTATCAATAACAGTTATATCTTGCAGATTTAGAGAAAAAGAAACTAAGACACCAGGTCTTCAAAGAAATCTTCACTGACATACTCTGAGATCTGCACCAAGGTTTTTTTAATTCACTTGGATTCCTCTGGGATATAACTGTCCACAGACATGGATACAAATAATAATAATAATAAAGAACAGAAAGTATTGTCTTCCAAGTAGCAAGAACATGCATGTTCTCATCAAATAAATAAAGGTATTAAAAATGTAGTACTTTGGATGACAGAATCATGTTTTCAAACTTGAATAACATGAAGAATGGAGAAGAACATTGCTTAGTGTGAAGCACTTGCCATCATTTATAAAGAAAATGTTTCTTTTTTTCAGGAAGGGCATGTATTCCTGCTATAAGTATTTCATGTTTCTCCAAGCTTTCAGAGGAATAGTCCTATGGACTATTTTTTCATCTGTAAAATTTCTCTAATGTTGACCATATTTTTCATAAGACTCTTTAGGGAAATCTGTGGCTTCTGTTTGGAAATTTCTTTGGAGTGTATGATGTATAGATATTTCTAGAAATCAAGGGACCTATACTGAATTTTAAGCCTTGTTATGGTTTTAGACAGTCATCTAAGGATTTATCCAAATACCTCTGAAGTAAATTCACAAACAAAATAAGGATGGTGATGATAAGTGCCTTTTCCTCACCATCTGTATGCAAGCCATGAGGCCAGCACTGCCAGTTAAATTCTCAGTATACAGGATGTCATGTAGTGGGACAGTGATTGTGGTTGGACACTGTAGGATAAGTGGTATTAAGAAATATTTTATCCCATTAAAATCAAATGGATGGTATTAGAAACCTGCTCTATCTATGGAAGCATGCAGAGTTATAACATGAATTCTGTAGAGTTCAGCTATTTTCATGGGATATAGTCCCAGAAAACATTCCATTTTAAAAGATAACAATATTGAAGCATTTAAGATGTGCACCTCTCTGCTAAGTAGATTTTTATTTTTACAGTTCCCAGGCCTGGCTGTATCCCAGTTCATTTATTTCCAACTGGGTTCAATTTCCAGAGGAAGGCAACTTCCTATGATACTTTTTGTCCAATAAAGGTGAAAATAATGTTCTCCAAACAGCACTATTTAAACTGGCATGCACATGTGGCTAAACAGTTTAATTCAATTTAACTAAAAATGTACACTGGCTGGAAATACTATGAAAACTGATATTCCAAATGAGGTAAAATGTTGTGTTCAGTGAAATGTAGGTTTTAAATTGTTCTTATTATCAAGCATCTTTTCCAGTTCAGACTTTTTGCCTGGGAGCACATTCTCAAGTATGAATTAAGAACAGAAATATGAATTCATAGCCTCGGTTCAGAGAAGAATTTACAATGTTCTTATGTTTATTACCTAATATAAACTCATCTCCCTAGTTTTGAAGGGTTGTGCTCCATCTTTTCGTTGTCATTGTCTAGCTCTTTTATTAATATAGCCATATTGGTACAACATGACTGATGGACCAATTTTGAAGACTTTAAAGTACTTATACAGTTCACACCACTGTGGGACAGGGGAAAAGCATTACCTCCTCTCATTTATAAATGAGAAACTGAACTGCAGATGCATTTGTCTGAGTTCACAGGGACTGTCAGGTAATGGCAAGTCTCCCTGAGTAAAAATGTTTGCCTCAGACTTCCTTGGAGAAGATTCTACACTGACCCTAACTTACTCAGAAATCTAATCTCAAGACAAAATGAGGCACCTTTTACAGGCAATAGGATAAACTCTCTGTACAGAATTGCCACATTCTGTCTATGGTGTGAAAAAGTCAGAATTTAATTAGTTGACTTTGTGTTAACATTTATTCTGAAAGAAGTGAAGGACAATTTAAATCCATCCTTAAGGAATAAAGTAAGCTCCTTCCTCAAAGCAGACTCTCACTGAAATTAAAAACTCAATCATCTCAGATCTTGAACCTAACAAAAATGTTTTGGTTTTTTTTGTTTTTTCTATCAGAAAACAAATCATATGCACTGAATCTAAGGATCTTTTTTTCTTGTCCTGATTTAAATGATTTAGTTCCATAACTCTGACAGCTTACCTTGTTTATATAGGTGATAAGCAGAAGAAAAAAAATAACTGAAGAAAAACAAGTTTTTATATTATACATCAGGTCATTGGAAAGGACACTAGATGAAATTTACATGGAAGCAGGAAAAAAATACGTTCTTAATGTGCTCAAATAAGAAATAATGAAAACAAGAAGAAAGTTACTAAAACTGACAAAAGATAAAAAACACATTTCTCTTAAGATGTTGGTGTGCCACTCATAGTACCTAAGCCCTTCTGATATGGATTCTACTGGTTTAAACATAAAATGCATTTTTTCCTTTGTTCTAGATGAGGTGATGCCTGTTTGACACAGCTGGGAGAGGGTGGGGTGCAGCTGTTGTAAATCACTACAAGTTTATTTCTGGTGGAGGGCCTTTATGAAGCACCTGAAGCACCTTTGTTGGTTGTGAGAATCATCACCTTCATAAGGTAAAAACAAATTGCAGTATGTCTCTAACTTGATCTTCTTTGAGTATCCTGCTTTCTGTAAATGAATGTCTCTTCAGAGGCATAATATTCTTTAAAGTGAATATTCTTTTATCTGCTGATACATATGATGGTTCTAGATTATCTTTGTATTGAATAACCATGTGAGCTTGCCTATTTTGGTTGTATTTTGTGGCATTAGAAGCTCTGAGGAAAAAACCTCTCTACTATTCAGTTATTGTGGCTTGAGTTCCTGTCTGATTCTTCCACTGGCCAAATGAGTCAAAATGTTCTTTTTGTGCTTTTCTGGAAGATGCACGAAAAGATAGGAAACACTTTTCTGTTGAATCATAATGTTTTTTGGGTGTTTTGGTTTGTTTTTTTTTTTAATTAACACTTTAATGAAAAATATCATTTAAGTGTGGAAAAATGTCCTAGGTGATAAGAAATATAAGTATGGTTTTCATTCACAGGAAATTGATTTATCCCTTCTTTTTACAAAAGACAACATACAAATTTTGTTTGAGGAAGGCCTGGAGATTTTTATATCCAATATTAGTGCTCTGTGTCTCTTGCTTAGTCCTATGACATAGTTCTCTGTGACCTACAAGTTTCTAGATCTCAGCATTAGAATTGAAAGATAGCAAAATGAAGTTTGATGGCTGCTGAAAAAGAGGACCGGATTTAATTGTAGTGAAATCTTTACTAGTTCTTTCTTCATGCCAGCAATCAGTTAATGTTACAGAGCACTGCAAGACACTGATCCTTTTGACCTTCCTCTTTCTGAAGCAGGAAATATTTAGATTTTTCATTGCATTTCCAGTTCAAATAATTGCTGTCTATTTTATTTAATTATATTCTTTCAGAGTACACTACTGTGTACATTTATATATTTAGTGTGTTGTTCCTGAATCATCCATGACCAAGAATTGTGAGGTCAGCTGTTGTACAAATATTTAGTTTGAACTGAGCTTGAAGCTAGGGAAATCTTTGCCTGTGTTTTATTTGCTATGGAAGTAGTTTCCATGTATTTTTTATGCTTAATGGATACTGTACTTGACCTCGTTGTTGATAACACCACGTAAGATGGTACAGCCATATTTATAGTGATATAATTTTCATTCAATCTGTCTATGTATTTAAAAGGTTCTTTTTCTCTTCAAATACAAACAGTATTATTAAGGTTGATACAGATTGTACTCAAGTGTTCAAAATAGTGCTCTAAAGCCTCATTTTCTCTGTAAGTCAGATGCTACTTGTAAAATGTACAACAGTGTTAGAATCTACCATCCCCATATACTTTTTAAGGAATGAAGAGAGATCACTAGATCAAGTGCCCTTGTCTTTATGGGGGACTTCAACTTGCCAGACATCATCTGGGAACACCACACAGCTGATAATAACAAGTCCAGGAGTTTCCTGAAACACCTCAATATTAACTCCCTGGTACAGGTATTAAGTAAGCTGATGAGGAAGGGTGCCCTCCTAGATCTGTTACTCATGGACAGGGAAGGTCTCGTGAGGGAAGTGGTGACTGGTGGCCATATTGGCCATAGTGACCATGAAGAACTTAAGATTTAATTGATAGGAAGAAAACTTGCACTAGAAGTTCAACTCTGGATATGGGGAGAGCAGACTTAAGGCTTCTCAGGGACCTAGTCAGTGAAAGTCTCCTGGGAAACTGCTCTTGAAAATATCAGGATCTATCAGTGCTCGTAACTCTTTAAGGGCCACCTCCTAAGAGCTCAGGAACAGGTGATTCTGAAATGCTGCAAGTCAAGCAGGTGGGGCAGAAGGCTGGCCTGGCTGAACAAAGATCCTCTTCTACAGTTTAGATGGAAAAAGAAAGTGTATGGCTGCTGGAAGCAGGGTCAGGCAACATGGGAGGACTACAGGGATGCTGCTTACCTTTGATTGAAAAGTTTTGAAGAAAATTTGTGTGGCCAAAGCTCGGTTAGAGTTGAAGCTGACCAGTACTGTGGGGGACAATAAAAGGGGCTTTTTAAAATATGTTATTAAGAAAAGGAAGATCAGAGAGAACATGGGCTCATTACTTGGTAAGAAAGGTCTCCTTACAAACAGGGACATAGACAAAGCAGA
>VWZZ01006840.1:50755-66051 GCA_013399095.1 Psophia crepitans
AACAGGCTCCCCAGGGAAGTGGTCACCTCACCGAGCTTGGCTGAGTTCAAGAAGTGCCTGGACAATGCTCTCAGTCATCTGCTCTGATTAGGCTGGTCCTGTGTGGAGCCAGAAGTTGGACTCGATGATCCTTACAGCTCCCTTCCAACTCAGGATATTCTGTGATATATATATATACACAAACACACACATTCATATTGACTGACTGAGGGTATTAAGTATCCAGAACATCCAAAGTTGTTTTTCTTTAATGGCAAAAATTAACGCCATTTAAAATGAAAGGAGGAACAGTGCTGCACAGACTTTGTCTTCACTATTCTGATATGAAGCATTTGAATCTTGTACAGAGAAGTGGAAAGATTTATTTTCATTTTCTAAATATTTTTTTAAAACTCTGGTAGTTGCTGATTGAATCAGTTCTACCCAGTTTTCCCTGATATAGCCATGTTTTATCAAGACAAATATAACATTGTAGTTCAAACTCGAGAAATTTCCAAACATGATCAGAGAACCAATTGCCTGGGATAGAAATAACTTCATATTTCACACAGTATGACAATCTTGGTTGGTGAAAGTCAATGAAAATATTCCTGTAAACTTCTCTGGGGACAGCATTTCAAACAGAGGAACCGTCTAGAGCTTCTTGTCCTTCCAATTACAGTTTGTATTTAGAGTTCCTATCGCTTTTGTTTGCTTAGGGAATCTTAGTTACTTAGGAAACTTAGTTAACTTAGGGAATCAATCTAGTTCCAAAAAATGCATTTAAGTTCAGGTATCATATGAATATTGAATGCTGCTTCTGCTGCAGTCTTTGAAAAACACTCCTGTAGAAGCTGCTGCAGTTCCACTGAACGCTAATCAGCCTAGAAATATCAGAAGCTACCCACTGTAAGAGTCCTACCACTTTGGCAGTGCATGTCACAGGCCTCTACACAATACGTGGGTGTTGTTCCAGCTGGCCCTTTTGGAAATTTTTTAAAGTGCTGCCCAGAAAGTGTTGACACTTTCTGCTGTGGGTGGCAGTGGCCTTGGGAACCAGCGATAGTACCAGAAATACAAGCATGTTACGGGAAACTTGGCCCCCTTGCCTTAGTCTGCACCACAGTTTGCCCTGTGTGTGATGGACTTGGAAAAGATTGAAAAGTATTTGTTGAAGAGAAGGTGAAAGAGTACTCTCTGAACAGTCTACTAACTCTGTGGGTAGTGTTTAGATCTGTTTTATTTATAAGGTTGTTTATCTAGAACCCTTTGTTAAACTAAAACCGAACATTTTTTTTCAAAATTTATGGGGCCTAATATATTTTTTATTCCTCAATGGCATGAAAAACATTTTGCAAGGCTAATGAAATTCTTGTATAACTTACATGTACAATTGGGTCTTCCACCCAGTCGCCAAACCACGCCATTTTTAAATGAGCATCGTATTAGTATATAATGGTATAATACAACTTAGGGAGCTGTCATTAGTCCATATTTTCACACTTTGATATGCAGAAACTCCTTCAGCAGGGAACAAGAACTTCACAAAATGTTATCTTGTAAACAAAACTAAATCAAGAACAGATTTAGAAATAACATGAAAAAACATTTGAGGTTTGTCTCTCGCCCAATACTTGGCAGATTACTAATTAGGATTTTGTTACAAACTGTACAGAATATTATGTATAAATCTGCTGGTTGAGAATCATGCCAGCTCCTCCAAAACTAAGAATCATCGAAGAAAAATGTTCAGTATCCTTTACTGGCATATATGTATTTGTCTATCGTCACTTCTTCAAAGATTTAAATTGCGAACAGTTTTGTTTTTCAACCCCTGTTGAGTAACCATTTTTCCCCAACTCTGGCAGTGAATTTTGCAGTCAAACTGAGATTACTGGCAAAGTAGAAAGGAAAGAATTATTAAACAGCCTGGCCTCTACCTTTAACCAGACATAGCCTCATTAACCTGTGTGTCCTCCTGGTAGGATATGGAGTAGTATCCTTGAAACCAGGGGCAATTTACAGCTGATGTACTGAACCACACCAGTCAGGATTTGATCTGAATTCCATGGGTTCATTATCTTCTGTGAATAAAACTGTTGTGCAAACTCCATTAGAACTGTCTTAACTTAAGAAAAAGTTAAAAGAAAAAGTACACCCAGCAATTAGGAACATTAACAGCCATTTGCTGTGTATTGACACTCAGAGACTCGGAGCATGCTAGAAATGCCTGCAAAAATGTGAGATTTGGAGCTAGTGTCTAAGGGAAGCTCCCTTAAAAGATCAGTGGCAATCCGTGGATATCTTTGTGGCATTTGTGAACACTCTGAGGACCTACAATGAGCAAAAGGTCTCAAGCTTGTGTGTGCCAGGATAGTTTCTCCATCCTCCTTTTGTAAGGGGCTGAGTAGACTGTTTCTGCAGAGGTCATCTAGCAATTACCTCCTGAGAAGTCGTGTCTTAGCAATGCTGTATAGTCTCTGTGGTTTCCTAGAAAAAACCTTTGTCTTTTTGGCACTACAACAAAACTTCTGCCAACTAGGTTCAATGCCAGAATATCAATTTTACACATTGGCTTGACTTTTAGTGGTAACATCAAGGGTACTGGTGATGTTGCTGGCTAAACCCACATCAGGGTGTGGATCCCTGGCCCATCCCATTCAGTGTATCTGTTTTCCTAGTACATAGCCTTTCTGCAAAATGGATGAATTGCCAATTTGAGTAAGAGCCTACAGCCAAGCTGTTATATTCTTCTGTATGCTATTTCAGATACAGTCTATCTGACTGCAGATCTTTATCTGTGGAGACTGTAGCATCAGTTGTTGTATCAGAAGATTCTTAGAACAGCTGCAATAAAATATGGAAAGTCTTGCAAGAACATATGTTGTTCTTGTCTCCTTTGTTGTTTGTTTTTCTTCTTTTTACCGAGATGAATCTGTACTTCAGCAAAATGCAAGTATAGTATGTAGTAACTGGAATGGGAGCCTCAGAAATTTTAAGTGTTCATATCTGGTGTTCTGTTTCCAGCTTATCACAAATTTTCTTTCAAAATGTTTATGCTATTGCAGTTGGTATCAGATGACATGGTAAATATAACCCATAGTTTAAATACAGTATTTGTTAAGTGATTGAAAGAAATAGCTAAGAGAAACAGGACTGTAAATACACCACCCAAAAGCTGCAACTTGTTTAAGTATTACCAATAAAAAGATTAATTGATGTTAAAGCTCTAAATTATGTCAATCTCTGTCATGTATCCAGAAAGTACAGGATGTAAAATGTTCAAAGTATCATGGAAATGGTCTGTGTTGTGCTTCCAATACAGTTTTTACAATATTTTAAATATAGGGTCTTGGTAAGAGCTGGGTATCCATAATAGTTGGAGGGTGGAATAGAACTTATCTTGCCTTGAGTTTAAGTTTTTTGGGGTGAAGCTAGTAGCTGAGCCTTATCTTTTTCTATTTACTCATTGGCTAGTGCTGTGAAAAGGTCATTAACTGTGTGAGCCTGTAGTGTCTCTACACAGTTTCATGATCCAAGCCTTTCTGAACAGTTGCTGAAGGACAAGAGATGGCAGAAATGGCTAAACTTGAAGACTATTATCTAAATTGATTATTTTATTTTTTTTTAGACAAGGAGACAAACATCACGTCCAGTGCAGCAGGAGAGTAGGAGTCTTTTTACTGTGACTATGATCTCGCTCAAAATCAGGGGTAAAATTGCTGTAAGCTCCCTCTTCCAAAAACAGGCCCTAGGCAAGAAAGAGTAAGAGTAACTTTGTCAGTTCCCTTGCCTTTGGTTACTCAGGAAAAGCCCAGGAAATGATGGAAAAAATATTCGTGAGTAAAATAATTGTTCCTTTAGTCCTGTAGGCTGTGTTTTACCTCAAGCTCTTGCGATGAACTTGTTGAGGGGTTGCAACATCCACTCAAATTCAGATTCTGAGCCTCGGCATGGGACCGTGTGGAAAGAAACTTGTGCTCATGTACATCAGTGATTGTGCAGCTGCTAGAACTGAGGGATAATACTGCAACTTCTGTTTTCTATCCATATTTTCTACTTGTAGACTGTAAACTGCAAATAACAGGAAGCTCATGTGCACTCATCAGTAATACAGGAACACTCGTGTCAAAGGGTACATGTATTTCTTCATTCTTTATTTATCCATCTGTATTAAAATGGAAGGAAAATCCAACACATGTTAGTATGTGAGCAGAATTTTACTTTATATAAAACTATTTGGAAGTGTTTGTATCCACTCATTCTGGGACCTGTGACCTGAACCATTTGTATACGATTCATCTGTATTTAGCTTGGCCACAGTACAAGTGTCAAACTTCTTGCAGGCTGCATATAATCATGACATCATCCAAGTTTTCACTTCGGGGCAGATGCAGCAATGCTGTGTCCTCTCCAGAGCCAGGGCAGGTTGAATACAATTCACTGTATTACTGTGTGTCTGCTATTTAATGTTGCAAGGCTTGTCCCGTGGTAGCACTAGTGAGGATCTGAATGTTCCATTTCTCCCCTCATCTGGCAGGAGTAGCAATGCAAACCTTATCTAGTCCAAGCAATGACGCATGCTTTGTTAGGGAATAGTGAATCCGATTTCATGTGTGCATAGTTATGAGGACAGAGAATATTAAAAGCGAAGTAATCAGATCTTCTACCAGCTCTGACAATATGTCAAGAACAAAACTAAAGAATTTTTTTATATACACGTGACTTAGTCTGTATGAAGTATTTTTGTGGCAATTAACCTCCATGGTTATTTTTAAAAATCTGCTGTGATTTGTATTTATACAAGCAAAATGTGCGGTGTGGACTGTAATAAGTACATATTTTAAGTATAATAAGTACATTCGGTTGGACTGGATGATCCTTGAGGTCTCTTCCAACCTTAATGATTCTGTTCTATTCTATATAAATTTTCCGGACACATAACATCAATACTATTTTTATACTCTGATTTGTTGTCCATAACACCTTTACAGTGTTCTGCAAAGAGACTATACAGTGGCTCTAGTTTTGAAGCGGTAACACACCATATAAACACTTAACTTGGGAAGGTAATCCCTACTGCTCTGTACTCACCAGTACGGAAAGAGAAAAGTGAATGGGTTAATTGGGTTCAGTCACCTAAGGGCAAAACAACTTACGTTGACTGTAAAAAGCTCTGAGAAGAGGCTTCAGAAGCTAGTATGTTCATAGTATTCCTTAGCTCCTTTGCCTCCTATGCCTCCTTTGACAGCAACAGTTGATTAGTGATGTAGGAGGTGTGTGCTGGTTCTCAGTGATGGTCTGTTGTGCAGGAGAAGTTCTCACGTGCTGGGTACAGCAGCATAGTTTAGCCTTGCTGTCACTGAGAATGGCCCAGAGCTACCGCTTTTGTTGATATAAACAAATCTACACCAGTATCTCTTATTCTAATAAGGATCTTCACAAATTAAATTGTTTTAATTAAAATTGGTGTTGTTAAATAAGAGGTTAGAACTCAGGTGTTGCCCAGGATTTAAAAAAATATGTAGTGAAAGAAGTTCTTCCTCCAAAGAGTCTTCAGCTGGAGACAGTAGGAAAGACTGCACTATGAAAAAGTTTCTTAAATTTTTAGAAAAATTGGGGTTTATTATTTGTCTTCATTGCAAAATTGAAACAAGGGCACTCAAAGGAAGTAGCATGTTTGGAAGTTTTGTTCCTCTTACTGAAATACTTTGAATATCTGAAGGTATAAATATTCCAGCTTCACAACAAACATAGTAAATGTAATAATTCACACCATAGAATCTGTGAGTTGAGAGTATTATCTGAATTTCTGATAATGATGATCTGCAGTTCTAGACTATTTTTAGCAAATGCTCAGTCACACATTTACATGGATTTGAGGGAATCCTCTCAGATTCAGTAAGAGGTTCTTACGACTCTGTATCAGTTTAATTTTTATTTACTTCTTTTTTTTTAAAGTTTTGGTATTTTTAAAATTTGTTTCAGAAGGAATTAGATTTTTTAACACAAATATGTTTGATATCCATAATTAGGCCAAATAAAAGTGCATTTCTGATGTCCACACTTAACATATGCACATCGTCAGAGGGTTGGCTCTATGGAAAATGAGTTGAGGTTCGGAGTCAACAAGCAGCTTGACTTTGTACACGCAAAGATTCAACAGATTTCAGTGTGATGGGCATTGTGCTGAGCTGTTTACTGATGGGGATTATGGTGATATGTGATACGAGGACCCAAAATACCACCTTTCATATCTCCTATTATCTAGGAGAATGAAAACATGGAAAACAAAATTGCACACCCCACAGGAAATTGAAGTTTCACAGACAAAACCCCAGATGAGAAGAAAAACATCACTATTATGAACTAAGTGCTTGCCTGTTGCTACTTTATATTAGCCTAAAAGCAATGGCTTCTGGCAAAAAATAATGATAGCTATCCTTCACCCCCAAACCATGTGCATGTTTCCAGAAATAAGCCTTTGTTTATTATAATGACATACGATTACATCACAGTATAATTTAAATCTGTACCATTGTTTCCATTATAACCTCTTATTTACAGGAGCTTTCAATAGCAGATGTAAAAGTTTAACTCTAAGTTGAATTTTGCTTAAGAGTTACTGATCAAAAAAAAAAGCACTTTTCACTGCAGGAACATCTCTTAAAGTTGTTGATATTGTTGTTTTAAAAATCATGCTCTAGCTCTGCAAAACCTTTGCTCAAATGAATTTTGATGCCCTGGGCAAGTGATGCCTTTTCTGCTCTGCTCCTTGACTTCCCTGGGTACTGGTTTTGAATCCCATACAAGAAGGTCAGCATAAAAGTATGTGCAGCCTGATCTCCTACTGTGTGCTTAAACATGACACAGTTTGTGTGCTTCCACTTTACATGAATAAATTTCACCCAAAGCATTTAAGGATTTTAATGGTGCTAATATATATTGTGAGCAAGTGGCAATTACAGAATTTTCCATAAAAGCATCAAGTGGTTTCTGTACTTCATGTGACCATACAAGCCCCATAAACCCATTGTTGGGGGTCTAGCCCAGCAGGCTTCCACAGCACGCGACCTCATTGCAGTTTCCCCTATTAAACTGTTGCCTTCTGTAATGGCTTGTCCATAGCATGTATATTTGCTAATGACATAAGTGAAGAAAACATGCAGTGTTTCACATGCAGAACAAACAAACAAACAGTAGTGATTCCTGCTGTGGAAAATAAACCGGGGAGGTGTAAGTTGGTGAGACAACGTCGCGCGTATGCAAGAGAGAAGAACTGAAGAATGAAGTTATCTGCCTGGGATTCCTTTGTAACAACTGTGCCGCTGCATGTGGCTACGTGCAGGACAGTACTTTACAAAGGCATTCTCACCCTCTTCTCCAACAGATCGGATGCTTTGTATAGGCCTGGCTATTTCATTTTGTTAAAGGGTATTTGCGTTCCACATCCTGCCTTGGCAGTTTCAGACTATCTTTTTTGTTCTGGGAGTAAACTGTACAGAGATAAAGTGACAGTCACAATTTTAACACCCTTGGGAGCTTGAGAAGTCTGTCCCTTGCATCAGCTGCACTTTCTTGGTTTCCTAAAACTTGGTTTAGGAGGTGGAGGTAGATGTTCATCAGTGCATGCTCCTAAATCTGCCAGGTGATGCTGAAGTTTGTTCCTTTTACCTGGGCGCAAGCGAAGGCTGTGTTTGGATCCTTGGTCCCTATCTAAGCGACAGAAGAGCCCTTTGTGTGCCAAAGTGAACTGACCTCACTTTAAAAGACAGCACTGGCACACTGCATCTAGAGCTGGTGGGACAGACATACTGCTGCTGAAAGACCGTGGTTTCCCCACCTGTCTTGGGAGCTTCAGGGGCAGATCCCACGGAGGTTGCAAACCAGAGCCAGGGTGGGAAGGAAAGAGGTGTTGATCTGTGCTGGACTTGGACACCACTATGGAAATTAAATCTGGAAGCTGTATTATTTCCCTCTGTGTCCCATTAATGATTGTTACTAGGCAGCTGCAGTGGGACCCAGCCAGTGTGGAGGCAGTTCCCACAGAAACCCCACGTGACTTTTAAACCGGGCCATGTGTAATCTGTTAGCACTAGAGGGGGAAAAAGCCTCCTAACTGAAGGCAGCCATGCTGAACTCCAGCTGGATCTGTGGTTTTGCTCAGAGCTGATGGAGACTTTAATGGCAATACTGACAGATGCTTTATTCAAACTGGGGTAATCAAGAGCTACTGGAGCACATGGACAGGCATACCATAGCACTGCAGATGGGTGGTGTGGTGTAAAAAGTAACAAGGCCTGTAAAATCCCATGCTTTGTCTTAGCATTTGCAAGTTATCCTTCTCGTACACTTCTAAATCTTTACATCTTGAGATCCCTTTACATAAGGGTCTTAAACAGGGAAAAGGTTACATTAGTACCCGCAGTAATCCCACCCTTCAACTCGAAGCAGTTTCAAGAAAGTTATAAATAAAACACATTTTTGTCCATTAACGGTCTTTATAATTTAGATTGATACTAAAATAGGTGATTTACTATCTCATTTCTCTTCCATGTTGTTGCCTAGTAGTGATTATTTCAGGCTATTTTATTGTTATAACCCTTTTAAACAAATGTATCAAACCAAAAAATCTGAAATGGAGTCTTTCCTTTGCCAAAATCTACCCACTTGTTATTTTCCTACAGATTCTCAGACAGCTGTTAACACTCTCTATGCTTCTAGAGGAACATGTATTCATGCCACCATTTACATCCCTTTTGGCTCTGAGACTTGTTTTCTTTCAATGTATCCTGCAGGGAAGATCATCATGAATTCCTCTGTGAAACTGCTCTACAAAACCCATCTCTCTGCCTTCAAGCCAAAGAAAGCAGTTTGCCCACTGGATTCCCAGCTATATGCAGAGTTACTACATTTTTGTTTGGCTATTCTAACTATTTGAGCTAATTTTGCACTTTTGGACATGATGAAACAGCTGCCACCTGCTAGGAAAGCAGGGGGGATCCAGAGTAGACTTAAAAGTATTGCTAGCCTCAAAACTTTAGTGCGAAGTTAAAAGCAACATGATTCCTTAATTTTGTATCTGGTGGATAGGGAGAAATTTAAATGAAATTTCCTTTCAGTACTCCTTATTGGTCTACTTAGGTGTCCTTTCTTAACTCTGGGGCCCATTCACAGTATCTGATTCTCCTCATGCATTCTTTATAAAACATTCAGATACCTGGAAGGGATTTATGAAATTCTCACTAGAAATATGGGTCCCAGAAGATGAAACTCCTCTCATTTAGATGGTCTAACCACACTCCTAGTCCCTGACACACCACTGCTTTTTGTTGCATAACTTGCATTTGGTGTGGGCAGGGTAAAGGTACTCCCACCTTTTTTTTATGGCATTTCTGTGCATCCGAATTAGAATCACAGAATGGTTTGGGTTGGAAGGGGCCTTAAAGACCATCTAGCTCCAACCCCCCTGCCATGGGCAGGGACACCCTCCACCAGACCAGGTTGCCCAAAGCCCCATCCAGCCTGGCCTTGAACACTGCCAGGGAGGGGGCAGCCGCAGCTTCTCTGGCAACCTGTTCCAGTGCCTCACCACCCTCACAGGGCAGAATTTCTTCCTAATATCTGATCTAAATCTACCCTCCTTATGCTTAAACCCATTACTCCTTGTCCTATCACTACATGCCTTTGTATTCTCCAATTTGATGTATAATGGCAGGGCAAATTAAAGAAACTACCTACGACTGGGATTACTCCAGGTAAAATGTTTGGCTTGAGCAATGAGCACACTGTGAAATTTTTATTTCATGCTTTCTCTTGGTTAATACTTGTGATAATTCTATTTTTTGATGTTCTATATTGGCTGCCTTATAGCCTTGCTTGTGATAACTGCACACTGTTGGTATATCGCAATACTTTGCAATACAGTATACTAGTTACTGTGAGTAACTACTTAAAAGAATTTCCAGCTCTAAGAAGATCAAACAAACAATTGAAATCAGAAAGCTTTTTGTGAAATACATTTCTATTTAGTGAGATAAAACAGCAAGGAAGAAATTAGCAAGGAAGAATTAGAGTCTAGCTTTTCTCAGTACAATCTTTTTTGAACTGTTTTCTCCCTGTCTCCCATTCATCATTCCCAGGTTAGTCTCCCTCCAAGAGAGGAAGAGGGACAATTTTCTGCAATATTTTCACCAGATCACTTCTTAGTATATTGATTAGGGAAGCATCTTCCATATGTGAGAAATGCATTTCATCTGAAAGAGATTTCTTTAGCTTAATAGCATTAGTGCGATGGCAATGAACTGTGAGATGGAATGAAGGTGACGCCATATGTATCATTGTATATTGAAGGGAGTATCCTAGCACCACAGTGTTAAAAAGAACAGTTCTCTGGGACTGTAACAGATCCAGGCATTCATTAATGACATAACATCTGTGGCTTGTAGTCAATAACAAAGCCAAAGTAAATTGAAAATGTGTGACTCTAGTTGCTATGGGTAAGATTTTAAACAAATTTTTGCTCTAATTGTCAGTGATGAGTTTCACCATGTTGTTGGTACAATAATTACATATGCCATATTTTTAGTGTATTCATCCCCGGCAGTGTTCGAGGCCAGGTTGGATGGGGCTTTGGGCAGCCTGGTCTAGTGTAGGGTCTCCCTGCCCATGGCAAGGCAGTTGGAACTAGATGATCCTTGTGGTCCCTTCCAACCCTAACCATTCTATGATTCTATCTACTTCCATCTTGCTTTGCTTCAGCTGGAAAAGGTGGATTCATGTTAACTGCAGAAGCATGCCTTTGCTAGTCTTCTTCCCCGCCCCCTCCCCCCTAAAAAGAGAAAAAAATTAAAAGAATGTTTAAAACCTTAGAGATACTGTGATCTGCAAGAGAAACTTCCACATATAATGAATCCCCTGTATGGTAATTAATCTCTTTGCATAATACACACAAAATCCTGTTTTAAAGGTAGGGCTAGTAAAGTGCTACGTTATGCCTGTGAATAGTGATGCAGTCAGCTGTTCTTGCTCCTGAATCAGGAAAGATTCCTACTATCCCACAGAAGGTTTTCCATGAGTAGGAAGAACAACTTGTGCAAAAGCTGAAAGTGGCAGAGCTGAGGAGCTGAAGGAGTAACAAAAAATAAGCAAGTCCTGGTAAACATAAAAATGTGGCTGCATAAATAGTAACTAATGTAAAAGAAAAATATGAAATTACTATGATGCAATCCATATTTGCCATCATAGTTTGGTTCTCTATAAATACATTATGTGTCAACTCCGTATCAGCACTCCGGGTATGAGTAAAATGAGGAGGCATAGAAACGTGGAACATCTTTCTGGATAAAACGTTATTTTAAATATGTTGGTTTATCTGTTTAAAATCCTTATTACCAGAATATCATAGAGCTAGCTATGGAATGAATACACTAAAATAGTCACAGTATTTTGGTCTACAAAGCAAAATTTATGGTATCTTATATTTCAGCACATATGGTAGTTGGATATGAGGGTACAAATGCACCCCATGGTTCAAAGAACACCCAGGATAAACTTCTTCCTGGAGGCTCTGTTCAGAATATTCTAATACAACAGCAAAAAGAGAAAAATAAATCACTGTCTTAGCTTAACTAAAAAACCAAACAGCAAACAAACAAGAGACCCCCAACAAATCCTATTTGCTCACATCTGCATTTCATAGTTTGGATCCAAAGTGGAAGAAAAAATGTTGAAATATCACGTGAGTTCTGTCAGTTAGAAGGAGAAAGGCTCATTTCCAGTGTATCTAGGTCCTTGGGCTAAACCCAGCACTGTGGAGTTCCTCTCTGCATGGCACGGCTCTGTATGTCAGGCTAGACATCTCTCTGGTTCCAGTTTCACCAAGAGAGCTGATGCTCATCAGAGAACACTGGTCAGCAGCATTATGAACTGTAGCAGATGCAAGGTGACATCTTAGCCTTGCTGATACCAGTAGGGAAACTGATTTAACCTCTCGGTTCAAAACCAGCTTGGCTTCATTCATTTTCATTCTGGTGTTTCATTTACTATGTACTGCTGTGGTAGGCAGAGCAACAAAAGCAGCAAAAGTGTCTTTTGTTTTGGAAAATCCCTTACAAAAAGATGTGACGAAGGGTGGTACATACTTCAGAAAGGGTGTGTGTCTGAACTTAATTTTCTCTACTTTCTGCAGTTCAACAGCTGTGCCAGGTTCTGTTCTGAGGGGCTTTAGATGCTGTGATTTATGCGAGGAAGTACAGTCTTCATGGAATGCACCAAGACATACAAGTGTGCATCAAGAAGCATGAGCATGTCTACGTGTTCAGGTACGAAGCCAAAGCTAGTCTGATTGCTGTAAAACTATCTTTTCCAGTTCAGCTTCTAACCTGCATGATACAGCTAGCGGGAATAGCAGAGAATTGGCAGTGTGGACAGTTGCCTGTTTAGTTAAACGGTTCTGCATTACCCAGTTTATTAGAAGTAGATAAAGGTGCAGTGCTGGAAACAGCAGTGTTGTGTAACTGTTAATCTATTTTCTATTGGCTGTGATTCCTGATTTTTAGGGTTTATTCTTTTGTTTTCCCACAACTTATGCTTCTGCTGAGAAAATGACTATGTATGCAACTATTAATTAATAAGTTTCCTGTGGACTGAAAAATATTTTGAGGTTAAAGTGGAAAATATGGAGGTCTGGGAGAACAGAATCATGTGATGACCATTTGCTTGCATCTAGTTGCTGCCTTTGCCTTTCCTGTTCTCCAACTTAAACTTTCCTACTTACAGCTGCTTTCCATTTAAATGCCTCATATGTAATAGTAATACCTCAAAGATCTTTATCATTTCTCTCCACAAATAAGTAAGTGTAACTTCCCAGTGACTGACTAATTAAACTTCAGTCTTGGAAATGTCTTCATTTATGGTTTGAAACTAAAGCATGTGAATTCAGGATGCTACCCAATCTGTAGATTTGAAGAACATGAAGAAAACAAATAAACAAACAAACAACATGGTGTTTCAGATATCCATTTCTTTTTAAAATGATTTATTTATTTTGTGATGAAAAGAGAAAGAGAACTTGTAAGTACTTCCTCTTTCAGTCTGATGCCAATACTTAAGCCCCTTGCTTCTAGCAAGCGCATACAAGGGAGTCCTCGCATTTTCACAGAGGTTCTTTACTACAACAAAGACCCAAGAGCATAAACCTCTTTGCAGTGTCAGGTCTGTACTTTCAACGGAGAAGTTAACGTCTGTAGAAGAGACATTGAAATGAGGGAGGGCAGGCAATGGAACGCTGCTTACACAAGTCGAGGCAATCTGGCATCAGAGTTAATCATATGGCCATCTGTCTCTTTGGAACGAATGTGCATGTTTAATTACATAGTTTGGAACCGCATAAAGTTGTAAATACTGCTGCGACGGTTACTAACTTCAGTAAAGCAGAGATCTTGGGCACGCAACTTGCTTTGAAGAAAAGCTGCAAATTCTAATGTAAAACTTTCCATTATATTCCTTCTTGGTCGGTTTTACATCCTAAAGGATCAGAAGCATGGTGAAATTGATTTAACTGAAGCATATACAGCACAGGTAAGTAAAAGAATCAATAAAAAGGAAAAAAAAATCCTATCTTCAAAATATGCAAGATTTTACTGAGTTTTCTTAATTGATGGAACGAATAACTTCACCTGTTTGGTTGGTTGAGGAGAAATTATGCACATAACTGGGGATCGTCTGGAGTGTGTAGGTGGTTCCCCTCAGAGCTGACGAAGGCAGAGAGTAGAGTTCTCCAGATGTAAATGGGAAGCAGAGGGATGAGAGTTATTCATAGGACATGAAGGTTACCAAAGTAAGGCCTCTTGTCCTTACTGAGTCAGCTTTCACATCAAGCTGCTCCATTAATTGTATTAGCAATCAATAACCAATCATATTCTACCACCAATATGGTAGAAACTAGAGAAAGGAAAGAAATGAATGTTAAAATGCTGTGTTGTGAACAGCTTTACTTATCAGTTTGTGTCTGTGGTGTAAGAATAACGAAAATTTGGTCTATTTGACATTATTCACCATTCCCTTTTTGTATATGTTTCATGATAGTATTTTTTATTCATGTCCTATCTCAGGTTTGAGTTTATAATGTTTCATTATCCTGGTTTCAAAAGCTCAAAGGATTATTTTTATTTTTTTTTTAAATTAAAATAACTGTTTTCTTTGGACTTCAGTGGAGTCCCACAAAATAATTTCCAATAGTGTTTGGTTTGATTAAGGCTTATTTCTTTGGAAAATTAAACACTTGACAAATTTAAATTCACAGTATTCTTTCGGTACATATAAAAAAAGTATCTTAGCTTTACGTTGTGGCTCCTTTGTGCAAATTATGGGCACGATAACCCTCCAGTATGCCATCACACGTTATTTACTGCCCTTTCAGAAATGCTCTTCTGTTATCCCAGATGAACTTGTTCTTCTCACAGTATATAAGAATAAGAGAGAATAAAAATATATGCTGAAGCAGCAGTGGCTGCCTGTATATCACCGTGCAATTTATCTCACCAGCAAGTGTGAAGACAGTCAGAATTACCTCCTTCTGTGCAGTGCCTTTCTGTACTCAGCAGTCTCCCGTATGATATATGCCCCCTCAGTAGAACTGGGGTATGAACAGCATGGAGGAGCTAAAACACTAAGGTGGGCATTTAGAATAGCATCTGTGAGTTCCTCCTCTTCTGGATAAGTATTCATCTCATTCAGTTATATTCCAAATTCAAGGTACAAGTGAGCAGGCTTAGAATTAAGTTGAGTGGTTGGAACTAGATGATCTTTAAGATCCCTTCCAACTCAAACCATTCTGTGATTCTGTGACTTCACATCTGAAAGTTTTAGAGAGTGTCCAGACGTTGAGGGGACAGCTATCAGGGGACAAGTTAAGATAATGATGAGTATGAACTTTAGTTGTATTTTATAGTTCATCGTATAGAAGACTATAAAAACCAGTCTAAGGAACTATCAAAACTTTCTGAAGTAGGAGAGATGACAGCTGGGCAGGAATGTTTTTGTTTTGGGTTTTGGTTTGGTGGTTGGTTTTTTTTTCTGTATAATTCACAGATAAATGCAAAATATTCACATAAATTTGAATAGAAAAGAAACATATTTGAAACTTGCAACTTTCAAGACTTGTGCTTTTGTAGTAAAAGTAATGATTTCTCAAGAATTTAGGTTCAGATTAATGTAATACCTATGATTGGAACTTAATAAGTTTTCAAAGATTTTTTTTTTAAATGTTGATTATTAGTAGAGAACTACTGTAAAACTGTCCTGGCTGTGGCCAG
>VWZZ01006841.1:6643-36747 GCA_013399095.1 Psophia crepitans
GTACTCAGCCCTGGTGAGGCCGCACCTCGAGTACTGTGTCCAGTTTTGGGCCCCTCACCACAAGAAAGACATCGAGGCCATGGAGCGTGTCCAAAGAAGAGCAACAAAACTGGTGAAGGGTCTGGAGCACAGGTCTTATGAGGAGCAGCTGAGGGAACTGGGCTTGTTTAGTCTGTAGAAGAGGAGGCTCAGGGGAGACCTTATTGCCCTGAGCACCACCCAATTGTGGCGAGCTGGGGGTCGGCCTCTTCTCGCAGATAACTAGTGACAGGACTAGGGGGAACGGCTGCAAGTTGCGCCAGGGAAGGTTCAGGTTGGAGATGAGGAGAAATTTCTTCTCTGAAAGGGTGGTTGGGCATTGGAACGGGTTGCCCAGGGAGGTGGTGAAGTCACCGTCCCTGGGTGTGTTTAAAGAAAGGTTGGATGTGGTACTTAGGGACATGGTTTATTGGGTAATAGATGGTAGAGGGACGGTTGGACTAGATGATCCTTGAGGTCTCTTCCAACCTTAATGATTCTATGATTCTATGATGATGTACGTGAATGTACATTGCTCATTTCTACAGTGGTCCTGGCAATGTGCAGTGAGGACTGTGAAGGCAATGCAAGCCCCAAATCAACAAAAAAGCTCCCCACCCCTGACATCTCTCTGGCCCTCTGACCATTTCTCCCAAAGTGGTCCACCCTGCACAGAGGTCCTTTACTGAGACCCATCAGTGCTGATAGCATGGGTTTGGTGTATGGGTGGTTATGCTTCTGACTCAAGGGGACTTGGAAACTGCTGCCTTTTATGAGTCCCTTTGCTTTAGGCCGCAAGAACTCAGTGGAAGCCGTGAGCTATTGCTTCTGCTGGGGCAAGATACCATCACTCAGTGGACTGGGAGATACCACGCCTCTGTGCAAAGCAGCGGCTTTTACAGAGTTGAGATCAATGATAACTCGGTGTGGTGTGAGGCAGCCTGCTCTGTGGTGGCTGTACGAACTCAACAGGAGCTGGGAGCAGCTCCAGCGAGATCCCACGCTGATAAATCTGTGCACCAGTACTGATTAGAAGGTAGGATGGTGAGATTTTTATCAAAGAGGGGTGGCAGAAAAACAGGTTCTCACCCTATTGCTAAAGGGAAAGAGGTTAGGAAAAATCTCATGGTTGCTAGGACAGAGCAGAGGCTTTGGGAAATAACACATGGAGCAACTTCCTGCCCCATGTACCTCCCAGGCCTTTGCTTTTGAGAGTGGAGGCAAGGAAACACAGGAGGAGAGCTGCACTGGGAGTTTTCACAATGGAGTGTGAGGGGTGACTGCTCCTGGCAAAAGTATCAAACCTTTGAATGCTGAATGAGTTTTGCAGGTATTCACCAAGATGTGGGGCATCATCACAGTCATCCTCTGGCTGAGGATCTTCATGCTGCAGACCAGCATGTTGGCCTGAGCTGTGACAGAGACCTGGAGAGGGAAAAAGGATGGTCTCAAATCGCTCTGGAAGGGGAGGATGTGGGAATGACAGGAAACAAATTAGTCTTATGTCATATATATGTGGACAGCACAAAAATGGTTATAGTTCACAGTATGGAGATCGACAGAGCCTGGGACTCAGCATATCTAGCTGATGCTACTCTCAGCACAGTCCTGTTGATGTTCTTTAGGAAGTTCTGCAAAGTTTTTTGTGAAAGAAGGGGCATTTTGTCCTAATTCCAAGAAAATCTAATTGTGTTGGTTTGCCTTGCATCATTTGTCCTTGTTGCTTTTGTCTGTTTTAATGTGTGATAGGGAGTGTTCCTCTTCATGCTATCTAGTTGTATTAATGGCAGAGAAGGAAAGGAAGGATTCTGATAGACATAAGCTAAAATTTTAATTTAGGGACTGTGTATTCATTCTATATGTGCTAAACATGTGCTTCAATCTTCCACTACAACAAAACCAGACCTGATTAGGACAGCTTAATCCCACACATGCACTGTCTCAGTCTATGAGACAGCTGGAACCAAACTAAGCCCTCAAAGAGAACTAAAGCTTCTTTATACCCTACTGTCATCCACCTGACTTTCTGCAGTGACAGTCAACAGAAGGGGACAACACAGCTGACAGTGGAGTTTGTGACCCCCTATCATAAATATCCAAGATAAAAGACATGCTGTGGGTCCGTTAGCCCTGACCTGATGTGTTTACAGGAAGGATGTCCTCCTCTGATGAAAAGGACTTGCATAAAGGGAGCGTATCTCAGCTGAGAATCCCTGTGAGTGAAGGTGGACCCACTGGTCTGGATCACTGAAGGGCAGCTAGATGTGCCCCAGCAGACCTGAGTGCCAGACTTATCCTGGCAGCCTCTGAGTCATGTGGGAGACAGTAAGTTTGTTCTGTCTGACCTTGTTTATGGTCCACTGGGACTCTGTTTGCTCATGAGACAGCTTCTGCCAGTAAAACTCTTTGCCTTGTCCCATGGCAGAGTCCATGTAATATGTTGTCGCAGACTATGAAGCAGTGGGATTTCAGGGCTAATGTGGTATGTGTCCAACGCATTTTACCTTTCATCAGAAAGGAAAAGAGCTGACTCAATGTGAAAAGGCACAAAGCAATCAGGCAATCACAGAAACATCAGTTGCTCACATAAGCCCTGCTATTCAGACGCTACCAGTACTTTGGACTTTCCTTTTTTATTTCCAGCTATGCAATTTGAGCCTCAAACCTGGTATCTGGAGAACTTACCCTTGAATAGGCACATCAGTCCTCTCCCCACAGCTATGTCACCCATTCAGCCCTTAATCACTGCTACTATTTCAAGAAAATGGGAATTCACCCAAGTGTAAGTCAAGTCTATTCTAATTGTTTCAGTAGATTCAGTACAACAAAAGCAGCAGGCTTTTTCCTTGTACTCACACTCATTTCAAGCAGAGAATCACTAAGCTCTTAAAATCCAGATGACTATGATAGTTCCTGGGCAGGGTGGTTTTTGACTGTGGATTCTGAGAACCAGGAGTACCTGTAAGGCAGCTACAAGGCAGTCTCAGCGTCACACAACCCAGCTCATCATTGACATGAGTCCAGGTAGCTTTTGGAGGTATAAAAAATCCTCATAGAAGTGTTACTTCCTGATCCAGCATTCAAGTCTCCGCAACAGAGGCACTAGAGTTTCCCAGCAGGAAAAAAGTGTGAGAGAAACATGAACCTTTAAAAGTGCAAATGTTTCACTGAAAGCAGTGGGAGCTAAAATGAGTGTAAATTCTCAAGAGGGAAAGGAGCACGAAGGCCACCATGGACTATGCATCTCTGAGTCCTGTGACACATCCTCCGAATCTTACTCATCCATCCAACATCCCTTGCTGGATAGTGCACCTCTGCCCTTACCTACGTGGGACTGCTTTCATTAGATTTAAACTGAGCACATGTATGATATCATCCATTCACTATAAACTGTTAGCCAGCAAAGACTGATCTGGAAATATCCCTTATTAAATTCCCAGTCCCAGGTATGACAAAGAATCCATTTTTAAATAACTCCGTAATTCTGTTTTTTTCAGACTAAGTTTTAAAGAAAACAATATAATTAATTTGTTTCCTGTAGATGTCCTTGAGTATGATTAACACCCTGGTTACACAAGCTCAGCTCAGCACTGATATTGCTGCAAATGACTTTGCTGGTGTATTGCAAAACAGAATTTCCATGACAAAAGTAGCTTTTCAGACCTATCCTACCCCTGGAGATGAATTTATTAGAAGTGAATTAGCCTGATTTTTACAAATGAGTCTTTATTTCTCTTAATTTTGATTGCGTTCAACTTCTTTTCCATAAGTCATCTGGAAAACACTTATGATTTATTACTTTACTAACAAGAACGTACCCTTTGTGGTTGGAAAACGTCTGTTAACAGCAATGTGATGCTCTTACGGAAAGTCTGAAGAAGGCTTTGCCTGACTTGTACAAACACCTTATGAAGGAAAAGTTGCTGCATTGTTTACTATGTCTCATGTAGGAAACACAGCCCAAGTGGAAGATGCTCTGCTGAAGGAAAATATTTGAAAGGAAATAACAACATAGAACAAGGTGGTTCACTAAGTGTTGTAGTCATCTTAAGAACTTTGGTTGCAGCCAGGAACAAAACTCCGAGCAAGAGAAAACATCTGTGCACAGAGATGAAAGGTGTAAGGAACAGTAGGTCCTAAAATGTAAATGAATGCAAAAGAGATCATATGCCCAGACCTCATTTAGGTTTGCCGTTCATGTCAATGCAGATTCTCCAGCTATGAAAAAAGTTAGACCTCTCATATTCAAGGGACAGATACTGGAATATACCACTTGAATTAATTTTCAGTTCTTGTATCTTCTATCTTTCAAGTCTGAGCTCTGTCCCTCTGGTAAATCTATGGATGAAATCTGAAGACATCCTGGGCCTACGTTGTCCCAGCCAGAGGGGCCCATGCCCATGCCTGTCACTGTGTCATTGCTGTGTGTCACAGTCTTGACGTATTCACAGTTGTGTCAAGGGTGACTGAGAGGCATCAAATAGAGGCAAATATTCTCCAGCCCTTCTAGCTGCTTCTGGGTTGGCAGGATGGGAAAGATGGTGCAGCAGTTATCCCTGGAAGCCCATGCAAGCACAGCCTGAACACCAAAGTGTCTTGCAGAGGCATGTTAATGTTAAAAAAAGCCATGGATGGAAATGAGATTGGGCTGGCCTGCCAGGATGTGAGCTGCAGATGCTGAGGGCAACCACACAGTCTCTTGTTTTGCCTCTCTTGAAAGAGGGAGGAGAATCCTTGCATTAAACCATCTCAGTGACCCATCAGAATCCTCAGCAGCCCAAAACCTTACAGTGTCAGAGACTTATTTAAGAAAAGGGATATGCGCAATGGAATAATATCATAAACTTTATATTATTGAAAATAGTCAGCTAGCTGATCTGCCTTCTGCTTCTTCACTATGGCCAAAAATATTGTTCTATTAAATAACAACAAATTAGAAGACTTTGCAAAGTTTCACCCTAATACTTTCTATCTGGCTTTGGGAACAAAAAACTTCAGGTGTAATTCCAAAGTATCTACATAAGGGATTTTCTTAGTGCTTGTTTAAGGCCATGTCTGCAACAGAAAGATAAATAATGTAAAGCATCAATTTAAATTTAAGTAGTAGAGGTTTCTCTGTGTAGACAACTTCATTCCAAAATAAGAACTTTTATTCTCTGGTGAGTTTGTCACTCTAAAAGTTGTTTGCATAAGATGGATTCCTTTACGCCAAGAGAAGAAAGCCTGTAGGGCAAATTCTACTGCTAAAATGTAATCATTTCAGTATACCAACTGTGAGTAGTAAGATCCTCGCAAGCAGCCAAGCTTTTAGTGTGATTCTGCTACACTGCCTTCTGCGGGTAGAACTGTAAGTATGGAGCCTCAAGTTCTGGGGATTATAGGAAAAGGAGCCCTGTGCCACCATCTTCTGGTAAAATCAAGGAATGGACATGACAAATTCTGTTTCATTTTGAAACAAGGAAGAACAGTAGCTTTCTGGCTTGCTGTTACTGTGTCAGTGGGTATTTTGATTTTCTTGTTATGTTTTAGCTGCAGGATTGGTGAAATTGGTGAAAATTGAGTGAACTGACCACTGTCGCTCAAGAGTAAGGGTTTGGTGTTATGGTAGGTAGTTCATATACAGATCAGCTCAGGAGTGAGGAAGGAGGCAAATTAAATATTAGAAATTAATGGGAAAGAAAAAAGAGCAAATCAGACAGGAAGATTTTGCCACTGTCTAAATCTCTGGATCATCCACACATGGATTAGAGCATGTAATTCTGTTCCTATAATAAAAGAAAGCATAAATAAGAACTGGAAAATCTTTAGAAAAGGGTGGCAAGGGTAATCAAAGGTCCTGTTTGAGGTGACAGATCTTCAGCCTGAAAAAGAGACAACTTGGCATAAAGAAAGCAAAAATTTTTTACGGCACAGATTGGGTGAATGGAGACAATCTTCGCCATTACCACATTTAAATCCAGAGCTACAGACCATCACATAAAGCATGTAGGAGCCAGATCCAAAGCTAATAAGAAAAGCTGGTTCTGCACACAGTAGACAGCGTATGTGAAGTGGCACATTGCAGGGTGATCCTGCAGCCACAAAGGTGTACCAGCCCAGTTATTCCTCATGTGTTCCTGACACAGACAAACTCCAGATGACCAATATAGCTTTTTTTTTTTTTAAAAGGTATGTCTTCATTCACAATGCAGCCTACAAAACATAAGCTTACTGGGTAGATATTCAATATTTTACTTTTCCATATCGTGTTGTACATGTTATGTATTTCACAAGAGTAAGCATTGCTAGGGAACCCTTCTTTCAGGGAGCCTGGATCACTGGTGGAGTGAGGAAGGGCAGGACCTGAGTGTAAAGGCAGGGTGTCTGTTTGGGGCAGAAGGGCAGTGGGGAAAGGTGTGGGAATGGGAACTTACAGGAGAAATTAAGGGAGTCCTCCACCCTATATGCATCTTTCAGTGGAGTGTAGATGCCTTTATTTTGACATAGGAAAGCAGGGATTGAGTTTTGTGTTTAAGATCTGTGAAGATAATGGAGGGTGAAGGATCTTGTACTTGTTCTTCATGCACCTCCTTCTGGTGCTCCCTTGCAAGACAGACCTGGGCTGAGAGCGATTTCTGGGGAGAGTTCAGCCCCAGCCCAAGGAGATTGGTTCTTGAGCTCTCAACCATCTCTTGCACTGCCAGCCTCAGGCTTTTCTTATTGAGGGAAGATGTGAGCTAATGTAACAGGAAAGGTTGGAAAAGATCTGTGTTTACCCAGGTGCGATGGACAGATTCCCTTTTATGACTGCAGAAAGCAATATGTTGTGTCCTCCTCCCATTACATAGGCCCTAGCCTGAGATAAATCCAACCTACCAACAGGTGCCTTATATCTTAGAAGTATATTTCTGCATAGGCAAAGTGGATGTTTAGTGATATCCACCCATAACTGTATCTTTTGTACTGAGTGGAAATGTAGGTCAGCTGCATTTCTTTGGTAAGCAAACCACTTTCAGTCAAAAACATACAATGAACAACAGATCAGAGGTGTATAATTTCATCATTTTCCAGTTCTGTAACTCACTGTCCACCCCTTGTAAAAATGTTTCCAAACTGTTTCTGCAGGAGTCTAGTTTAAGGCTCAAACTCTCTCATGTAGAATCAGACAATAATTTAAATTTGAAGGACTGACTCAAGGGCTGCTCTGCTCCAGATTGAATACATATGGAGGTATAGCCTGCCTGCTGTACCAAGGTGCATTCTAGATGACAATGCTTCCCAGGTAGTATTACTTCATCTAAGCAAATGCTTTTAATATCCCACACTTTTACATAGACTTTCTGGATTTGCTAACTGAATATTCACTCAAACCAAGTTTGTCACAGTTCTTCAATAGATTTTATCAAATAACTAGAGTAAAGCTGAGATTCAGGAATATTAAGCTTTTATAAATTGATTTTTAAAGTTATCTGCTTCCAATTATCTGTATTAATGAATTACATGGGATCCCAGTTGAAATATATGGTGATCTGGAACATGTAGTCTGGTTATCAAATGTTATAAAACAGTTTTACTGTTTACCAAACCTACTCATCATCTATCTTGTACTGCTAAATCACTCCAGCAAGTGTTGGACTGTCTACAAGCTTTTCCTGGAGAAGATACAAGAGAAAAGCTAATGATGATTAAAATGGAGATACATCATTATTGAAAGGTAACATGATATATTGGGTTTTTTCCATATCTAAATGTAAGAATGATGAAAACATTCACGATAGCTGGTAAGTAATGCAGTCACATGAACTGTGAAAACTGAGAAAGTGTGACTCTCATAACCACAAACACAAAGAAAATAAAACAACCAGCTTGGTTTCCAAAGGAAACAGCATCAAAATTTTGTGTTTGTAACTGCCTGCTCATTCTCTCCCTGCAGCCCTCCATAACATTGCAAATTTCAGTCAGGCTTAACAGAGGTAGGAGACTGGAAAATCATTATTCTACTTTGTGAAAAATGAATGAAATCCACGTGTGTGCCTGCTGTGGGGAAGGCAGACAAAATTCAGCTGTTTTAAATTTGCTGCCTGCAGCAGGTGACGAGTGCATGGCAGGCAGCCCTAGCCCTACCCCTCCCCCTACCCCTACCCCTAGCTTCAGCCCCAGCGCCAGCGCCAGCTCCAGCCCCAGCCCTGCTTTCCTGCCTGGTAGGAGTCATCCTGGAGGCTGTGGAGTAAAGCTGTGGTTATTGTGGTGAGAAAAGATATAAAAGGTCTAGGAAACTAAGCTTTATTAACTCCACTGCTTACAGAAGAGTTTGTTAAACATACTACTTTGTCTTGTCTCTATCAGAGTATAGTAAGGGCCACTGTGTTTCCTCTGGTTTAGGGTTGTTGGTTGTTGGGTTTTGGTTTTGTTTTTTACCCTAGAAGGGCAGATTGGGGGGAAAAAAAGTTCACGAATGCTTGTACTATGAAAACTTAATTTGTGATGTGGTTCAGTACCATGCACTGACATTGTACACTTAGTCTGCATTAGACCAGAACACCGAGATAGGCTCAGATTTTTCATCTCATTAATTTCTTCAGGCCAGTTTATTAGCTGGACAGTACTGAAGTCAATGATAATAGGATAGAGGAGCTGAATACAAAATCATAATCATACTTCAAGATCAAGTGAAGACAGTTTCTTCCTCCTTTAACTAAAAATAAAATGATAAATTAATGATAGCTCATGGCATATTCTGGCCTGCTGAGACCTTCTCTGAAAGAGTTAATGTCTCTCAGCCTGGGTATTTGTAGCCTAATCAAGTTATTTCATTGCCTCATTTTCAATGTATTATGTTTTTTTTCCCTTTCATTTACACTTGATGTTGATTTTCAGGTTTTTCAACAAAATCTTGGGAAATAAAATATTTTTATATGATTTCATGTCTGGATGGAAAAAACCGTAATTTTTACTAGCTTTTAGGAAAAATTGATTTAAAATATTGTACAATTTTCTGTGTATATATCTAGTAAATGTGCAAATCTTCAAAGCTCTTGAAAAAGCCTTTTGAAGTTATTGTTATGTTATCGAAACATCGCAATTAATTTGAGATAGCATTTCTTCTTTTTTTTTCCAATTCAAATCGTAACACATTAATTGTTGCCACAGGTTCTGATTTAGCAAAGATAATGATTATCTTTAGCGGAACTACTCACACACTACTTGTATGACTAGAATTAATAACACTTGCACATCTTGTGCAATCAGGTATCACATTCAAAAACAATTCCTAGGGCCTTTGTTTTTTCTTCTACTGGAATAGTTCTTGGAGGGAAACCTAAGCTTCCGATCTCCCAGGCTTGTGCCTGCATTATCAGGTTAATGCATCATCCCAGTTGATCTTTCTCCAGTATTACGAATACCTATAGGTGTGTGTGGATTTACATATATAAATATAATGTGTCTTTCAAAGGTAGATAAAAATACACACAATTATCCACACACAATTATCTGCACATCTCAGATAAGTAGGTTTTATATCTTATTTTATTTTTAAGCCTCAGAATGAAGGCTGGGAAGGTCTTGTATCCCAATCAAGCAATCAAGTCCTCCAGTCCTAGGTTAGTAAACAAAAGATTAGTATTGCTGAGTTGAAAAATAAAATGGTGTGCTCTGTTCTCTTTTGCTGTTTGCCCTTGCAGCCATAGGAAACAACCATGGGACAAGTGCCTTTGTTTGAAATTGAGGGCAAGAGAATGCAGTTCCCTCTCCAGTGTTTCCTTCAGACTCCTAAATGCAGTTCCTCCACCAGTGTGCTCCCACTTAGAGCTGTTGAACTCCTCATGAAGGACACTTTGACACCTGATGTAGCTTAGGGCTCCTGCTCAGGAAGAGGAATCCTATGGGGAATAGCTTGGTTCTGGTGTTCCAAGGATAAATGCAATGAATCCATGGGGACACATGCTGGTTTGTGTTTCTTGATTGCCTTTCACAGTTCCCTTACAGGTCCTGAACTTGAACCACAGGTTGAAAATCTCATCAGTATTGCAGTGCCAGTATGAGCTAAGAATGTCTGTATTGGAATCTGTGTCTCCGCATGCATCTCCACTTAAAAAAGGAGCATCCCTCCATTTATCTCCTTTCTGCCTCACCACTAATAGACAAGATGATGTCTATTAATGCAGATTTAGAATTATTAGTATGAGTTTACAAACCTCATTAGACTGGACTGTTTTACATCTTGTACATCTTGTTCACTGTTTTATAATCTGTAATAGGCCAGTGACCACATGCATTGCTGGCTATTTTTTGACAGTTTATAATCCACTTGTAGTTACTGAACAATGGTACACTGATTTATGGATTATGGATACTAACCTCACTTCAAAATCTGATGGTTGCCATGAGCCTCTTGGGGTATTCTGGCAATGTGGAATCAACAAGATGCTGGCTGCATATTTCATATCTACATTATGGGAATGGTACCATAACTGGTAAGTGGAACGACAAAACCATTCTACACAATGGAGAGGAGTCCCACAGGGGCAGCCAGGTCTGTTAAATAGTTCATTTCCTGTCTTAGTTTATCCTTGAGTGATCTGTCCATATATGATATTCAATCCTGACTATCATCCAGCAATGCCAGCATGTCTTCTTTAGCACTGGCTGAAAGGTGAATTGGCAGCTTGCTTTGTACATGATACAGAAGACTAACTTGAGGAAACAAGATATTCACTGGCCACACGTGTCTCTTTGCAGTCAGTCTCTGGAACTGTCCAATCTAAGTTTTGTTTCTTGGTGGTGGGGTTTTTGTCACGTGTTTTCTAAAAATCCAGGAGAAAACTATTCACCAAGTCCCCAAATGCCCAGTCACTGGCAACAGCCAACAGCAATGAGTGAACAGCTGCGTTGACTGGAAAGGTGTCACTAGGGTGGTAATGCCACACGTTACTCACTGAAGAAACCTATAGACCGTTCACCAATCCCATGCAGTCTGCTCCCCTATAGAAAAGCCCTGAAATCATTAAATGTTGTGTCAAACGTTGTGACTGAGGAATCCAATAAGGCAGAAAAGCTTTCTAAATCCAAACCTTCTTCTGAAATCCTGACAAAGAGGTTACAACTCTGGCAGTGTCCCTGTTCCATTTATTGGTCCCCTGGGACCAAGCTAAGAGGGATGGTCTGGCAGGGAGGCTGTGCTCCCTGGTGAGCTGTGCTGACAGCTTCATTCCCTGCAGCCAGAGGCAGGCAAGTGGTGGCCTTCACACAAAGTCACAGCATTTGGCTCCAGCCACAAAGCATGTCGCTCTCCTGCCAGACACCCAGGGCAAGAGGCTCCTCATGTCAATCCACAAGGATGGAAGCAGCAGGAGATACAGAATCATAGAATGGCCTGGGTTGGAAGGGACCTTAAAGACTATCTAGTTCCAACCCCCCTGCCATGGGCAGGGACACCCTACACTAGACCAGGTTGCCCAAAGCCCCATCCAACCTGGCCTTGAACACTTCCAGGGAAGGGGCCTCCACAGCTTCTCTGAGCAACCTGAGAGTGACACAGTGCTGGGTTGTGGGGCTGCAGGCAAGAGGGAGTGGAGAAGAGGCTACAGTTCAATGAGATCATGGAACAGATCCTCCTGAAAATTATGCTAAGGCACATGGAAAATTAGATGCTGACAGCTGGGACAGCAGGCAGCCAAACACCACACAAAATAAAAGTTAAAAAAAAAGTAAAATTAATGGGTTGAGATAAAAACAGTTTAATAGGGCAGCAAAGGAAGAGGAAAAAAAATTTAAAAACTTAATAATGTTGAAAGAATACACAAAACAAGTGATGCACAATGCACTTGCTCACCACCCGCATACCAATGCCTAGCCTCTTCCCAAGCAGTGATCATACACACACCCCTGGCCAACAGCACGATGTCATACGGTATGGAATATCCCTTTGGATAGTTCAGGTCAGCTGTCCTGGCTATGTTGCCCCCCCCATCTTCTTGTGCACCTCTTCACTGGCAGAGTAAGGGAAGCTGAAAAGTCCTTGACTTATTACAAGCATTACTGAATAACAACTAAAACATCAGTGTGTTATCAACACTATTTTCACACTAAATCCAAAACACAGCACCATACTAGCTACTAGGAAGAAAATTAACTCTATCCCAGCTGAAACCAGGACACAGTGTTAGCTTGCATCTGGGTTGGACAAACTGTCCAGAATAGCTAGAGTCATTACTGCTTGCTCTGCATCCTCACTGGCAATTTTTATTTGAACTAATTAATGATTAACGGGGGTGCTCTGCTTAATCCTGTTCAATGGTACTGAAGAGAAGAAGAAGCAGACAAGACCAGATGGACACAGCAGGATCCTTTTTGTAGCACTGTAAGTATCCTTTTAGTTTCCTCTTGGATCACTTGGAACTTCATTTTGGGGAGTTGTCTTGTTTTCTGGGAAGGGCAACTTTTTATATTTAAACAAAGGGGTATACGTGTTATGCAAAAATCAAAACATGCCAAAAGCCAGCAAGAACTGGCTGCTAGTGAAGAAGATACTTTACACAACAGAATAAAAAATTGCTTTGGAAACAATAGAGATGCCTACGGAGACTTTGCTGCCACACTGAGCCAAAATTTTATCTTCAAAGAAATTGTGATTATTTTTTTTTTGTAATTTTGGTCCTAGATAGTATGATCTGTGTTTATATCACATTTCTGTTCAACACAGATTTCATTCTCTAATTATTTGATGAATTAAGAAAGACTATCAGGGCTGCAGTAACCACTCTGTAGGACTGAGTTCAAAGACAACTTCCTCTAGTTGCTCTGGGGAAAAGGTCATAAGCTTCCAGTTATTTGCAAATTTTAAAAAATTCAATCCTACCCTATTTTTTAAAACTTAATATGCTCAAAATTACCTCTTTGAGAGAGTACCTGGTTATACATATATTTTATCAGGAAGCGTATTATTTCTGGGGATCACTGGCATGCATCAGGAATGTAAAATATAGAAGTGAGGAATTTTGGAGAACAGGTGTGTTCTGAGAGCCTCATTTTACTTGGCTGGAGCACACGGCATGAAGAAATTATTTTCCGTGCCATGTTTTGAATGTCTATCTCTTTTCCAGGATCAGGTAAAAGGAAAATGAAGCCCACCTCAGCCTTGTGTTTATTGCTGGCTGGTTTGTATACTGTTGCGCAGTGTCATCAGCATCCTCGTCACCGCAATAAGCAGGATGATCCTAAAGGGTCATATTACCCAGGACGCAGGTCTCATGGGGAAGGAGTTTATCCAGTTATGAACAAAACCTTCGTCAAACTAGTTCCCAACAATGCTGAATTTGCATTTTCATTTTACAAGCTGGTGGCGTCAGAAGCAACCGATCAAAATATTTTCTTTTCACCCATAAGCATCTCTGCTTCCTTTGCAATGCTGGCACTCGGTGCCAAGTCAGCAACGCTGACGCAGATTCTGGAAGGGCTTGCCTTTAACCTGAAAAAGACTCAGGAGCAGGAAATACATGAAGGTTTTTGCCAACTCCTCCACATGCTGAACCGTTCAGACAGTGAGCTCCAGCTGAGCTTGGGCAATGCCCTTTTTATAGAAGAGACGCTAAAACCACTGCAGAAGTTCTTGGATGATGTCAAAAGCTTTTATGAATCTGAAGTCTTTTCCACTGACTTTAACAACTCCTCTGGCGCTGAGAACCAGATCAACAGTCATATCGAGGAAAAGACAAATGGGAAAATTGTCAAACTAGTAGAAAACCTTGATCCTCTCACTGCAATTGTTCTTGTTAACTACGTCTTCTTTAAAGGTAAGAGATATCAAATGGTGTGAAGGTTGTAATGTAGATGCTTACTGCTTGGTACAGGGAATGAAAACGTAAGAGAAAGAAATCATAGTTTAAATATTTTAAATGGACCAAATCATGTTAAGTGTCTGGAAAATATTCCTATAAAACTGTGTATATTTGTTGTCAGTATAAATGTTTGTGTCCTCACCTGCCTGAGTGAAAGAATGGATTTTTTTATACAGGTATCTTTATTGAGTCTGGTAAAATAATTAATGTGATGATAGACTCATACTCTGGTAAAAGATGGTGTTGTCAGTATTATCTGTCTTTAATTGTCTTCAAGCATTTGAAATGAAAGGGAAAAAAAAAAGCTGCAATGCTCTTAACACCTGAGGGTGCAGTAACTTTAAATGGATATTTGCTCTAATCAAAGGAAGGCTGTGGGACTAGATCCTGTTTTATTCACCGTGACCATTCCTCTTTGTATTCCACCGAATTGTTTTTCTTTTTGTCATAAGCCCATTGGGAGAAACCCTTCAGCACTTCATATACAAAAGCGGAGGACTTTTTTGTGGATCAGACAACAACTGTAAAAGTTGACATGATGTATAGAAAGGGTTACTACAGAAATTACTTTGATGAAGAGCTGTCGTGTTGGCTGGTTCAGATACCTTACAATGGAAATGCTGCAGCATTATTTGTTTTGCCTGACAAAGGGAAGATGAAGCAGGTGGAAGATGCTCTCTTGAAAAGGACTGTATCTAAATGGGAAAAGTTCCTCCAAGACAGGTAAGTGGTTTTGTTAAGGTGAGAGGTGACCATGCTATAGCTTGGTAGTGTTTATCTCATCAAGACAAAACATTAAAGTCCAGGATATTTTACTGAACTTTATTAACGGTCTTTCTCTGTGCCGGACTTCCCTTTTCTTTGTTGGAAAATGAAACTGAGCTACGGATAGGGAATGAATAGGGCATTTAGTGAGTAAATAGAGCATTGAACTTGAGATCTATCTTGGGTTAAGTTCCTTGCTCAACCACAAGTTGCTCAGCACCATGATAAAGTTAACAGACCCTTGTTTCACATGGGCATTATGAAACTACAAAGTAGTAGCTGTTTCTGAGGTATTGGGTGTAGAGGGTGTTGAGGGCATTGTATGTAAAAGCAGAAATTTTATTCATTCACCATTACTGCAGCTATTTCTGTGGTGGCCCAGGCCCTGTTGTATACTCAAACTGCCATAGGACAGCTAGCTTTTGAAAAAAGCCTGCCACCTGGCAGTAGTAGCTCTGTTTGCCACAGACCTGACATAATTGTGTCTTCCACCCCACTCCTTGAAACCCACTGTGGAAGCAGAGGATAATGTGAGCTCATTCTGCTCCAACCATCCATGTTAGATAGGTAACCTGGTCAGAAATGCTATCTGAACCCTGAGAGTAGATTTTTAACATTCAGAAAAATAAATGTGAGGTGTCATTATACTGAAGCCATTGAGGGGTGTTACCTAGATGACAATTTGTCCCTATTTGTGTTATTTGTTACAGAAAAATATATCTGCACATTCCAAAATTTTCTATTTCTGGTACCTACGATGTGAAAAGGATAGTCAAACAAGTGGGCATGATTGATCTGTTCACTGAACGAGCTGATCTGTCAGGGATTACTGAGGAGCCTGGACTGATGGTTTCAAAAGTAAGTCAGCACATGAAGCACAGTGACCACAGAATTTGTCTGTTCCCAGGAACCTAACATTAATATCTCATGAAAAACTTCTCCCAGTCTCTCCAAAGCATTACTCAGTCATCAACAGCTGTCACTTTGGTGACAAAGCAAAGCCCATCTTTCCTAAACCTGAAGCCAAACATCCTTACAAGGGGTTATACATACATGGTCGAGGACGAGGAGAAGGCATACATCTAATTAAATGTTCTTTTCGTTACAAAACAAAATTATCTAAAGGTAGCACATTAGCTTTGGTAAAATTTCCTCTAATTCTGCTTACAGAGGGCAGAAGGCTGTTATTCCCACTCTTCTAGTCCTCTCAAGAAGTTATTTTTTTCAGCTAGATGATAGGGTAAATTCACAATAATACACAAAGCTGCCAAAGGCAAAACTAAGTCAAGGCTAAATTACCAGGTTTCTTTGCTTCCAGAGTTTCTTGCCATCAGTCATCTTGAGCATTCTTTGGCTGTTGACTGTTTGAGGGTTACTTTGCACATTCAGTGAAGGAGGCTAGCAGGAGTGGTCTGATGGCTGATTGCGCTCTAGTGGGAAGGGGAGCGGCTGGTGATGACCTTAACAGAGCCTGGTGCTGCCAGGTCTCGCCCCAGGCAGGGCTCTCTTTGGCAAGAGCAAGGAGGGTGGCAGGCTACTCTCTTCTTGTCGGGTTGTCTTCTAGAGGTTGTTTTGCTTTGTGTCCTTCCAGGTGATCCACAGAGCAGTGCTAAATGTTCATGAGAATGGCACTGAGGCGGTGGGGGCCACAGTGAAGGAGATTACCTGGAGATCTGGCGATTTTCCTCATCCACCTCGAGTCAAATTCAACAGGCCCTTTCTCCTGCTGATTCTGGATAAATACACCCGCACCATCCTCTTCATGGGAAAAATTGTAAACCCTTTGAAAAATGACTGATTGGCCGCAGGACACGCACTTACACACATTTCTGGCTAAAATCCTGCGATCCAGCAGAACATTTAGGTGTACGTACCACTACGTACCTGCGCTTGTCTTTCAAACATTATCCTTATACACTATAATCCCTTAAACTAAAAAAACTATCTTTCATAGTCCAAGTCACTGGTATTTCCCCCCAGTCTACAACCAGGTATAGCTTGTAGCATTAAGAGATTACAAGTCACTTTTCACTGGTTCTGTAAGAAGCCTTTCCAGACACGCTCCCGCGGGGTATTTGAGATGGTTTAAAGTCTCTGGAAGATGTAGTTATTGCTGTACTCACTGTGTGTGTACAGGAGAGCAGAAGGGAAACAGGAAAAGAAGGTGGGATGTTTAACTCCTGTCTGTTTAATCCACTAACCTTTGATGACAAGTCTTAAATGCAGATTCCCTTAATACTGGAGTAAATTTCTGTTAATTTCTTTAGTTTTTAACTAAGTATGGCGTTACACTGCAGGATCAGTGACTGGGACACTGGAGGACACACCAGTATAAAGGGTTGATGAGGCCAGCTGTTTAACTTGCCTCCCTCTGTCTCGTCCTCAGTGGAAGCCCTCATGAAGACAATTACATTGTTTTTGCTTTACAAAATGTTTATTCCGTGAAGCCATAACAGCAAAAAGACTTTTTGTTTTATCTCACTAATATAGCAATTATTGGCAATACCCTGAGAAGAAAGTACGGTGGAGCAGTCCATGACATAGCACCAGTTTCCTTTCTATGCGCTTGTTCTCACTGTCATTTCTCTTTTCTCCTACTGACGCCACCTTCACTATCACACCTTCCATCTAGACTTGTCAGATTGTGGTAGGAAAGAAGAGGAATGAAAAATTGTAACTCCAGAGTTTGTATTTCCTCACTAGGAACAGCCGCGGGGATGGTTAAACTATCATAGACACATACAGAAAACGCAGGCAATATTTGAGAAGTCACCTTTTTAAATGTTAACAGTGGATTGCTGTTATAGAGTAAAAACATACTGTGAGTTGACATTTGTACCTTTTCACTTAAGGTTTCATGAGTCTAACTTATTGCTATTGTGTTGTTTTATAGTGACTCAATTTAGGGGATTTTAACTTACCAGCTTAGATGTATGGTTATGAAAGGAAAGAGACACAAATCAGTAAATATTTAAATTATTTTCTAATTTATTTAATTTTTAAAATCAACATATTTAGCATGTTTTATGAATGTATAGAAAGTCAATGAAAGCATTTAAATTACAGATTGATTAAATCTTTTGCTATAGAATATCTCAAACCAGTAGGAAAAAAGTAAACTTATAAATGGCAACTTCTTAGACTTCAGTCTCTTAAAACGTCTGTGAAAAATATAATTTAAAAATTATGATTAATATTTCTAAAGTATAATTATCTTGATTGGTTTGGGGATCTATTTTTCTTTAACATTAAATGAATGCTATCAATATTAGTAAATTGCAGCTCTTTGTACACCAATAAGGAATATAAGCACCTTTCCATGTCTATCTGCCAGCCATGTAATACTTGACATTCACTCTCAAAATCCTCCTCAAAACCATGTAAATCAGTGACAAACCTTTCTTACTCATAACTGTATTTAGTCTGTTCAATACCTAGTAACAAATAGTTGGCTTCATACCACTAAACACACAAGGAGCTGTTCGTGGTGTAACACAGATAAACTGATTCTACAGAAGATTATTTAAAAGTTCTTGGCTAATTCAGGACAGTGTGGCAAAGTCCAGCTTTGCAATGACTGCAGGCGAACACCAAGAGACTTTATGTTTGTTGTTCTTCACAGAACACAGATCAATAGTCTCTGTGTGTACGTAGAAAAAAAAACCTAAATGATATTTTGCCAGTCAGATCTCACTTTGAGAGGTAAGCTTGTCGCTTAACTTCTTTATAAATGGGTAGAGAAAAACCAAGCTGAATTAAGAACTGGATAACCAAAAAATATGAAGAAACCGTTGCTGGTAGGGAATCATCTCCAAATGGGAGTAGGGACCACATATACATGGATCTTGTCCTGATTTTCTTTCTGTTTTGACAAATATCAGGGAATGCCCCTCACCAGAAATGTGCAGCAGACAGCAAATTTGTGTGGTAAATAATGAGTACAGAAGGATTGCACAACCTCCCCAAAACTGCCAGCCTTAAGGTTTGTCACAAACCCAGTGCAGGCATGGTTTGTTCAGGACAGTGTTTCTTTTTTCATTCTGCTGGTTTTTTGCTTCTTCTTTCCTGGATTTTTGTTTCTTGGTTTGCTCTCCATGAATTTCATGACTGAGAAGCCTCAGTGCAACAAGGGAAGGACTTTCCTCCTAGCTAGTCAAGAGGTTCTGCTGCTGTGTGCAATCACTGTGGTGTGCCACTTCAATGCAGTGACGTTGCTGGAGGATGGAGATCTCCTGATGAACCACCTGAGGGACAAAGGGCAAGGACATCGTCTAACCCAGCCTGCACTGAAGTCTACACACAAACCTGACGTGGGAGTGTGTGCAACAGTGCGCCCGCAGGAGCTGTAGCCTCAACACTGCCTATGTGGACCCTAAAAGAAATCTGTGATGCTATGGCTGAAAGCAGTCTTCTGTAAAGGCCGTTGTAGTTTAACAGCCATAGAAGAAGAATTGCCAGCACAGCAGAAGCTTTGGAACAGCACATTGAGCAGCTCTCTGAAATAAGGAGAAAAGGAAAACAAGTATTGTGGGAATAGCAGTAAACAGTGCATTTGTCACAGCTGGGAAGGAGTAATCTACAGAAATGAAACAAAATCTAAAAGCATAAGTAAGGAGCTCAGAAACCAGGATTAATTCATGATCCATGATCCATGATTTAACCCTTAACTAAAAACTACGTGAAGTTTAAAAGACATTGGAAGAAAACTAACAGGAATTTTGAGTAGTGCTAAGATCATAAAAGAAGAAACAAGCAAAAAGAAGCAAAGTTTATATGGGTGTAGGGACAGAGAGGGAAATAATACGCTTGAAGTAAATCAAGGAAAATAACATATTTCAAACAGCCAGTGGTTAGTGCCAACGCGCAGGTCCCTCGTTGTTCCCAGTGCTGTGCAGCATCTGCTGTGAAAAAACTAAAGGCATGTAACATGAACAACAACATCCTTAAAGGTCATGGGCCAAAAAGCAATACCTGCTGATGCTCTGTTAAATGTAAGCACAAATAAGAACTCGTATTTTGACAATGGTAGAAGGCACAGGCTGCCTAATGAGAAAAATTCCCGACAAAGCTGAGTTGCATAGTTCTGATGCCAGTGTATCCTCATCAAACAGGAGATACAGAATCATACCACAATTTAGATCCTTTGCAAAGTAATCACCTTTTAATTTGCTTTCTAATGTATAATGACTAGATACATATAATGACTAAATAGTCACATCTTGTTACCACTGTCTTGATACTGAGTAGCCTATCACATTCTTGTAATTACTCTTATTTCTGCATGTCACTCTTAGGACATAATGACACAGAAAAATTTTAGCAAGGTTTATAAAGTTCTGATGGGGAGTGACCTCACAATACTTCAGGGACGGTAGTGAAAGAGTCTCCCCTTAATGATAGCGTGCCTTTCCTGGTGCTCATCATTGACCAGCACACCCTCACCATTATCTTAATGGGAAAATAGTTATCCCTGCAGGAAAACAGTGCCATTTATGTCACAGACCCATTACTCTGAAGTGTCCAGTTTCTCAAAATCAGATGTCATGTATTTCATTATGTACTCAGAGAGTCAAAAAATTGTCACACAATTAGCAATTAACAGATATTCCTGGGCAATACTATGTGAATCTGTCAGCTCTCGAAGAACTTGGTGATTATTCAGTGCCGAAAATCAGGCTTCTATTACCACCAGGAACTTGGCAGCTATAAAGGTACTGTGGCTGAGATCCACATAGCCAGTGTCCATCATCTGTTAATCACACCAATGCCTAGGTTCAGGAAGCCCTTGTGAGAGATGTATTGCTCAAGGCAATGCTCTCCTGCAGCCTTCACTGAGCCTTGGCAACCCAAAAGAACAAATGAATACCCCTGGCATATGTCAGATTGAGTTATCTCACATAATCATCTATGTGAGGTATGGCTGGGGCTCAGAACGGGGGGCAGGTCTGAAGGCATCAACAGTTTCATTGTTGTAACGGATCTAGAAAATGTTTTCTGGAATGGAGTGCATTTAATTGCGCCACTTGCTGCTAAGAGACTGCAAAAGCCAGACCAAAACAAATTAATGCACTTCACACAAATGTTTCCAAGCCTTTTAAATGAAAACCCGTTACGTTAACTCAGTAATTCTGCTATATATTAGATTCCTGGCTTATGCTCTGTCATTTGGCCAGGAGAAAAAATATCAGTGGGGAAGAATGGAGGGTCTGTGGTTTTTGACTCCTGCAAAGGTTTGGCAAAGAGATGCTTTTCTCTTCTTCAAACACAGCATGATTTGGTCATTTTTGTCTTATATATAGCACAATTTATCTTTCCTATTAAGAAAATACATATGTAGACAGGACAGCATTATGATAATTAGATGTTGATGCACATGAGCAAGTCAATCATAGAATAGAATCATAGAATAGTTTGGGTTGGAAGGGATCACAAGAATCATCTAGTTCCAACCCTCTGCCATGGGCAGGGACACCCTACACTAGACCAGGTTGCCCAAAGCCCCATCCAACCTGGCCTTGAACACTTCCAGGGATGGGGCCTCCACAGCTTCTCTGGGCAACCTGTGCCAGTGCCTCACCACCCTCACAGGAAAGAATTTCTTCCTAAAGTCCAATCTAAATCCCCCCTCTTTTAGTTTATACCCATTACCCCTTGTCCTGTCACTGCACTCCCTGATAAACAGCCTCTCACCAGCTTTCCTGAAGGTCCCCTTTAGGTATTGGAAGGCCGCGATTAGGTCTCCCCGGAGCCTTCTCTTCTCTAGGCTGAACGAGCCCAGCTCCCTCAGCCTGTCCTCGTAGGAGAGGTGCTCCAGCCCTCTGATCAACCTCATGGCCCTCCTCTGGACTTGCTCCAGCAGCTCCACGTCTTTCCTGCACTGGGGACCCCAGATCTGGACGCAGTACTCCAGGTGGGGTCTCACAAGAGCGGAGTAGAGGGGGAGAATCCCCTCCCTGGACCTGCTGGCCACACTATTTCTGATGCAGCCCAGGACACGGTTGGCTTTCTGGGCTGCCAGCGCACACTGCCAGCTCATGCTGAGTTTTTCATCAACCAGCACCCCCAAGTCCTTCTCTTCAGGGCTGCTCTCGATCCATCCTCTGCTCAGCCTGTAGGGATGCTTGGAATTGTGCCAACCCGTGTGTAGGACCTGAAATCTGCAACTGGAAGTGCTGTTGCCTTTCATTCCTTTACTTTCTTGTTTTAAACTTCACTCCTGTGCATGCTGAAGATTACATGATCCCAGGCTTTGGCTGCAGCTTTCTTCCAGATAAAGATTCACAGGATGCATTTCCTGAGGACCAGTTTGATTTCTGAGAACTGCTTCCAGATTATGGCCTCAGATGTTGAAGTTACAGAGCTGTCGGAGCATCTCACTAGCTCTTCCTACTTCACCTTTCCAGGAATAGCCACATTTTTCAATATCCATAAATCTGCTACAGATCCATAAAGTTTGCCATAAACCAGAAACAATTTTGTAAGTCAGAAACAATTTTAGTCATAAACCATTTCAGTCTGGGAAAAGGGATGGGAAAGAAGTAGGTTACACTGTCCATCAGAAATGGATGGCTCCATAAGCAAAGCATGCTTTAGCTGAGGCCATTGGCTTGCCATCCCATTCTTCTTACCTCTCATTCCCTCTGGATAACTGGCTTTGACATTTATTATGAGATTTCTCCAGTTTAAATGGCCCTAAAAATGTTTGTTATGAATTAATTGGAAAATATGTCTTGGACTTCTATCACAATACATTTATAAGCACCTAAACCACTAGATATCTGCATTAAAAAAGAGAAAAAGAAAGAAAGCTTCCTCAGAAGCTGATTTACAGCCCCCAGGACTGTTTTCACCTTCTTATCTAGTTGCCTTATGCTGTGTGGAGTGCAAGCAGTAGAACAAAGAGCAGAAGAAGACATCTTGGCTAAGGGGGCATCTTGCAAGTGGTGTGAACATGAGGTAACACTTGCATTAGAGTCCATGTTACCTGTGTTATTTATGGTGGAGTTTCTTATTTCGTGTGTATAAACAATTTCACAGTGTCTGACAGTAGTGATAAAGTGAATCACCTCTCTGCAAAGCTGGGACCAGGAAAATAGCTGCTCTTGTGAAATGGTGAGAAAATAGAAATGTTCTTGGAGGTTCTGTGAAGAAACATGTCATGTCTTGAAGAGCTGTTCCCTGCAAAGGGGCAGAAGGGCATTGGGAGCAGGAGGGAGGGAAAGGGGAATTACCAAGGTGGCCAAGACGTCCACGTTGTGCTGCAAAAGAGATAGGCATAAGCTGAGGTTCCTCCTGCAGCTGCCGTGAGAGAGGGAAAAAGGGAAGGGAGAGCAGCCTGGCAGTACGCTGGAGCTAATTACCTCATCTGTCTGGGCAGACCACCATGCAATGTAGACTTTGAGTCTTTCTAAGGTTTGACTGGAACTTAATTAACAGATGTTAGAACTTTTGGCATAAATAAGCAAGAAAGTGATGTCAATAGAAGAGAATAAAAGGAAATTATTGTAGAGGAGAAGATACAACATGGAACTTTTCAGCTCCATCAGTTAGATGTTGTTTAGGCGCAGGGTACAGGCTCAGACCTGTGCAAGTGCATCTGCACTAGGGCTTCTCCATTGCTTGGAGTCCAAAGGTTGGCTGGGGCTCACCCCTCGCACGCTGGCCACATAAGGTCCTTAAAGCATTAAAACTTGGAAACATTCAGAATAAAGATTCTGCCCCTCTGTTAACTTTCCACTCCTGTGACATTTTATGACACATTTGTATTGTCTTTTATTTAGGTACTGTATGGCATATATAAGGTTTTAGTTTTAAGGTTTTTACTCCAGTTTCTGCATATCCTTGCATCTTTGGGGTAGGCTTCCTGAACTTCTTTCTCCAAGGCAAGCTTGTGTGTAGAGCTCACTGCCCAGGTGACACAATCACTTCTTGCTCCTTCCTTATCTTGGAATTACATGGTGCTCTCCCTGCACCAAGATGTGTAGCAGTTTTGGAGCACTGCAGCAAATGGAGTTTCTCTCCTGAGACATATTTATATCTGTTCTAACTGCCAGCCATTGCCACCTCAGTGTCTGCTCAAAGACTGCTCCCTACCAAGCTCAGTGAGGTGATGGTTATTCTTCTCTTTTTGATTATGTAGATGTGGTAGAGTGGAGTTAAACTCAGGGTAGTTTAGATCCATTTGCGTCTAACTCATTCAGTAAAGTCCTATGAATCATAAACGAAACTCAGACCTAGTCCAATCTGAGGTGACTCACTTGTTGGCCAGCTTTTGGATAGTATAACATGTAGAGGGTTCTTAATGAAATAATTCACTTTCTGCACTAAAAAGAAGGGAGGAAAAGAGGAGTACAAAAGCACAGTTTGGGTAAACACATGTAATTTTAATTCTTGCCACTTTAAAAGAAACTTCTTTCTGTAGCTCCATTGCTGTACTAAATAAGCATCACAGACATACATCTTCATTTAACTCAGCACAGCAAAATTAAAAGAGCAGATTAGTTCAGAGTCTGTAAAAGACTATTAAACCAGAGTCTGCTTCAATATGTCCCATCTTTACATTTTTCTAACAGTAAAGACTATGTTTGTTTAGTTTCTTTTTTACTGACATTATCCCCAAAATGTTCTTCCCATGATCCCCCAAGAAATCCATCTCTGTTTTCTTTCCAAAGCGCTCCAGTTGCATGTGACATGTGTGCTTTGGATGGAGGTGGAATTTGGGTGGGGGAAGATGATGAAAGGTCAAGAGAAGTTTAAGGGGAAAACAGGCTCTCTAAACACTTCAGTATTCATGGAGTTTGGCAACACTGAACTAACCACTGAGACCTAAGCCTTGTATCTCATTTCTGTGGGCAAAAACAAGGAATTATTTTTGGCACTCTGTGGATTTAATGGGTGTTCCAGTCTTTCTTTAGAAACTACTTCAAAGACATTAATTAAAACCCTTTTTTTCTCATTGTTTGCATGCTAGTCTTTGAGTTTAGTCATAGATCTGAACTAGCATAAAATTAACCTCTGTAACAAATATCGATAGCAAATTTTGTGATGCTTTCTCAGATGTCAATTCCATTCCTCACTGTCTTGTAAATGGCAGCCAGCAAACAAGTCCACTGTGTGATTAGGTTTCACTCCCACATACTAACTGGTCACCCCAGTGAATAGTACAGCTTGCGAGCTGTAAATTACCTAAACATTTCCTGGAAAGCAGCAATGTAGTTGAAACCCGGCTTATCTCAATGCAGCCACCAGCAATGCTGACTTCACATTTAGGTTTTACAAGCAGTTCATGGCAGAGGAAGGTGACAAGAACATTTCATTTTCTCCTTTGAGCCTTCCTACTGCCTTTTCAATGCTCTCTTGGAGGATCAAAGCATCCATGTGGAACTGGCTACACAAGGACCTCACCTGACAGAGAAACAGGAGATCCATGGAGGTTTTCTTTCAATTACTGGTATGAAAGGCCCAGCTGAGCAAATGCAAGGCACTGTCTGTAAATTACAGCCCAGAAGAGGCGCACAATGCTGAAGCTGGTAGAAACTGAAGAGATCAATGAACAGTTTGAATGTAAAAAAATTCTAATTAGGAACATATTTTTACCATGAGGTGGTTAAATACTGGAAAACGTTGCCCAGAGAGATTGTGAAATACCCATCCTCAGAGGCACATTCCTGAGGAACCTGATCAAAATAGGCATGTTTTGAGCAGAGGGTTGGACTATATGAAGTCTAGAGGTTCCTTCCAACCTAGATTTTGATTCTGACGTTCTGTTGCACAGAGACAAAAACCTGTGGGGAAAGCACACTGGCACACTTAGAAACATAGAATTGTTTGGGTTGGAAGGGACCTCAAAGATCACCTAGTTCTAACTCCCCTGCCACAGACAGAGACACCCTTCGCTAGACCGGGTTGCCCACTTGTTGACTATGTTTTCTTTAAAAGTAAAGTATGTTGTACAGAGGGAGAGAGTTTCAGAAATATAATTCTTTAATGTCTGATTATGTACCCCAAATTTTATTATTTCTCTGCCATATTGATTGGTTATAAGGTTACTGCAAGAAACCTTTGGACATCAAATCTGGACAGAACTTGAACAAGATTTATTAGCGAGTGCATGTGTGTTGTTAGGGGAGCGCAGTACACACCTTTCTTTTCTACTTCAGTCTCTTGCGGCATTTCCAGTTCTCTGCTCTTCATTACATCTATTTCCAGTCCCTGGCTGAGTATTCTCAGATGCCATTGCTCCAGGGATGTCGCTGCATCGGGGACCTCCCTTCACACCCCTGCTGTCCGACCCCTGTTCCTATGAAATTTGCCTACTTTCTTTGCAGGATGTTCACAAAGCCCTGCTGAATATTTCTGGGAAGAGCAGGAAGGCTGCACTAGTCAGGGCTGCTGACTATAGGTTTAGTTCTTGTCCTCTCACTATTCAATGGTCATTGTTGATTGTGCTGTAGGTTAAATTGTCTGTAGCAAAAAATCAGGAAACCTTGGCTTAGAGTTTTGGGTTTGGAAAGCCAGGTAAGGCAACTTCATGATCTTGCGCTTGTACTATAAACATCTATATGCAAACAAAAGAAAAGGTCTCATTCTTGAAATATAAAGAAAGTTGCTATAAATTTTAACCTGTGACTATCTCTGTGCAGGCCTAATGCTGCTTTGAGAAGCCCAGCTCTGTGCTGTACTCAGGGCTTTTGCACTCTGACACAATGGTACATGTTTAAGGAAAGGTTAGATGGGGTACTGAAGGACATGGTTTAGTGGTTAATAGGTGGTGGTGGGACGGTTGGACTGGATGATCCTTGAGGTCTCTTCCAACCTTTATGATTCTACGATTCTTACTACAAGTATCTAAAGTCTGGGCTTTTACACTTGCATAATGGTACACTTTGGAGATATTACAGGCTTGGGGGGCTTGGCTGTTGGGCATTGGAACAGGTTGCCCAGGGAGGTGGTGGAGTCACCATCCCTGAGGGTGTTTACGGAAAGGTTAGATGTGGTACTTAGGGACGTGGTTTAGTGGGTAATAGGTGGTAGGGGGATGGTTGGACTAGATGATACTTGAGGTCACTTCCAACCTTAATGATTCTATTCTATTCTATTCTATTGTGAACATGTGAACATGAGTTAGAACATGCTAATCTTATTAACTGAGACCTGGTTTTAAACTGGGTAGGGGTAAGCAAAGTTTGTATGAGAGGACAGCCTGAAATTGCAAGAATTCAACCACACAATACTTGAAAAGCAAAGAAAATTTGCAAGGGGTGATCTTTATTTCATATGCATACATGCATCCCTACCCAGCAATACTGACAGTGTGCCAGCAGCAAACTGTCAGATTAGGTTGGGCTAATTAAACCTTATTACTTTGTTAGGCACGGCTCATCGAGCAGCCACTGTGTAACTGTTCACAGAAATTCACCAATCTTACATGAGGCTAGAGTTTTCTTTAACATCAGTTAGAAAAATCCACATGTTTTTCTCCCATTGAAGTAAAAACACAGTATATTGTATGGGAACAACCTTGCACACAATATTGTTTATATTAGAGCTAAGAGCAAAATTGTGTTTCTTAAGCAAATATGCTAAAGAGAAAAATTAAGCAAGTGAGAGACATTTTAGTGCATCCAGGACCTGAGTTTGCATGTCTAATGTAAGATTTTAGGCTGCTGTTCTAAAAAAAAAGTCTCTTTTGAGCCAATCATTGCTACTAAAAAAAAAAAATAAATAAATAACAGCTACTTAGGACTAGTAAGACTTTTCCATGGACAAAGTTTCCACTAGCGTAACTAGAGTTTTCAAAGTTGGAATCATAAAATTGCACTCTCAGTCACAGCAGGGCTCCTGGACAAAAACAAGTATCAAGCACCTTAACGTTTCTTTCAAGTATCTGCCAAATGTAAGCATGAAATACAGACAATTATTAAGACATTTTTGTTTTGGTTCATAAACACTGATTTAGAAAATCTGTTTCCAGCCATTCTGGTGTAAGAAGGTGACACAGAAAATTCTATAAAATGCATAAATTCTACAGTTTTTCTCTGAAACAATAAATACTATACATGGACAGGAAACTTTTGAGGGTTTAATAAATGAAATAAAATGGCATCATATCCTTTCTTTACTGAGGTTTTAGAGCTGAAATATTATCTTCAAGGCTTTGCAATATGACCATGGTAACACTGTCATTTTGCGCATCTCCGTATAACTGAGTTGTGTTTCTCACTGTACTTTTGGGAGGGCTTTTTAAATAGGTAACTATTAAAAGAAAACTAAAGAAAATCTTGAATACATTTTAAAGCTATGAAACATGAAATTTGTTATCCTGAAGTCATGATTTTAATGTCAATCAGGAACTGAACTTCTGCTGTATTTTGTTTGACTGACATGTGAATTCCAGTTCTATCTAGATTCAATGAGAATCACAGATCTACATTCCTTCCGGATAATTTGACAATATTATTAATATTCTGTAAATTCCATAGTCATTGTTTGAAACGGATATGTGTACCTCTCAAGTTATTATATTAGAGTAACAAGCTCCTGACTTAGAAGTTTCATTAATCTTCATCTACACTATAAATGTATGAGGGATTCATCAATGAAATAACAGAGCTAAGACAAATATTTTTGGAAAAATAAATGCAGGGAAGAGTTTAGCCTGGAGAAGACTGAGAGGAGATCTCATCAATGCTTATAAATACCTGAAGGGTGGATGTTTAGAGGAAGGGGCCAGACTCTTCTCAGTGGTGCCCAGTGACAGGACAATGTGCAATGGGCACAAACTGGAACACAGGAAGTTCCATCTCCATATGAGGAAAACCTTTACTGTGAGGGTGATGGAGCACTGGAACAGGCTTCCCAGAGAGGCTGGGGAATCTCCTTCTCTGGAGATATTCAAGACCCATCTGGATGCAATCATGTGCAATGTGCTCTAGGTGATCCTGCTCTAGCAGGGGTGTTGAACTAGACGATCTCCAGAGGTCCTTTCCAACCTCTATGCATCTGTGAATCTGTGAGTCTTATGTGAATGGCCACCATGCTGAGTGTGGCTTATCTTCCATGCATCCTCCTTCCCTGCTGACTTGAAGGCCAGAGGCAAGGAAACCTTTTAGTCCTGCTGTAAGAATGGAAATTCATGGCAAAATCTGACCACAACCATGTATGTCTTCAAGACATATTCTAGGTAGGTTCTTCAACCTAACAGTGACTAGTGCTCCAGAGCCCCCCTCTGGCTCCCTCACAATGACTGCACCCTCTCTGCTAGAGTTTGGTGCTGGGTAAGTAACAGTGAATTTTGGCAGTGCTCTGTCTTTGTGGACAGAACATGAATACAACATTTGGCCAGCTGATACAGAGTGGTTTACATCTAGAGGAGGCTCAGGGGACACCTCATTTCCCTCTACAACTACCTGAAAGGAGGTTGTGGAGACCTGGGAATCGACCTCTTCTTGCAGATAACTAGTGACAGGACAAGGGGGAACGGCTGCAAGTTGCGCCAGGGGAGGTTCAGGTTGGAGATTAGGAGAAATTTCTTCTCGGAAAGGGTGGTCAGGCATTGGAACAGGTTGCCCAGGGAGGTGGTGGAGTCACCGTCCCTGGGGGTGTTTAAGGAAAGGTTGGATGTGGTACTTAGGGACATGGTTTAGTGGGTAATAGGTAGTGGGGGGATGGTTGGACTAGACGATCCTTGAGGTCTCTTCCAACCTTAATGATTCTATGATTCTATACCAGATACGTGATATATAATGTGGATGTTATAGGAGTGGGGTGGCTGTGTCTGCTCTGCAAGCACTTGGTGCAAGATTTCCCTCAGCCAAGGTTGACATTCTGCTGCCTTGAGGAATTGCCATTTTTTGTTTTGCTTTGTTTTTCTTTCAGAGTGACCAGAAATAACAGGAGAGTTATCTAACAGCCTGAGAAAATGTTTATATAAAGTGATGCTGAGGGTGGGCACTACATTCAGTGGGGCATGGCTGGGTCTGCCTGAGGTTATAAGGCTTGCTCGTGAAAGGATCTAGGTAGCTTGCACCAGAGTCACTTGGAGTAAAATAGTATGAGTGTTGTCACCTGGTTCGGCATGAACCGAGGTGTAAATTCAAGTGACAGTGTAGGTACATTTTGCAAGTTGCCCTCACCAGAGGCAGACCCTGTGGTGGAGTTTCAAAATCTATCCATATTGACTTGCAATAAAAGAATACAGATGAACATCTGAACAGCAAACACATTTGCACTTGTGCCTCTGCCACAGTTTTCTCGCTGTACTGAAGCATGCTTTGGTTCACCTCAGTCATGCAAGGAATTCAGAATTACCCCCAATCCTTGCTTACAACTCTTCTTTACTTTCTCTTTCCTGCTACCTTCTTCAGCTGGCTGTGCAGCTGCATTATAGCTGACTATGCTACTCAGGCTTCCTGATCCAACGTGACAAAACCAAGGCTCAAAAAAAGCCTCTGAGTGTGGGATTGTTTCCGAACTGATGCTAAATTCATTGGGGGGGGGGGGGGG
>VWZZ01006841.1:46190-112167 GCA_013399095.1 Psophia crepitans
TGATCTAGTAGGCATGGGGGTTTTAGGTTGATGGTTGGACTTGATGATCTCGGAGGTCCTTAAAACCTTAGTGATTCTAAGATTTTATGTTCAGGAATATTCATTCAGACCCCTCCCTTTCCTGAAGGCAGACAATCCCATACCTCCAACATCCTAAACTCCAGGCTGGTCAGGCTGACCCCTGTGGAAGGAGAGCTAACATTGGACCTGGAGTGCTGTTAAGGATATTTGTCTGCAAGATGGAAATCCAGATCTGCCCTTCCCTGGATGGAGAATGGGTTTATCAGATAAATCCTAATGAATTGTCTGCAAACGACACTGTTGAGTGGGTGGTGGCTGAAGCAATGATATCTGGTGACATTAGTAGGGCTTCTAGGAAAAGGAAGGCATAGCTTCAAATCATATGATGTTGGGGGAGTCAGCCACTTTCAGACCAGGCCTTGGCACTTCCTTTGAAGGTCAAGTCTTTTGGCATATTCTCCTTTATGACACTCAAAGATGATGGCACCCACCCACATTCTGTTGGCTTCTTTGAGTCCCCTGTTAAGGTAACAAACTCTCCACAAGCATCCAATGTGGAAGCAGTGGCTAGATCAGAGCTGGGAAATATTTTGGTTGGCTAGACACCCAGAAGGTGCTACTAGCATTGCTTTGTAGATTTAATCTTGTATTTCATCAACAAATAGAAGTTCAGAAGGGATAGGGTACGAATAACTGGAAGAGGTAAAAGAAATACTGAGATTAATTATACCCTAGAGTTCATATCTGTGCTAGTAAATAAAGAGCTCCAAGGTCTGTTCTCCAGCCACGAGGTCAACTGGCTCATCACGGCTCATTACCATGTTGCTTAATTCTGTCCGGCAAGACATCCTGGCTGCTTATTGGAACTATCCTGTGGCCTGTGCTAACTCCAAAAACATGTTTAACACTTGTTTGGAAGAATACTAGCTGGCACGAGTGATACTTGTGCCTGAAACTGTACTACAAATGTAAGAATATGAGTGACTGCAGGCTGATGGCCAGCCCGTGCCCCAGCTCTGCTCAACGTATTAGCACACATGGAGCCAGAGTGACTAGCTGAGGGCTGGGAAACGTCACAGCTGAGCACACAGAAACTATCACAAAGTGTAAAATATGCAAGTTTAATTCTGTTACATTGTAATATAAATGAACTTAAATACAGTTTAAAATGTGCGACAACTTACTGTGGAGGCATAGCCACTGTCCACCATCCATGTCTCACCCCCTCCTCCCTAAAGATATTGAAACCAAGAGGTTTGCTATGAACCAGAAGGTCTGTCACTGATTCAGGGACCTGACATTTTTCAACAATCATGCAAGTTGCTGGCTAGGTGCTGCCCTGACTCTGCAAACTGGAACGAGCTAGAAGAAAAAGGCCGTTGGAGAGTCTCCCTTGGCAGCTGGATCCCCCCGTTGAGAAAGGCTCAGCAACCACGGCCAGTGTCATGCAGCTCTCCTTTCAATGATGGCCCAAAGGCAGGCAGGAGTGGAGGTGGTGAAGTGCACAGCTCCTCGCTCCTCAAATCTGACAGTGGTGTTAAATAAAGCAGACCATGACTGCAGTAATACCACTGCCAAACTAGTGCTGAATCAGAGAGATGTGAGCAGATCCCTTGTGATCAATTCGTTCTCATAGACAGTGCCAAACCAAAGGGAAACTCATATTTTTTGATTGCTAAAATTTTTTAGCAGTGCGTACTGACAGATCAGAAAGACAAATGTTGCTATAACCTGACAAAGTAATAACTACAGAAATTCTCAAAGGGCCAGACGGATGAATTTAGGAGTTGTTTCTGGCATCGTACACAGATATGAAATCTATCTACAATTGGATCAAGAAACCTTGATTTTGCTTTACATTTTCTTTACTCATGACTACATGCAGTGCTGCACTTGAGTCTGTTGTCCCTGGCTGTCAACAGTCCAGTGGCCACAGGCAGAATAAGAAAACTAAGCACTGCAGGAGCAGCATCCCCGCGAGGGAGAACCTTTTGGGTCCTGCCAAGGGATAGTCCCCAGCAACACGGACTTTTTCTTCCGTTTTTACAGGCAGGTGACTGCCCAAAACCTGGCAAGAGCATTTTCTTCTCTCTGGTCAGCACGTCTGCCACCTTGGCCCTGCTGGCCCTGGGCTCCAGAGCCACCAGCCAGGCTCAGGTGTTGGAGGGGCTGGCCTTTAACCTCACTGACACTCGGGAAGACCCACCACTCTCCTTTACTGTAATTTATTTTAATTCTGGGAGTTATACATGCCTCTAAGTTCTTAATTAAGGTTTTTGGTCTGTAGTCTTAACTATTTGAGTTTGATGTATCTTTTGGAAAAAGAAATTCAAACTACAATTCAATCTGAGAGCAAAATTTTGGTCTTGCAGTCTATCTACTATTACTCTATTTCCCCCTTTTTTATTCTAGTGATTTTTAAAAAACTTATAACTAGTTTTGAAAAGCCTTGGCAGTGTCAAGCAGGTCTACAATTTCAATGTCTTCATCTGGGAACTTTATGGAAAATATATCAGTAAAACCTGAGACGAGCTCTCAGTGAGAGATTACCTATCCTAACATTAAAATGCTGTCTGATTGACTCCAGTGGAATTCACATCAGGTCTTAAACACTTGTACGCTCTCGGAAACACATTTTCTTTCAGTGCTAGGAGGTTAGGTACAGACAAAGCAGAAAACTTAAAATATTGTTTTCTGCAAATTGATGAAAGTGATCATCTGAGGTGAAATGTCTGTTATGAGAAAAGGAATCACACGCTGGTAATAAAAGAACTGTATTTCCTTGTGAGATGTAACACAAAAGAAAATAATAAGATTATTTGATTCTGTTTATATAGCTTTCATCTAACAAACCATGAGTTCATATGAAATTTTAGTTTGGATATTCCTATTGCATTGGTGAGAGAAGTTGAAAACAAAGCAGAAAAGGTCTAGTTTCTATTCCCAGTTCTGTCACAGACTTTCGATTAGCCTTCAGCTATTTTCTTTCTATCAGTTATGCTGTTTTTTGAAATGGAGCCAGGAGAACTTTTCTTATCTGAGGAGGAAAGGATGAATATTTGTAAGAAATGGAGATCATAGTTGGGATACTCTTTACAGAAACAGATAAAAATACAGAGGACTTGATTTTTATTCTAGTTAGAGCAATTTTGCAATTACGCCAATCTTCTGATTTTAATGGTGTTATTTAATTCAAGAAGTTTATTTATGTGAACTTTTGCAGACAGACCTTTAGTAATACATCTTTTTAAGGCAACAAGAGATCACTGCACGAGGATTTATCGTGCAAGGTGTGTATTTCTGTTGCTCAACCCTTATCATCTTGCTGATGCTTTATTTCCACAGTCAGAAACCCTTTGCCCTGGAAAACCCACAAATACAGCTTGCAAACTGGCATATAATTATCTGATGACCGAGCAGCAACAGGAGTAAGTTAAGGTATGGGATAAAACTGCTCCTGTAAGGAGGAACCAAGACATATTGCATAACTGACCAGAGTGACTGGCAGACAGTAGGGAAAGAGATAATTAAATTATTCCTAAATTCCTTCCATATAGACCATTATCAGGCCAATGGGAAAAGCATGCCTCAGTCCTTTCTAGGCCTCTGCTGGCTCCTGGCACAGGAGTCCCTCTGTCCCAGCCACTGCTTATCTAGAAGCACGCCGGAGCTCTGTACCCTCCACTGAGAAATTCCCCTGTACGGATCTTCTTCCTGCAAAACTCCGCACAAACTTTCCAGTTTAGCCTCACGTTTCACAGTGACATCTGTTTTGGAAACACAGCCATTTGCACCAACAGGAATGTGAAGAGAAGTAACAAACTGCTTTCAGGTCCCTGGGTTCTCACAGACGCTGCCATCTGACAGGTATGCCAGTGATACCCAGGAGTGGTGATTCACCCTCATTTTCCATTGCATTCAACAGAAGAGACTTGTGTTTTCCAAGAGTCTCTATTTCTGGCACCCATGACCTAAGGGAGATTTTCAAAGGATGAGGTGTGACTGATGCATTCATTAACCATGCTGATGTAGCTGGAATTGCTGAGAAGCTTTTCGCTTTGAAGTTTGCAGACAAAAATGGTCGTTTGTGTGTCTGATGTAACTGCTGGTCTTAACGTTGCCTAGGAAGAGACTTGGGCCAGGATCAGAGGAGCTCATGCCTGGGAGTGGTGAGCAGGGACAGCAGCAGCTTTCCACTCTCCCTGACACACTGAGTGCTGCTGCATGTCCTGGGACAAAATAGAAGAATCACTGCAGAAGCTCTGCTGTTCCCAGCAGTTCCTCCCTGAAAATGGTAGCATCCTTCAGATGGTTAGCCAAGCATTAGGGCTGGGCTGAAAGATTCATGCTATCTATGTAGGCAGGCCTAGACTTGAGAGAAATATCTTGTCTTTGCTAGAGTTAAGCAACAGCATACTTGCTCCTAGTGAACCTTGGTCATTTTGCATAATACTGCAATAAATTTTCTGGGTACTTGCACACATCATGAAAAAAACCCTCTCTCCAGAAATATATTTTGACCAACTCTGCCTCTGTCTTGTAAGAGATAGTAGTTACATAGCAATAACTGTGCTGGGTAGATTCCTATGTGTAGATAAATTATATATTTACCTGGGGTGAAATCATGTACATTCAATGGAAATAATTAGTCACTACTAACTAGGATGAGTGCTATGCATCACATCCTTAAATAACCTTCTAAATAGCTAAATTGTGCCTTTTTCTCTCAGATCGCTCTGTGGGGGATCCCAGTGTAAGGCACATGTAGCAGTATACAAATCACGCCTATCCTGTGTGTATGTAGCAGGGGGTTAGGAAGATCTACTCTCTTCTCAGCTAACATTTTGCCCAGTTCATTCTTCCATTTGTTTTCTTTATTTTTCAATTCATGCTAATACTTTGTTTTTCACTTTATTAGTTTCAAAAATACTTACCAAAGGCCTCTCAAAAAGCTAACCAGTGCCGTCGAATATCCTTTATCTAAAAATTTTATGAGTCCTTCAAATAATGCCAGTTAAGGCATACCTGCAGCATGTGCTGCAAGGCAACATAGATACTGAGCTACTCCTGAACAAACTTGCTTCTGCCTTGGGTACTCAATTAGGTGGCAATCTTGCATCAGAATGTCCCATGCAGAGTTCAGTGGGACACAACATCCTTTCTACAAACAGACATTGCTTTGGCCCTATCTTAGGCTTTCAGGTCTTCTAATATTCTGGTTTCTAAAGCTCATTTACCAGAATTGTGTCACAATATCTTGCAAAGCTCTTTTGCTCACAGTTTAGTTCAAGCCCAAGAGTAGCAAGGTCCCTGCTCTTTCTCCTCAGAGCCCTAGGTGCTGGAATCCTTTTGCTTGTATGATGGGAAAATAGACTTACAATGTTTGATGTCCAGAAAAAAATAGCTTACTCAGTCTTTGCTTTGCAAATAAATCTTATTTGTTCTGTTTAATATTTACCAGTGGACATTAACTTAATACTACCCAGCAAAATGAAGAATAGGGAAGAAGCACTGTGAAAGAGAGATCCAGCACTGTAAGTACCATATCATACTTTCTTAAAAGTCTTTGAATTCATGTTGCGTGTGATCTCTGCCATTTATTGCATAATATTTAATTCTGATTTGAATTTATTTTGTACAATGATTGGAAATTACTTTAACTTCTGGAAGGATATTCTAAATATTGGAAGCAGGATTCAGTCAGTGATCCAGCTCCTAGCTATAGTGGCAGGATGACTGGGAGAAGAGCTCCAAAATGAGTGCTCAACAGTCAGTACCAAGGTGAACAACAAAACCCTGTCTCTGCTCACAGAGGAGTAAATCTAGTTGCAATTTCAGTGTCCTGACTACTCCAGGCTGATGCAAAGCTAATGAGACTACATCCCTGTACCTCCAGTGTGCTTAAAGACCAGGCTACTTCGAGCCAAGTGGCCTTGGAAGATTAATTAGACTCTCTCAAAAGAAGATTTGGGGAATTATGAAGAATAGTTGCCAGACTAAAATGAATATCTCCATTTAGAATGCCATTTTTTTTCAGAGTTGATGTTTTTATCTAGCATTTTAGACATACTGAGCACAGCTCCCATACTCAGCAGTTCCACATCTTATATCTCCAGTGTTTCATAGTGGGCAGCCAGAAGGAGGCAGAACACAGAATTAAGAATTCCCCATTAAAAGTTTGATGTAAGACCTAAACCTGGCATTGGGGACACAGCCTGAGGCAGAGCCTGGAACAGAATCCCATGCTCCGGAATAAGTATACAAGTGCTAAGATCAACATTCAGATCATCTCTATTTTCCTGCAGGTCGCTGCCTACCTCATGTTTTGAGTTTCTGTCATTTGAGATAATTTAGGTGAGGCACCCTATGGAGAACATACTTCTTGAGTATATTTTATGATTTTCGCCTGAAAAAGGGCAGAAGAGAGACTGTCGGATTATGTCACATTTGCTAGGCAGATTCCACTATAGCTTTTCCTAAGCTCTTGAGTCTTTGCAACCCTATGGTGAGTTTATGTGCAATAGAGAGTCAATAAACTTTCTTGAATTATCCTCAATTTGCCAAAACATCTAAGGTAATGTTTTGAAATAATATAATTCTTGAGTTCAGAGCTGCTACAGAGGCAGAAAGATATAGTTTAAGTGGTGAGCATTTAGATGGATTTTATTCACAGCTATAACTGACATTACCTTTGTATCACTGTAGTGTTTGAAAACGCAAGTCATAACAAGACCATGGGTGCTACAAAAACATATCTGCAAAAGTTGGTCCCCCTTACAAAGTACTTACTAAATGCATGGGGGGCAACAGGTGAACTCAGCATGCACTCAAAGGCACTTAGGAGTGCAGTGAGGCCATGTCGGTCAGAGGCAAGAACTATTTTGGGCTTAATACCTCACAGAAGCCAACACAAGATCAGCTCTTTCCTGGCAATATCACATTAATACCTTCCTTTGCTCATTGATTGGAAACTGATAGAACTGATTAGAAATAGACTATCCAGGAGGTCAAGTAGAAAAGTAAGTAGTATACATCTAAATAAAGCAGTAATCCTAAAGACTGACATCTGAAAATCAGTATCTACAATACAAAATCTATTTTTATGTAGGAATGATAAAATTCTCTAGATCTAAACGTAGCTTTATTCTTTCTTAACAGAGTTGTTCAGAAGGAAAATGAAGTCTGCATTGTATTTGTGTTTGTTTCTTTTTGGACTTCAAATCAAGGGTCAAGATGGCTCCTACCTCAATGATGAACAGCAGGAACAAAAAATACCCCATTCCCCAGAAGACCATTCCCAGGCTGAAGATGAAAACTTGCCTCATGTCAAGATAGCCCCCAGCAACGCTAACTTTGCATTTAGGTTTTACAAGCAGGTCAGAGAGGAGGTGGGCAACAAGAACATTTTCTTCTCTCCTTTGAGCATCTCCACTGCATTTGCAATGCTCTCCCTGGGGGCCAGATCAAACACGCTAAGACAGCTGCACAAAGGGCTTGCCTTCAACCTGACAGAGGTGGAAGAGCGGGAGATCCATGAGGGATTTCAGCATGTTCTCCAGATGCTGAACGATCCTCACCGAGAAGTCCAGTTGAGCATGGGCAATGCCCTGTTCATAAATGATCAACTGAAACTGCTCCAAAAATTTTTGGATGATGTCACAAATTTTTATTATTCCGAAGCAATTTCTACTAACTTCCAGAATTCTCCAGAGGCTGTAAAGGAAATCAATAACTACATAGAAACAAAAACTCATGGGAAAATTGCTCATTTATTTGACAGTCTTGATCAAGACACTGTCATGGTTCTGGTTAACTACATTTTCTTTAAAGGTGAGTGACAAATACAGGTAGCAGCTCTGAAAGTCTTCTTTTCTATATGAGAAAAAAAAAAGAAGAGAAAAATAGAAAAGAACCTGTAGAAGTACTGATCAATGTCATATCGATTTTAAGCAGGTTCAGAGATTAAAATATTCAAAAGGGAGTTTGGGAGCTTATAATCACTTGAAAGGCACAGGGGTTTGGCTGTGCAGGACATGGTCGAACATGACACGTATGAAAGGATTAAGCATGGTGCCTGTGTAGTGGGAGTCTCTGAAAGTTTTACCATTGCCTTAGCAGGCAAAGGCTCAGGTCTTTTCCATGGCAAGCCTCAGCTTACATTTTTCTTGCATGATTTTTATTAGAACCATTGAAATTATGCAAAGATTCTTTTCATGGCCAGGGAACAAGCATCCTTAAACTGAGATAGGCTTGTTGTTGCCTTTACAGTTCAAATATACTATTTTAAGCACAGAATCATGGAATTACAGAAAGACCTGGGTTGGAAGGAACCTTAAAGGACATCTAGTGTGGCATCAACTTATGTGACATGCCTTTATTAGTCTCTTTTTTAGTTTATTCAATTCTATACTCATTCTTTTGTCAAAAGGCTACTGGGAAAAACCTTTCAAAAGTGTCGCCACCAGAGATGATGACTTCTTGTTGGATGCCAAAAATTCTGTTAAGGTCAAAATGATGCATCAAAGCAAACAATTTAATATCCATAGGGATGAGAAGTTGTCTTGCTGGGTAGTAGAAATCCCATACAAAGGACATGCTGCTGCATTGTTTGTTCTACCTGATGAAGGGACAATGAAGCAGGTGGAGGATGCTCTGCAAAAAGAAACAGTGTCTAACTGGATGCAATCACTTGAAAACAGGTAATTTTTTTAACTGCTGCTTTGTTTAAATATCAAAAAGGCCATAACTACTCATCCAGGTGAAGTAAAGCTTAGGAAGCCACATTTAATTGCTAAGCACAGCTCTGAGGAACGAGTATTGCATGATTTCTTTAAATTAGGCAATTTAATACCTAAGGGGAACCCTGTCCTCAGCTCCCCCAGTCACAGCAGTGGGAATGCTACCAGCTGTGAGGATCCTGCACATGGATACATTGCCCTCAGGAGCCTGTCTTGAGTAGGAAGAATCCAGTTCAGAAGAAATACAGTATTTTTTCGCCAGTCTGGATGATAAATTCCAGCCAGCCACTTTCATAAACCAGCACTGTGTCCCTGTACCACTGATCAGACTGTGACTGGTGGGAAGGGTTCCTCAGCGCCTGCTTCTCTAATATGGGATTTGTCACTGTCTTAGAAAGTCAAGCTCCATGGGTATTTGGGATGTGTGTATACCTGCAACAGCTATTGCATTGAGAGATCTTGTAGTAATGAACTCACATTTTTGTTTACTTTTGAAAAGAAAAATCTACCTGGACCTTCCAAAATTCTCCATCTCAAGCTCCTATGATGTTAAGAGCCTGTTTGAGAAAATGGGTATGACAGAGCTATTCAGTGACAAGGCTGATATCTCTGGAATGGCAGAAAATACTCTTCTGAAGGTTTCCAGAGTAAGTATGCAAACAGAGACGGTAATCAGGAGATTCGTCTCCCTTACCTACATGTGGGTTTTATCTCTGCAACTAGGCTGATCCTACATCTGGAGTGTAGTCATGACTTACTTACTCTTGGTAATAAAGGAAGGAGAAAGTTAAGGAACAAATGGCTGTTGTTCCTACAGTTTAATATTAAATTGTTTACTACATAGGATCCCGCAAATTCACTTGAAAATCTCTGAAGAAAATAAAAGATCTGGAAAGAGTAACACAAAAAGATGGGTTGCCCAGGGAGGTGGTGGAGTCACCATCCCTGGGGGTGTTGAAAGAAAGGCTGGATGTACTTAGGTACTTAGGGACAGGGTTTAGCGCGTAATAGGTGGGGGGACGGATGGTTGGACTAGATGATCTTTGAGGTCTCTTCCAACCTTAATGATTCTATGATTCTACGGTGTAAAATGACTAATGCATGGCAAGAGTAACGGTTAGACATTTCATTACTGCATTATTTGAGCACCTCAGAATTTATATGGACAACAGACTTGTCAGACAGGGATAGACCCATTTCATAAACAAGAAATCGGCTCACAGACAAGTAAAGTGACTTCCCTAGTGTCCCAGGGAATATATGCCTTGTGTCATGAGGGAAATGATCCTTCCCTTCTATTCTGCACTTGTGAGACCAGCTCTGGAGTATTGCATTTGGTTTGGGGCTCCACAGTGCAAGGGAGATGTGGATGTGTTGGAGCAGATCGAGTCCAGTGGAGGGTAAGCAGGATGGCTGTGTGGCTGGAGCATGGGTTGTATGAGGAGAGGCTGGGAGACCTGGAGTTGTTCAGCCAGGAGAAGGGAAGGTGAAGAGAAATTCTTAGTGCTGTGTACAGATACCTATTAGGAGGGTGCAGAGAAGTTGGACCCAAGCTCTTCTTGCAGGTGCACAATGACATGGCAAGAGACAATGCACACATGATAGAAAATGGGGAGTTCTCAAGAGATATTATGAAAAAAAGATTGAACAAAAGGATGATCAAAAAAACTTGGATGAGTTACTTCGAGACGCCATGAAATTTCCATCCTTGGAAATACTTAAACACTGACTGGATGAGACCATGAGCAACCTTATAGAACGAGAGTTGACACAGTTTAGGGTGGTTGGTTGCATTGGATGACCTCTAGAGGTCCTTCCAACCTATATTATTTAATGATTTTGTGATTCCTCACACTGAATAATACCTTATTACATGTGTAAACACCTGGATTACAGATATAGGACACATGAATACAGAAAGGATAGCAGGACCTAATCAGAGGAAATTTCAGACGGGTAATGGACAACGAAGAAAAAACATAGAGGGCTGACCAAAGACAATGAAATAAGATCATGTGAATTCAGAAACAGGAATTTCTATACTTACCAATGAAAGCCCTGTAAAGTCAAATCTCATCAGTGAGCTGTGTTACAGAAAGACACCCTCTAAAGTTTGTCACTATCGTGTCTTTGCAGAAAGACTTTTTTTTTTTTGCACACAGAGAAGCTGATGCAAAGTGAAAGCTTTCTTCTTCTGTCTTAAATACTAAGGACGAAAATCTTACTCTGAGAAACAACAGAACAATATTTATTCTCTATGCTGCTCAGTCTCTGCAAGCAGCCAAGTTTGACTCCGCCAGAGTGTTGAAGAAAACTCAACTCAGAGCAAACTTTCGATGTCTTGTAAAGGCTGGACATAAGTATCTTTTCCACACCAGTTCTACATTCATTCTGTGCTTTATTTAACAATGTTAAAACAAGAATGTTTGTCCCCACCTGTTTCTCACTCTTCTCTAGTTAGATTTTAATCTTTGCATCTCTTGCAGGCAATTCACAAGGCCGTGGTGGATGTTAGTGAGAACGGAACAGAGGCTGCTGCAGTGACTGGGATAGAATTGGTACTATTGTCTGCACAATTTCCTCCTCCTCCTCACATCAGATTCAACAGGCCCTTCCTGATGATGATCCTTGACAAAAAAACTCATGGCATCCTCTTTATGGGGAAAATTGTGAACCCATCTGCCAAGGAAGACTAGGCCAGAGCACGTGTACTCCCCAGTGCAGAGAAGAGAGCTTGTGCACGTCCCAGGGACTTCTTTGCAAAAAAAGGACTAGAACTGATCCCTAATTAATAAACGAATAAATATTACGTGAAGTTATTCCTCACTTACAGACAGCTGAGGACAAGCGTGAGTGGACTGTGTTTACAAAATGACCCAGGCCAAATAGGCAACTGTGGGATCTTCAACAGACCAACATTTCCCTACCTCACTCATTCATCACTGGTGCAATGGTCGCTTGCGTGCAGATAAACCTTCCTCCTCCTGTCTGAGAAACTCCCTATGTCTCCGATTTCCTGCATATCAATTCCTCAGCTCACAAGCCACAAATCTATCCACTTCTGCTGAGAAACCATCCTTTTCCTCCCTCTCATTCCACTGTGAATCCCAAGAGAAATCTCTTTAAAGTCCTTCCAGGGCTCAGTGGCTAAGAAGGGAAACAGAAACATAGACCTGTTAAATCTTTCATCTCCTAGATAGCGGACTGTCCTTTTCCTTCCAGTCTGACAACTGCCTCCTACCATCTCCAAGACCTTGTTCCCATCTCCATTCCTCACTAATTGCTCCAAAGTAAGGGGCACATCTTTTCTGGCAGGGCAAGAATTTAGCTTGTGTGTCAGCAAAAGCTGCACATCATTGCAAAACTGGTCATCCTTAATGGTCTTGTGCATGTCTGGCACATGTCTGGGATCCCTAGGAGAACTGGATGAGGTAAAAACCACCCTCTGGTTCCAGAAACTGGTGGCAGCAGCCTGGGAAGTCATGTCTCCATTGTCCAAATGCTTGTTAATCATACCCTACCCATTTCTGCAAGCTCAGACTGATGAGTGCCTCCAAGAAATTTCTCTCCATTAAGCTGATGTTTCTGGTTCAGCAATACGTCTTGGACACCTTTCTGAGCATTGAGTAGGCACATGATGTGAATGGAGAGCTGTGCTACAGCAGATCAATTTACTGCCAATCAAAAATACAGTAGGATAGTAATAAACAAAGACATAATTAAAACCACCTTGGCCCCACCCCTCCCTTCTTCCCAGTCTCAATTTCACTCCTAACTCCTCTACTTCCTCCCACTAAGCACTGCAGGGGAAGAGGAATGGGGGCATGGGAGTTGTAGTCAGTTTGTAATGCTTCGTCTTTGCTGCTCCTTCTTCTTCACAATCCCCCCTTAGTCTAGCTTGGTGTCCCTCCCACAACTGACAGTCATTCATGAATTGCTCTGCCATGGGTCTTTCCTACAAGGTACAGTCTATCAGGAACAGACTGCTCCAGCATGGGCTCCTCTCCATGGGACCAGAGGTCTTGCCAGGACCCTTGTCCGGTGCAGGCTCTCCACAGGCTGCAGCTTCCTTCAGGGCACATCCACCTGCTCCGGTGTGGGGTCCTCCATGCACTGAAGGTGGATATCTGCTCCACCGTTAACCTCCATGGGCTGTGGGGGAACAGCCTGCCTCACCACAGTCTTCTCCACGGGCTTCAGGGGAATCTCCGCTCTGGCACCTGGAGCATGTCCTGCCTCTCCTTCTTCACTGACCTGCGTGTCTGCGGGGCTGCTTCTCTCACGTGATTTTTTTTTACTTCTCTTTCTCACAGCTGTTGTGAATCTTTTTTTTACTGTCTCTTAAATACGCTTTCCCAGAGGTGCCACTATTTTGTCTGAGGGGCTCAGCCATGCCCTGAGGTGGGTCTGTTCGAACGGGGTGGGACCAGAATATGTCTATCATGGAGGAGCCCTGGGCTTTCCTCACAGAGGCCGCACTGCAGCCCCGCCACTGCCTGCACTTCTACACAGACACGGGGTACACAAAAACACCATCCCAAGATAGCATTATGTTCACTAAGGGTAATGATGTTTAATGGATGGGTAGAACATTTGATGGTGCTAATGAACTGTCAGAAACTGCCATTAGGATCCCTTCGCAGTGTCATCTTAGCATCAAGAACTGGTGGGCTACCACGCACTTCACAAGCGCAGCCTGAGCTAAGCCATACCACCTCCTCCCAGTGCTTCCAGTCTCAGCTCTGCCTTCCTCCTGAGGAGAGGCAGGAATCAAAACTTTGCCTGAGAGGGCCTGAGGCTCCCCACTGACACTGGAGGGGTTTGGCTTCTGACTGGGCTGGGTCAGAAATGTTAAATGCTAAACACTTTTGCTGTTGTTGTTTGGCTTGGGAAAGCCCTGACACATTGTATGGATGGAAGAAAACCAGAGGATGTGCATCTGCAGTGAAAGATAATAGGGCCTTTCACGTGGGCAAGCACAGAGCTTTTCATAGACCTACCGGCAAAAAAAACCCAATCTCTAGTCAACCTATTCACACAGAACTGAACATTTACTTAATGCAAAATATTTTCTCTATAATCATCCCCTTGGCTCCAGATTTTAAAGAAAGAAAACCAGCAATGCTTGAAAAATGCTCAGTGGAAAATCTTAGTCAGCTATACCTGTCTAACTCATTTTCTCTCTCAGGAAAATGAAATCAGTTGTTTCAGCAGTGCTTGAAGGGGCAAACCTCTGCCGCTGGAGCCAAGCCAGGGATTCCAGCTCTGCACAGGGCTGCCAAACTACAAGCTTCTTTATCTACAGCTAGTCATGCAGCTGCACAGCCATTGCTCCCCTGCTTTGGGAGTGGTGAGGTGTAGGTGGGCAGTTAACTGTGCACTATCCAGGACACATTCAAGGGAAGGCAAGAATGAGAGTAAATAGGGAACTGTTCATATTACCTCATTTCTTCCCTCCCCCTCTGCCCACTTCTGGAAAATGAAAACAAGGAACTGTCGTGGTTTTACCCCAGCCGGCAGCTGAGCACCACACAGCCACTCGTTCAGTGCCCCCCATCGGGACAGGGGAGAGAATCATTCCCCGCTCCCCATGGCAGGCAGGGGTTCAGCCATCCCCAGGACAGCAGGGCTCCGTCACGTGTAAAGGTGACTTGGGAAGGCAAACGCCATCACTCCGAACGCCGCTGCCCCCCCTTCTTCTTCCCCCCAAGGCCTTTATAAACCGAGCATGACGTCATATGGTATGGGATATCCCTTTGGTCAGTTGGGGTCAGCTGCCCTGTCTGTCCCCTCCCAACTCCCCGCACACCCCCAGCCATCCCGCCGGCGGGGCGGTGCGAGAAGCAGCAAAGGCCTTGGCTCTGTGTGAGCATCGCTCAGCAACAGCAAAAACATCTCTGCACTATCAGCGCTGCTTCCAGCACAAACCCAAACACAGCCCCGTGCTGGCTGCTGTGAAGGAAATTAACTCTCTCAGCTGAAACCAGAACAGGAACAAACTCAATATTTTTGTTTAGTTGTAAATATTAAATACCAGAAATAGAAACCTTTGTAAAAAATCTTGAATCTCTGATCAGAATTGTGAGATTTTCTTAAGGAAAATAGTGCAAGTCTACTTGGTGCCCTATGGGTTAAAAGCAGCTGTTTGAGGGTGGAAAAATTATTTCAGCCGAAAGGATAGTTCCCAGCAATGGTTTTGTAACTTCCCTACAAGTGCAAATAAGAACAACCACTCAAGAAAGTTTTAAAAGGCAGGCCAGCGATTTCTCAAATAAGCAGTTAAGTTCAAAGGCTTTGCTGAAGATTTATATGGGTTTTGGAAAGGGGCTTAAAGAGTTGGAAGAGACCAGGAGTGTTGAGCTGATTTGCTCAGGAATTTTAGCTCCATGGTGAAACTAGGGGGAGTATAGCAAGAACATGATGATTTAACAGAAAAAGTGAAAACTTTACAGATGTTTGGAAAGCTTGCCATAAACCCAAAGGCAATGCAGTGGTCCAGCTGTAGATACCCTGAATCAGCTCTGGCTGAAACTGAAATTCTACCAAGAGGAAAACACATCACCCCAGGCCAAGATAACACCAGCAAACTGCCGAGCCTTCACATTTTGGGGAGCAACATGGAAAGAAGAGGGGTGGGAGAGTAAAATCTCTCTGAAGAGGACAAGTAACCCTTGGCCACACTTCAACACCCTGATGCTCCTTGCACTTGAGACATACTGACCCAAAGGAGAGAAAATTCGGAGCCAGCACATGGAATGCACTGCTGGTGTGCTGTGCCTCTGTGTTAACAGGGACTAACTAGCCTCACCTCACCAGTACAGTACCTGCCGAAAAACAAGAATGTGGATTTTGATTCTTGATGCCTTCTCTTGTCAACCAAAACAGTAGTATCTCCCCTTAACATACAGGAGTGTTGGGCCTGCAAAGGGTCTGTAGCCACAATGAGGGATAAAACTGGACTGCATTAACTTTACAATCTTTCACCTCCATTTTGCATAGATTTTAAAAGACAGGTCTCTCTGTGCCTTCACTAACCATCTATCTCTGCTACTTCTAGTGTCAAGCCCTAGCTGAGAAAACAGGCGTTACTTAAGTGCTCAGAGACAGCAATGCTGCTGCTGGAGTCACAAGGACCCTGACCTCACACTGCCTGCAGTCAGCGGTAAGCGGGGATGGATATTATCTGAACGGTGGTCATGTTTTGTATTTCCTAACAATCTGGCCCGGCATCCAGCAAAAATAAGATTTATGAGCAGCAATAGGGAATATTGTGGGTGGCCAACTGTCATATTTGAAAAGTAACATATTGCAATTCAAAGTTACTGTGAACTCTCTTGATTTCTCTGAAATGCACGTATTGAAATAATAATCATAATTAGCCACCAAATCAGAAAGGGACAGAAAAAAACCCCACGATTTGTCCTTGGCTAACATAAAATTGTATATTAAAAATGAACTACAAAAGCTTGTTACATTGGAGTCTTTTTCTGGTTTAGGTCTTTCCAAGTCCTCCTTTTCTGTAGGGTTACAGTACCTCTCAGTTTACTGAGTTTACAACTGCCTCCCAAGGAAGGGAATGCATCTGAGGATCCCAGGTCCATGTGGGTTAAAGGAATTCCATAATACTGTAGAGAAGGCAAATGCACCCACCTTCCTTGCTTGGAGGACCAGGCACTGGGAGTCCACATGGCATGAGTTATTTCTAGCAACACCTGGAGCTCCTTGCTGGTTGACAGTTCGAGCAAAGAATTTCTCATGAGCCCTTGGGAAAACTGCTGGCCTAGCCAATAGCTGTTATATGCACAGTCAAGTGGATTTTCTTGCCAGCTATATTTCCATAAAGACGTGGCAGTACAGGCAGTGCTGGGGCAGCTTGTAACAAAGGGCCACCATAGGCTTTTAGTCTTTTAAAACTGTGTCTATTGCTAGCTCTGACAATGTGTTCCATGAAACTTGATAGTCCTCATTTATAAATTTGTAATTCTTTAGGCAAGTATATCACGTTTACATCAAAATTTCGCATGCCTGCATGCTGTGTGGAAGTCAATGAGAGCTGCAGATATGTATTGACTGTCTGTACTATAGGTGGGATTGATTTTAGCAGTTAAATATGGCACCGAAAAAGGAAACAGAAATCCACAACTTTGTCTAATTTAGAAATACAGCTTTTCTTTCCAAACCTCTGTGGGATCTGTGACATTCACTGCATGCGCAGGGCCTTTGCACTGCTCTTTGTTCAACTCTCATTCAAGAACATGAATGTCTGAATGCTGGACATTCATCTTCAGGCTTAAAAAGATCAATAACTGAAGAGTTGTGACTGTTCAGAAAGTGGTCAAGCTGATCCTGATGAAGCAGTTTAGATGGAAGAAACGGATTCCTCCCTAAAAAAACAGATGGCATGAGACCAAGCTGGAGATGCGAGTTCCCTAAATGTTCCTGCTCCCCATCTGCAGTCTTCCTGAGGTCCACATGTGCACATGGATGGGAAAGGGAGAAAGCAGCATCAGGATTTGTTCTCCCTGGCAGGATCAGTTCTGAACAATTTAATTTCCCACCTTGCAGGCTGCTGGGTGTAAGGATGTTCGGTAGTCCATAAGGGTTGTAGGTGGTGTGTGAGTTGTGTGAAAGTCCTCTCATAACTTTTAAATTAGTTGGATGACTTCAACAATTCTAAACTTGGAAAAAAAAAAGATGTCTTAAATATCTTAAATAAAAAACTGTCTGTCACTTTCCCATCTAGGTCCCTGTCTCTTGCATTCCCTGTGCTTTTACAGAAGGGAAGTGAACTAGATATAAGCTAAATGTGAGCCAGCTCTCTGGTTCAGCCATTGAACCACATGGTGAAATGGTTCAGGAGAATTCTCAGTTGCACCAAGGAAATAGAGGGTTTATTCATTTTGATATGTTTCTAAAAATGAAACAGTTTTATCTGGAACTGACCTGAAACACATGCAAGGGCCTCAGTGTAACAACAGAAACAACATAGATAACTATCTTTCCTAAAACTGCAGATTTAAAGAAAATCCGTTTCCATTCATTTCACATGTTTGCCTTTCACCAGGAATATTACTAGCTAATAAAACTTTTAGAGCACTAGTAATTACGGGTGAATCCATGGTGAATCCAGCCATCTGGTTACAGGGTGGATACGCCATTGCAGAAATAAGATTTCTGTGGTCAAAAAAAATTAAAGATCTAAACAGAGAATCATTGGATATTACTTAATGATTTCTGTTTTGCTTCTTGTAACTTCATTTTCCACTGTTTCTCAAAAGCCTCATGAACATAGAATTTCATTATAAAACAACACAAGATCATGTTTGGGTTTTCCTGGTGGCAAAATATCAGTTAAAGCCCAAATGAGGACCAAACTGAGTAAAAATTATAGTGAGCCTCCTGAGCACTGAGTGGCTGCCTGCCTGGGTGGCGAAATCCCATAGACATAGTAAATTTCTTGTTGTTTATTTTACAGAAATGAAAATGAAAGAGGCATAGAAGGCCCATTGGAATGAAATGCTATATAAACACAGAGAAAAAATTCATTGCAGTACAAATTTTTATCAGTTGTTATGTTTACACAGACTTGAGGCCAGAACAGGCCAGAAACCTACGCCTTGCAATACAAGTGTAGTCTGGTCTCTTGCTTTTCATACAATAGTAAGGGTACAATACATTTGGAAAAAAAAACTATTTTGCTTCTAAAGGTCTACTTTCTGAACCATTTTACCTTTAAAGATCTACTCTGAAAGGGAGAAGTACTCCTCCCCCAGGAGAGGAAGGAGTGGATCTTTACTTGGAGGTGGGTGTGGATGGCATATATGGCATGGAGGGGCTTTCTGCCTTGGATATTCCTCCCCATGGGCTATGATGTCATGTTTTACTATTCCCTTACAGGTGATAACTTCAATGCCTTGCACAGCTGGTGGGAATATGCAGGGGAAATCACTCCTTCAGCATTTTCCCCAGAGCACTCATATTGAAGGAGCCATCATACCCCAACTAAAATAAGACCATTTCCGTCTCTTCATTCTGGATCAGAGCCTACAGACTTCTGCTCCAGGACTGAAAACCATAAATGCCCCTACTTAGCTCCTTCAACATGAAGTGTTCAAGGAAGACTTTTAAGGAGTGATTAGAGAGATTATCTTAAAATAGGTTTGTGGGTCCATGGATAGGAAGTGAAATATAAAGTCTAATATAAAGTCACCATCCCTGCGGGTGTTTAAAGAAAGGTTGGATGTGGTACTTAGGGACATGGTTTAGTGGGTAATAGGTGGGCGGGGGGGACGGTTGGACTAGGTGATCCTTGAGGTCTCTTCCAACGTTAATGATTCTATGATTCTAAGTATTTGTTTGGCACTACAAATGGAATTATTATAAATGGTGATTCAGAAATGGGAGCTGACCTCTTCATACTGAATTGGAGATGACCAAAAAGGTGCAGAGAGTTTGCAAAGAGCTTTGAAACAAAAGAGAAGCAATGCAGTAATAACAAAGAAAAGCCAGTGAAATCTTCAAAGGGTCAAACCCATGGGTCGGAGTGGGTCAAATATGTATTTGTGAAGCCCAGAGGAAAGAAATATGTGCCCTTCATGGTCTGTTGATTTATTAATTTTCACAAGAGCCTGGCTACTGGCTCCAAGTGGCAATGCCAGCTCAGGCTCCAACTGGGTTAACACAGGCACACAGAGAGTATCAAACTAGTGAGCATATTAACATGGTGGTCAGGCTTAGAAACCACAAAAGCTGCGTGAGGGTACAGCCTAACCCAACCACAATTTAGGTCGCATTTTAATACAGGTAAATTCATAATCATTCAGAATTTTCATGCACATAGACACCCAGATTTCCCAGTCACATACTGAGCTCATTGTAGTTAACAACTCTATGTTCCTGTAACTAAGTATCTGATACAAAGTTCTTTACAAGGACCTGTGTTCTTAACCAGTAAGTACCACCCTGGCTAACAGTTAAGATGCCTAGTCCTCTGGACTGGTCTTCCTGGACTGGACTCCAAGAGTTTTTATCAAACATAGTTTTACTTTCTGTGAACTCTGGGCTGTTTCCTTGAACTCTTCATCATGCTAAGCCCTATGTGTATAGGGATCAAAATTCTTAGGGGTGTTTTAGAAAGGGCACAGTCAAACTAAGTACTTCTAGCAATATCTGGGGTACTAACTGTCTTCATTTGTTAATTTACCATTTAAGGGATTCCCACTTAGCCTTAACCAAAGGACATCGCATCATGACACCATGTTGCTAACTTTGGTCTAAAGGTTTAATTAATCCTAAAGCTGTAAACTAGGAAAAGTTGATCAGACAATCTGATAGGAAAGAAACTAAAATAGACGTGTTTTGATATTTGTGATCAGCCTAGTGTCTGTCATTAAGTTTATTCAAAGAACTACATAAAATATAGTTGGCTCCTACTTTGACTGTCATTATGGTTTTAATTAATCTTAAAATCTCTCTAGATTTTGAAATGTAACTGTTTGGGAGGTAAATAATTTTCCATTCTTTGACTGAAATATTTTCTCTCTCTAGCAACCATTCACAGGAAAGAGAATAAATGTGACAGCTTCAAAGAAAAAAGTTTGATTTCTCAAGTATGAGATGCAATTTAGAAAAGATGTCTCAGGAACAAATGTTGCATCTGTCACATGCAACTAGCCCCACAACTTGTCAGGATTTCCAGGATTTATGAAGAAAACAGCTTTACTTGGTGTGCCAGAATTTGGAGTCATACTGATGTTGGCTTTCCTCTGAAGACTTTGAATAAGAAAAGCAGGGGAAGGAGGGTATTTGCTAGAGCCTCTGTCCAAGAGAAGCTGCATGAAAATCCCATCACCCTTTATTTCTGGCATGAACCTTAGGAGACGGGGAGAAACAGCAGAGCCATTGGGACCCAGGAGTGCTCAGGAAGTGCTGGTTTTGCTCTCTTGTTCTGGCACGCATCATGTATCTATCTGTGTCCAGAAAAGCAATGTCGTTACTGCTTGCTCTACAGCTACTGTAATAACTCTATTTGCTCTGTTTAATGTATAACAGTGTCCTCACTGTTTAAGTCTGTTCAAACAATACAAAACCAGTGCAAAAAGCAGTAAAGGGCAGATGAATATGATAGGGTCCTTCTGAAAGTGCTGTGGACTAGAAGCTAGGGACATTAAACTCACATTAGCTGTGTCATAGATTAACTCATTCAATAGATTAATTCATTCGTATACAGCTGACGCAACCGACTGTGGCAATGACAATCTCCCCTGTACAAAGCAGCTCATCTTTAGCCAGATAAGAAGGAGCATGAGGTTTTCACTGATGTAAAAATTATTGTTGAATGAAACTTTTAAAGAAACATCAATGGGGCAAATATGAATCACTGAGCACAAATTATAGAAAGCTGCAGCATTTCTGGGAAGAACTAGTTTTCATCATTAGCAGATAACTAGAGTATCTATTTCTTTGGTACAGAGACAACATGGGGCAACAGCAGGACTTGACCATTTGGAAAATACACAGGCAGATTCTCATATTCAGTGTTACTTACGTTATCCAGAGAAGTGGGTGGTCCCAGAGTGAGCACAATCCTTTTTTGGGGTGTGCTGCTGACCAGGCCCCATGCTGCAGCACCATGTTAGCCTGTATCAGACCACCACAGGGAACAGAAAGAGCAACGTTTCCCAAATGGAGGTGAGACTGGGTGAGACTGGCATGAAAATCTGGTTCATCCCCAGTATACCCAGCAACACTGATTTTCCATTATATCCTAAAAGCAGGCATCACTTTCCACTCTGTCAATTTCTTTCTTCATATATCATCTGAACTTCAGATCACTAACCGAGAAAAATTAAGTGCATATGGCATACTTGACTGTATATCATAAAATCAGAGAATCAGAGAATATCCCAACTTGGAAGGGACCCATAAGGGTCATCGAGTCCAACTCCTGGCTCCACACTGGACCAGCCCAATCAGAGCAGATGACTGAGAGCATCACCCAGATGCTTCTTGAACTCAGTCAAGCTCGGTGCAAATATGAATTCTATTTATTGAGCAAATAACTGCACATTTCACCCTGCTAGATCATCCTTCCCTGCTTATACTACCTGAGTCTAAAAGACACAGGGCTTCCTCTGACTGAGTTAGGTGATTGATTTACATCTCAGACATGGGACCTTCTGCTCTCTCACACCCATTAACATTGTTCTCCTCAAACACACCTGAAGAAAGTAGAAAAAACCCAAAACTCAATCATGCTTCTTAAGAGCAATGCTATTAATAATACCTCATAGCAATTGATTATTACTGAAATTTTGCATGCATCATTTCTGTCATCTATTCTTTGTACTTTCGTGGCATTCAGGAGTTTCACTCACCAGAAGCAGGGCTCAGCTGCTGCTGAAGTGATCATGTGCGGGATGGGAACCTTTCCCCTTGGAGGCAGGCTGATGCATGTTCGTAGTGCTCCACACGCTTCCCTAAGCCCCACCAGTCTCATCCCCAGATCAGCCCCAAGTGAATCAAACGCCATGCTGGAGCAGTGCTAACAACCAGTTTCAAATCTGCCCTTTGAATGAAAACCACTTTTCATTTCCTCAGTAAATGAGCCGAAAGGTTCTCCAAGCAATCAGCATGTTTTGTCTGACCTCAGCTGAACTGCGCATTACTGAACAGGGGGAGGTGGTATAGGAGTCAAACAAAATTTGAAAGAAGCTTTTTAAAATACTATTCTAGTTCAGAAACTGACAAAACTAAATGCTTTAAATTTTCATCTAAAAACTATTTGGGGAGAAACTATTCAGTAGATTCAGCAAAAGCTTCAGGAGTTGCTCTGGGCAACCCAACACAACATGTTTGGATGAAGATGAGTTTTGACAGGAGGATTTCTCCCTGTCAGAGGCTCTTCTCTCTTCACCATGCAGCTGACCTCCCTCTAACTGGAAAGTCCCTCGGCATTTGTGATAAAAGAAACACAAGCAGTATCTATGTTATTTGCTGTTTCTCGGGAATTATTATCTGCCTTTGGTCTGGTTAATATTTATGATATAGTCTGGGTTTATAACATTGGGTTTATAACACTGTTCAACAGTGGAAGGAATATGAAGAACATGACAGACTCAAAGAGCTCTGCTACTCTGACCTTCTCCCTGTGCATTGGAAATAATTGACTACAGCAGGAATAAATGTCTGCAACAAATTGCCAGATTTAGAAACAGCTACTGAGCATCAGATCTTCCCCAAACTGAAAACATCTGAGACCCAAAGGGGCCACAGGTACCAATGCCCAGCTGTTCCGTTTAGCTTGCCTTTTCCAGTCACCTCCGTGGCCATCATCCTTCAACAGCCAGGTGAGTTTCTGAGCTGCCACATACAAAGGTAGAAAGTACAAAGCCAAGAAACTAAATAAAACCACACAGGTCTCAATATAAGCAAAACAAGGTTAGCAATTAAAGTAGGCATGAAAATGCATTTTTACTGAATAAGACATGTTTCAGGCCATTCCTCTTCACCAGAAGACATAGGGTAACTCTTACCTGCAAATACCAGTGCACAGTGGGCACTCTTTGGCCAGATCATGCTGGATGTGTCTGTGTATGCCCAGGTTACTCGTGGTGATGGTCAAGGCCAGCTGGGTCTGTTTGCTACGATGTCTTTGGTCACCATCTTGTAAATAGTAGCAAACAAAATACAATCAATGTCAGCTAAAAACAGAACTAAATCACTAAATCAATGCCGAATTTGCACCACTGTCTGTTTAGGCATTAGGAAATGCAGAAGTTCATGCAGTACTGACAAACATGTCTCGAGACCCCCTGTGCAGATATTCTGTATTCCTATCCTTATATTTGCTTTTGGGGAGGCATCTCAGTTTTATTTTGGAAGAAAAAAAAAAAGCTGGCTATTACTTATCTCAAGTATATGAATATCTGTGGCTGGAAGTGAGACTGAGTCTCAGAGTGGGTTTTCTTCCAGCCTGTATCCATATAACTTAGAGTTACAACTTAAAGTCATGCTGGAAAAACAAAAATTATGAGTTGCTCAAGCAGCTGACAAGATGGCAGAGGAATATACAGATGGCAGACAAGGTGAACAGAAATGTAAGAAGCATTTTTCCTTAGGCCTAAGAAGGCACCTAGCCAAAAGCATGCTCTTTACTAGACAGGGGTGAATTTCTTCTGTCCCACAACAAGACCAGAACAAATAGAGGAAAACAACATCATGTCAGTAGCAAAACCACTCCCTTCCTGGCCTCCTTGACCTGCAGCAACGTCTGAACTCAGAAACTCCAGTGTGTCTGTAATGGTCTTTGGCTTCATGGGATCCTTCACTGTCACCATCCTTCCTGCTCAGTAGCTCAGGTGCTGATGATCATCACAAAGATACAGACCAACCTGCTGACGCACACGGTGTAAGTCAAACAGCACTAATTTCTGAAAAATTTTCTTCTCCCCATCAACATTTCCACTGCTTTTGCCATGTTAGCATTGGGTTAGAGATCTGCCACGCTAAGCTGAACGCCAAAAGGCTTTTTCTTTAATTTGCCAGAGAGCTGAGGAAAGGAGACAGGCACAAGCTCATGTCATCTCATTAAGATGCTAAATTATTCATAAAATATCTTAATAAAATTAAATATGGGAAATGTCATGTTCACAGATAAGTGGCTGCAGCTCCTAAAGATGTGAAAGATGGTTATGAAGCAGATGTTTTCTCTAGTGACCTTCCGCACTTCAACAAAACTGAGTAGCAGATCAGTAACTATAAAAAGAAGAAAATGCATGAGAAAATAACTGGTCAATCCAAAGGTTTTGATTCTGCAGACAAGGTAGTAATTCTTGTCCATGACATTTTTCTCAATTGTAGGAAGCACAATTCAAGAACAGTTGGTGCTGTCCTGCCAGGTCTCACTCACTAATGTTGCCCAGCTCTCCCAGGCCTGTGCCCAGCTACCGCTGGGGTGCCAGGGAGGTCCTGGGGGCACTGAACGATGCTGCCCCCACTCAGGAGCATGTGCTATGGGCAAGGACATACTGGAGGAAAACACATTCTTCTGGGAGCTTGTGGCCCTGCCTGGCCCAGCACTTGGTGCTTCTTATGTAGAACCAGAAAAATGCTGAGAGCTCTCTAAATCAGGAAGTTTGATGCAATATAAACTCCAGAGATATTGGCTCGAGGCTTTTCAGAGAGAGGGAGCATGGAGGTTTTAGCTGCAACGTAGTGAATATTGACAAACATTTATGAACAGATGAGTGCAGTAACTCTTTCTCTGAGAAGTGTGGATCTACAGCACATTTGTAGGAAAGTATATAAAAATTAGATATCTTGGCCAATTTTGTTTTATCATTTACAGCAACAATAGTGTTAAAGGTACTTCTAAAAGATCTTAATTTGCAAGTATACAAGAATAAATGAAATGGTTATATAGTTCTGAGCTCTGTTGATGCTCGAAATACCAGTAATCCACCTAAAAGCTTTGGAAAAGCCTGAAGACTGTCAAATTTCTAATGCTACCAGTAGGCTCAACTCCAAAAGTTTTCACATTTGCTTGAAGACACTTGAGGCAGGAAAGTTTTTTCCCAGGGAAGAATATCTGAAGTTCTAGTGGCTGATCACCTGTTTAAAAGCATTTTAGTGCAAACAATGTTGTAACTAACTTGTAAAGACATAAGTATACTGTTTCAAAAATGTTGAGAAACTGAAGAGCTATTGAAGAGTGCATGGGTATTTCGCTGTCAGACACTTGCACAACAGCACGACCCAGCAGGGGATTATCACCGGGGCTTTCCCAAGAAATTTCATAATGCATGGTCACTATGGAGATTTTAGAGATATATGGAATAAATCTGATAGAATTAGGATTATATTGTTATATATTACACATATAACTGTATACAGTACTTAACATGTACTATTAAGACCTGCTGGTCAAACTGAAGGGCAAGAAAGAATTTCACAGACAGCCGAAGCAAGGACAGAAATCCTAGGAAGAGTATAGGGATGCTGCCCTGGTTGTGTAGGTTCAGGAAGGCCAAGGTGCAGCTGAGGCTGAACTTGGCAAGGGACGCAAAGAATGATAAGGGCTTCTATAGGTATGACGTTCAGAAAAGGAAGGTCAAAGAAAGTGTACCCCCCAATGAACACAACTGACAAACTTATCAAAGGAAGAGGAGAAAGCGGAGGTACTCAACAACTTCCTCAGTCTTCACTGGAAATCTCCCTTCCAACACGTCTTGAGTGTATGGATCTCAAGGCAAGGATGGGGGAAAGCACAGTCCCTCCCACTATAAGAAAAGAGCCACTGTAAGGTTCGAGACTACCTGAAGAACCTGAACACACATAAGTCTATTGGACCTGATGAGATGCATCCCAGAGTCTTGAGGGAACTGGCTGACATAGTTTCCAGGCCACTCTGCATGATATTTGGAAAGTCATGGCAGTCAGATGAATTGCACTCATTTTTAAAAAGGGCAGAAAGTAGGATGTTTGGCACTAATGACCTGTAAGCCTCACCTCTGTGCCTGGGAAGATCATGGAACAGATCCTCCTAGAAGGTATGCTAAGGCACATGGAGGACAGGGAGGTGATTCGAGACAGCCAGCATGGCTTCACCAAGGACAAGTCTTGTCTGATCAATCTAATGGCCGTCTATGATGGAGAGACTACATCAGTGGACAGGGGAAGCACTATGGATATCATCTGTATGGACTTCTATAAAGCCTTTGACATGGTCCACCATAACATCCTTCTCTCTAACTTGGGGAAATATGAATTTGACAAATGGACTATTTGGTGGATAAGCAATTGGCTGGATGGTCGTATCAAGAGAGTAGTAGTACACGGCTCAATGTCCAGATGGAGATCAGTGATAAATGGTGTTCCTCAGGGGTCAGTATTGGGACCAGTACTGTTTAATATCTTCATCAGTGACATACAGTGAGATTGAGCGCACCTTCAGCAAATTTGCAGATGACACAAAGCTGAGTGGTGCAGTTGACATGCCTGAGGGACAGAAGCCATTCTGAGGGACAAGCTTGAGAAGCGGGCCCATGTGAAGCTCATGAGGTGCAAGGTCCTGCACCTGGGTCAGGGCAATCCCCAGTATTAATACCATCTGGGGGATGAAGGGATTGAGAGCATCCCTGCAGAGAAGGACTTGGTGATACTGGTGGATCATATCCAACAGTATCCCGGGCTGCATAGAAAGAAGTGTTGCCAGCAGCTCAAAGGAGGAGATTCTGCCCCTCTCCTCCACTCTCCTGAGGCCCCACCTGGAGTACTGCATTCAGGTCTGGGGTCCTAAGTACAAGAAAGACATGGACCTGTTAGAGTGGGTCTGGAGGAGGGCCATAAAAATGATCAGAGGGCTGGAGCACCTCTCCTATGAAGACAGGCTGAGGGAGTTGGAGTTTTTTAGCCTGGAGAACAGAAGGCTCTAGGGAGACCTTACTGTGGCCTTTCAGTACTTAAACGGGGCTTACAAACAAAATTAGGGCAGTTTTTTTAGTAGGGCCTGTAGCAATAGGACAAGGGGTGATGGTTTTAAACTAAAAGAAGGTAGATTCAGAATAGATACAAGGGAGAAATTTGTTACAATGAGGGTGATGAGACACTGGAACAGGTTGCCCTGAGAGGTGGTAGATGTCTCCTTCCTGAAAACATTCAATGTCAGGCTGGGTGGGGCTTTGAGCAACCTGGTCTAGTTTTAGATATCCCTGGGGAACAAGGGGGATGGACTGTGTGACCTTTAAAGGTTCCTTCCAACCCAAACCATTATATGACTCAATGATTCTACAAATAACTACAAATGTTCCAGTTAGTACTTCTGGTCAGAAGGAAGAAGGTAGAACAAATACAAAAGTAATGGCAAAATGTTATGTGAATATGCTAAAGAAGATCATTATAAACTGTAGCTCCTTCATTTTTTTCAGAATGCCCCAATATTTGTGATTCTGTAGAAAACATGCCACAATGGAGAAGCCCCAGCAGAAAAACAGAATTCAGCCTTGCATAATGCTCGCAAATACAATAGTGCAACCACCAGATGCAGTCCAGATGCCAATAGAAATACCAGGGAACAAGTGAAAAAGATTTAAGTTGAACCATTCTTTTCAGCAAAACCAATATAATTGCATCAAAATGTGTATTTTTAATGGCTAAGGGTATAAGCTGGCAAAGACTTCACTCAGGAAAATCAGAACATTTACTGTGGTATCAGCTGGCAACTGTATCCATTTGACCAAGAGCAGTGCATCCTGTGAGCTGTGGCACCCAGATAAACTCCTTCTTCCCCATGCAGCCCACTGTCAGGGCAGGGTGGCTTCCCTTGGTCCTCCTGAGGCTGGGTTATCACTGGGCATCAGGACGCACTGCAGACTAGCCAAAACATGGATGGGGAGTAATGGCCCCTCAGGGAGCCATGAACAGCTCACGCTGAAATGAAGACTTGCTTGGTTTGTGCAAAGCAAAACTCAATTTCCTATTCTGGGGAAGATTAAATGCCTTTTTTCAGTACACACTGCTGAAACAAAATACACATTTCCTGACTCTTCTTTCAGTTTTCATTCTAGAGAGAAAGTGTGCAAATCTGACATTTTGTTATCATTAGAGATTAAAGTAGACATCTAATCACTGAAAACATAAGCTTCTACCTTCATTTGCTAGACGCCAACTGGAGACAAGCCAGCTGAGGAAGAGGACTTTCCTGCAGATCACCAAACAAGTGCACTATCTCCAGGAGGACAATATATTATGAATACCCTGGGTGAGCTGCTGGGCCTTCCTCTGTGGTTATCTTCCCTGGGAAACGCCATCAGGTCTTTCACCCCACCTGATAAAGCACAAACAAAGAACGAGGGCAGAAGATAACCTGTCAGAAGAAATTCTGAGCCATGGGGACAAACAATTTCACAAGTAACCTTTCAGACACTCCTTTCTTCGTGGATAGTTTAGATGGGAATAAAGCACTGAATTATGCACCATAGTTTACTTTTCCCTTGACTGAAGGACTAAGCCATAGACAAAACAAAACCAGTCAGAAGTGTGGGATACCTTTAGGGTAGGAATAACAGGTCACACACCAGAGCCCTGAGGCAGAAGCTGGCTCACCTGTGGGTGAAGCTGGACAGGGCAATGCCTTCCAGAACCTCCCAGCATGTCTGCTCAGTGCTGGGAGACACCTGGTCCAAAGGGAAACTTTCCTGAAACAAGTCTAGTGGAAATAGTAGGTCCTCAGCACCAATTGGTTTGCTGCCCAGCTGTAAAAGAGCTCTATATTAATGCTGTGCTTACTAAAGGAAAAAAGAAGAAATAAGACTAAAACGGTTTTGCAAATCTGTGTTTCCTCTTGCTGAATTCTATAGATCATCAAGTTCACCTCCTTCCCAGAGAGACTTCTCTCTTTTATTTACCACTTAGGTACGGGGAAAAGTCTTATGCACCATGGGGAAATGTAATAAATACTAATACTGAGTCATCAGTCATTGTTACTTATGTTCTCAGTAGATGTTCATACTGAATCTTTACCGTACTAAGTTTCACTGAAACTATTCACACACGTCTTTCAGATTGAACCTTGCTATTTTTCTCCCCATTCACTCCCATGTGTGCTTCCATATTGTTCTGTGGGTTTAACAGATCACCACAGGATATTTTAAGCTTGAAGTTGAGGGTAGGGAGCTAATAACTTTAACTGCACAGCATTTCTAGAGCAGATGGGCAATTATGTAGTGTGCGTAAGCTGATACTGGTTTAAGCATGTCATAAATACAAGGAAGTGAAACTAAACTTGTGCCAAAATCTTCACTCGGTTACCCTAATTATGCATACGAGTGCCAGATATTGCCACCAGTCTCCTTGTCAATACAAATAGCAATTCTTAGTGGTCATGAATAAAGACTTGTCTACATGTATGCAAAGTATTCTATAATATTTTAAACAATGTAGTCACTTAAATGCTTTAATCTTTCTTTTTTCTGAGCAGAGGCAAAGGTTTGTGTAGCCCAAGACTGTCCAACTGGTGTGAGCTAATGGACCTGCTCAAGAAAACGAATGGGACCAAAGTATTCATCCTAGAAGTCCATGCTTGTTGGGAATTACTGGGAAGTGAAACTGTGCTCTTCCAAGCAGGTGAGCAATGCCTGGACATACCTCTGGGTACATCCCATACATACTTTAGGAAGGGTCTGTCTACCTACAAGACATTTCATCAGCACAGATCCAGGCAAAAATAAGCCATTTTCCTATGCCAAGAGTGTAACGGTAGTCCTGTTTGCTCAGTGAAAAGTGTCCATGATTTGTCTGGTCAGAGGACAATGTTCTTATGAACAGTTCATATGTACAAGTGCTTCTTCATAAACCCATGTCTTATATTCAAAAGGTAAGGATTGCTTCTCATTATTGCACTGCAAGCTGTTTCTGGGGCTGTGCTCTACATTGGAGAGATAATGACTGCTGCAGGAACAGGATGGGTTCCCCCTTCGGTGCAGCTCATCATTCTCTGCCTCTCTCTGTCTGCTGATAGTGCAACCAGCAGCACTCTCGTCTGGGGGAAACAGTAAATCCTTCGAAAAACTCTGTACTTGGCAATACAATACATACTGTTTACCTTTGATTGATTGATTACAGTGGGTCAGTAAAGCATGTTCACATCAACAACAGAAGGTGGCTATTAAGGTGTATTTCCACGGTGGTTAATCTGTTACTAATTAAAAACCTTCAGCTGGAGTGGTTAATGCTGCCAGCATTGATTATAATGAGTTCTACATAAACAGACACAACTTTATCTTTACCCTTGTGTGTAATTCCTAGCCAAGCAGTAGTTTGGGGAAGTGGAGCGAAAAAGCATGTACATGAGGGTCACCCTCACACATGTCTCCCTCCATTTACAGCTTTCTCCAGTTCCTCACCCCAGTTATGGACACCCCATAGCTCCTCCGAGCTCCCCAGGTCCTTTCCAGCCCTTGCAAAGGGGCAGAGGAGACTGTCTGCTTCTAAGTGAAAAGAAGCCAACATTAAAAAAAAAAAAAGAGAGAGAGCAATAATTTTTCAGAGCATTGGAAAAGGATAAAAAGTATCTTTATTTAAAAAATAAAAACAAAAAAACCCCTCACACACGCTCCCCCCCCAAAAAAAAAAGTTAGGGAATTATAGGCCACTCAGTCCAACTCCAGTTCTTGGAAAAATGCTGGAAATATTAGTAAAGCATCTAGAAAATAGCAAGATGATAAATAGCAAGCAAAAATCAAAATGACAAAATGAAAATGTTTTTGTCAAAAACAAACCACATCAGACCAACCTAATCCCCTCCAACGGCAGAGTAACAAGCCTTGTCATTAGGAAATATTTGAGCTCAAGTACAGCTTAGCTAAGCAATAGCTAGGCTATATTTAGGTTTAGTAAGACGCTATTGTCTTACATGACATATTCTTACATAAGGTACAGAAATATACACTACGAGATTGGTGCTAGATTTGAAACCACTTCCAAAGAATAGAAAGGTTTCAGTGATGCAAGCACTTCTCTTTAAGGAGAAGCCAGGCTTTCCAGGGGGTGTGCTCTGCGCATAGGGTGCTTCAGAATTTTCATTATCACTGGTATAAAGACACCATGTGTGAAAGGAAGGGGAGGCAGCAGGGTACAGGAGGAAGGGGGCTCCAGTTTTGCCTCTGGAGACATATAACATCGAACCAGTGTCAGGTGAGCAGGACTCCGGCAGTCCCATTTCCAGCCAAAAAGCCCAGCATTGCCACCTTCATCTTGGCATCTCCTAACTGCAGGGATTTCCAGCTAATGTGTCCCAGTGAGGCACCTGGCATGTGACAGCCTGTCCAAGAGTCCCAGATTCTATCACCTGCAGTACCAGTACTACCTGTTTCTGGGCTAAGTACATGACAGTCAGTACAAAAAATGAGGTTCTGGGAGAAGAGAAGATAATGCAAATGCTGGAGAAATCAGCATTTCCACCCCATGGTGGACTTATGGGGTGTAAAGTCAAGCCAAAGTATAAGCCAGTTTTCAGTCAGCTAGGACAGGTATTTCTGTAAGTGGCCAGTCTCCAACTTCCTAGCCATTTCAGGGAGATCTAAAGGCATCTTTGGCAGAGATTATGTGCTTTTCAAGGAGGGATTTGAAAGAAGAGTGTTGTCACAGAGCATGTGCAGAAGTTGGCACCCCCTGACAGCTTCTAGGGTATAAATCTCTTATGGATCCTCTGTCTCACAGCACAGGGCAAGAGGTGTGCAGACGTTTTAAACCTGCAGAACTCCAGGACTTTTCTGTGGTGAAAGAACCAACAGTTACCAAAATAAAGATCTAACACGGAGTATGTTCAGACCACAAAATTTTAAAGTATAGAAGCGACAGGTTCACTGAGTCTTCCTCTTCCCTACCATTCTCCAGAGGGAACAATTGCAAACAGATACAGAGAGGAACAAAATTTGCCCAGATAAAAGGTAGAGAACTGTCAACATTTGTTCTCAGACCCACTCACGTATATCATTTATTCATGGCACAAGAAAGCAGAACATAAGTCTACTCAGAAAATTAAAAAATATAAATGTACAAAACAAATTAGCACACATTTGAACATTTTCCAAACTCCGTTCTTTTGTGCTACAGGATTTTACCAATAATCACAGACAGCTTACCCCACTGCAACTGCACAAGTTCATCTTTGGAGATGCTTTATGTTGTCCCGAGGCTAGACAGCAAAGAATCAGGCTTCTTGAGACACCCACAGTCATGCTTCTTGCGTCTCTAAGGAAGCAAATGGAGTTAAATCTCACCTGTTTGAAAGTCCCACGAAGGGCAATCTGAAAAATTATCATCTTAATGGAGATACAGGAAGGAAAATGACAGTAGCAAACATTTATTTGGCAGCAACTTATTTCTAATTTTGAAATAGCCCATTCAAGTTTGCCTGATCCAAGGCTCACCATTTTCCTTCTCCCCTCCCACGGAGGCTTTTAAAAAGCATATCATTAGCAGGTCTTAATTACTGGCAGATCTAGAGAAATCAAGGCAGCTACATGGATCCCTACTGAGATCACAATCAGTGCTGGAGACTTTCGAAGTCTCCAAGGAGAAAAGCACAGTCCTGTGCAGTGCTGCAAGCCTGAGCCCAGGCAGCATCACAGAGGGGTGCATGCCGCCTGCCGCGGCTGTGGCGTGCTGGGAGCATGGCAGATGGTCCACCAGATTTGTTTGTTCCCAGTGTGCATATTGTGTGCTGCGCTCTGGCAGAGACTGCGTCTGGGCAGCCGGGAGGGAGGGAGGCTGCTTGCCTTGTGCTGGCTCTGCTGGAGCATGCCAGAGGATGAGGGAGATGTCACCCTTCCTGGGGGGCTGTTTCAGGGAAAAACCTCTGGACTCACGCAGTGAGAAGCAGAGGAAGGTTTCTCTGCAGGGTGAGGTGCAAACCTGCAGTGTGAGTGGAGACAGGGTCTCCAGAGAGCAAGGTTTCACAGTCGTTTTTATTAGAAAAGTAGAATAATTTAGGTTGCAAGGCACCTCTGGAGGTCATCCAATCCCACCACCTGCTCACAGCAGCACCAGCCTGGAATCTAGCTCAGGTGCTCAGGGCCATGTCCAGCCAGGTTTGAATGCCTCCAAGGACAGGAATTTCACAGCCTCACACGGTGACCTGACCTTGTGTTTCACCCCCCTGTGAACATCACTTTCCTTATACCTTATTTGCATTTACCTTGCTGCAGCCTGCGGTCCCCTGCCCTGTACAATACTGTGCATCTCTGGCTCCATGTGCTCACTAATGTAGCCCAGTATGAAGGGAAGGACAGCAGGTACAGCCTCCCCCTTCTCTTCTCCGGGATGAACAAGCCCAGGTGTCCTGGCCTCTCCCCACTTGTCCTGGGCTTCAGCCCCCTGACCATCCTGGAGAGATGGCAGGGCTGCAGGAAGATGAGACACCTCTGGCAGCAGCTTCCTGCACTTTGGTCAGGTTAAAGCGACTGTGAAACCATAGCCTTCAGAAGAGGAGGAAGCAGACTCAAAGCAAAATTTTGGAAGTGATGGAAAGTAAGAGTCTCCTTGAGACCCGGAGGATCTTACTGCATTGCAAAAAGAAATTGATGCTAGAGTGAAAGTAAGAGTAGGGACTCGCTGCAGCGGCTCGGGGGACGGTGCTGTGTGTGCGTTCCCTTATCGGGGCTGGAATTAACGTCTGAGCGAGACACTCCCCCTTGGAGTGAGCCTGGACTTACTGTGTGGGGCTGGCAGGGGGGCAAGGTCAGCGTACAGCCTGAAGTCAAGGGAGGAACAACTTAAAGGTGAAGGTCTGCCGTATCTGTGCTTGGAAGGACTGGAGCAGGCACTTGACACAGTTGTACCTGATCTGTACTGGCGCTGTGGGTAACTTGTTCCAGCAGGTCACTGCTGAACTGTTTGTGTAACCACCAGTGCTTTTCCCCTTGAAACACAGCGAGAAACAGATCTCCACAAATTAAACACAGCCTGGCAGCAGAGAGAAAGATACAACCTTCACCAGCTCCACGCTGACATTTAATCTCAGCGTTATCGTAGGAGGGACTCGTGTGCTTTCCGTACTCCAGCAGGCATCATCATAACAACAACAACCCATCGTGTTTTAAAATGGCTTTCAGGGTAATTAGTTAAATATTTTAAAAAGATGAAAGTGTTTCTCTGCCAGAGAAGCAAGCGTACAGTTCCTCTAATTTAAATAATTAATTCTTTTTGGACTACAGCCAGACTGTTTCCAAGGGAAACATGCTGGATGACTCCTGATAATGTTGCCAATTTACTGAAAATTAAATAGCATTATTAAGATCTTACTATAATAATAATTTAAAGAAACCCAAAGTAACTTGGGGTTCAAAGTAATAAGATGCTTAATGTTCCAGACCAAGAGGAGTAAATGGAAGGATTCCATTGATGCTAACAAGCTATCTTTCAAAATATCAGAGAAGTGGCTACATAAGCCTGCTGCCTGCACAAAAAGAGAGCTGCAAGTTCATATGCAACATATTCTGCTATCAAATATTGAGACAAAGTCTCTTCAAATTTCAGGATAATTTACACGATTGGATGAAAGTGTTGTATATATGAGGGAAAAGAAATCGGCTATCATGTTGCATATAATATTGGAGATTGATACGGATCAGATTTTCTTTCATTCATTTTCCCTCTTGCACTCCCACAGAAATGTCAGCAGGTAAAGGACACTTTCACTTGCAAGAATAAACTGCTAATTGACTCAACCAAGTCAGCTGGCATTTTTCTTCACTTTCCTTGGTAACTTTACTCATAGCTGCACTTTTCTCTTTAATTGTGTTCTCATTTGTCTCTTGGAGCACACATTATTTATTTATTAGGTATAGGAAGGCTCCGGGGAGACCTAATCGTGGCCTTCCAATACCTAAAGGGGCCTACAGGAAAGCTGGCGAGGGGCTGTTTATTGGGGAGTGCAGTGACAGGACAAGGGGTAATGGGCTTAAACTAAAAGAGAGGGGATTCAGATTGGACCTTAGGAAGAAATTCTTTACTGTGAGGGTGGTGAGGCAGTGGAACAGGTTCCCCAGAGAAGCTGTGGAGGCCCCATCCCTGGCAGTGTTCAAGGTCAGGTTGGATGGGGCTTTGGGCAACCTGGTCTAGTGTAGGGTGTCCCTGCCCATGGCAGAGGGTTGGAACTAGATGATCCTTGTGGTCCCTTCCAACCCAAACCATTCTATGATTCTATGATCTTCAGTCTGTACATGTTCTAGGTACCTTCTATAACTTCAGAGGCTGTTTTCAGTTGTTACTTTAAAGACAAACAGCTGCTATTTTACCAGCTGGTAAACAATCCAACCCATCTTCTAGCAGTCTGGATCAAAACTCATGCTGAACTGCTCTGCTAGCCTTTGCACGGGTAAAAGGCACCCGCAGAGGAGAAAGAAAGGAGAAGCCAGAAAAGAAACAATTTGCAGCAGCTCTGACAGCCCTGCATGCATGGAACCCTCCATGCTGCACCTACTGGTAGTATCACATATGCAAGAATAAATGCTGGAAAACAGAGGAAAAAAAATACATCCATTTGCTTCTAACCCCTGAGGAACTGCCCAGAGGAAAAACCCACCAAAAAAGTTATCCCATTCTTGTAAATCTTTTCTTTCTGAAAGATTCTTCCCTTAAAGTACACTACAAGAAATACATTGAGGTGCCGAGCATGCCCAAAGAAGAGCAAGGAAGCTGCTGAAGGTTCTAGAGCAGAAGCCTTACGAAGAGCAGCTGAGGGAACTGGAGCTGTTTAGCCTGGGGAAAAGGAGGCTGAGGGGAGGTTGTAGCCAACTGGGTGTCAGTCTCTTTTCCCAAGTGACAGGATGAGAGGTAATGACCTCAGGTTGCACCAGGGGAGTTTTAGCTTGGACATTAGGAAAAATTTCTTCATGGAAAAGTTTAACAAGCATTGGAATAGGCTGCCCAGCAAAGTGGTTGAGTCGCCATCCCTGGAGGTATTTAAAATACATGTTGATGTGGCACTTAGGGATATGGCTTAGTGGTGGGCATGGCAGTGTTAGGTTTACCGTTGGACTGGATGATCTTAAGTCTTTTCCAACCTAAATGATTCTATGATTCTATGTTTCTATGAAGTACAGCACCTTTTCTTCTGCATGCCCCTACCTCCCAAGGGGATGCTACTCCTGCGTGGAAGGTGTTCAGCTGCACACTGACCTGTGAGCTTTTTCCAGTGCCTCGGTTATACCCACATTAGCACAGTCTCTGTGGTTGCCCCTCCATGGGTGTTGCAGGACCACAGCCTCCTGCATGGAGTTTGGCTTTAAGGGGGAGGATCATGTAAAACACAGGTAGCCTGATCACATGAGTTCACCTCTGTGTGAAACCACACTCTTGTGTACCAGCCTGACACTTCCTTGCCTGTATTTCTGCAGTGTGGGCACCTTGTGTCAGCCCACAGTCATGGAGCACAAGGGTAACAGTTTGTCCTTCATTCCATTGCTGCATGCGGTACCAGGTGACACCGATCCAGCCGGGGTGTGCTGGGTACCATGTGCTCCTGAGTGCCCATCTATGTCATCATGTCTCCATCCCTATAGCAACCCGCAGCCAGTGCAAACATCAGTGCTACTGCTTTGATTTTAATTTTTCTAGTGATGTCCCCAGAACCTGGCCCTTATTAATGGAACATTTAAAACAAATATGCCAAATAAAAGCTATTGAAAGTCTGGTGTAGAGGAAGCAAAATATCTCTTTGTAAAATACTAAGACGAGATCTGGCTGCAGCATGCATCCGGCTGTCTTTTCCTTAGGCTCTTGTCTCATATTATGTATGTGTTTAATTTAGCTCATTTCAGTACTTCTGTTGTATGAATTCATGCAGGTTACACAAGCCTACGATGCATGTGAAATATTTGCTAGAGTGAGGGTCTGGATTCCCAGCAGGAGGATCTGCAGAAATGCAGAAGGACTCTTACAACTGTTGCAAGCGAAGGCAGGGTTTGGCCAAGCATATACAGCAAAAATCAGGTGCCTCCCCCAAAAAAATTGTCTTCACTGTTTACTCTGCACCATTCCTAAAGTAATAACACTTGTCTGCCCTGGTTAATGTTTTCTAGAGGACGCTTTGCTTTCATAATGCTATTTAACAGTATAAATAAGAGAGGGAGCTGCAGGGTAGTCCTACTGAAGACAGCAGGATCCTTGGAAGCTGCTGTAAGTTGTGATTTTTTTTTGTTTCCTATAGAGACTTCAAAAGTGTATCGTCTTGTTGCACGCAATTGATTTTAAGTCTTTCCTAGGGCTGTATATTGTACTGAAATTTGTCTTAGCAATTTTTCTAATGATGAAGAGGCTTTTATTGGGTCAGCTGGATATAAAGGATACAGGTATCACAATTTAGGCGTGGAGTTGCTTGCACATCGTCAGGTGGCTGGCAGGAGGGGTAAGAATCTAAAACCCAGAGTGAGGTATCTAGCTGCCTTCCCGGGAATCAGAGTGATCTCTGCAGCCAGAAAATCCTAAGCACCTAAAAGTGGGTCTTCCCCAGATGTACCTCCTGCTAGAGGAAATAGGCTCTGCTCCACTAAAAGCCTGAGTACAAGTGCTTAGAATTACAGAATATTAGAGGTTGGAAGGGACCTCTTGAGATCATCTAGTCCAACCCCCCTCCCAGGGCAGGACCACCTAGAGCACATCACTCAGGAACGTGTCCAGTCAGGTTTTGAATGTCTCCAGAGAAGGAGACTCCACAACCTCTCTGGGCAGCCTGTTCCAGTGCTCTGTCACCCTCACTGTGAAAAAGTTTTTCCTTATACTAACATGGAACCTCCTATGCTCCAGTTTGCACCCGTTGCCCCTTGTCCTATCACTGCACAACATCAAGAAGAGCCTGGCTCCATCTTCCTGACACTCAAACTTTACATATTTATAAACATTGCTGAGGTCACCCCTCAGCCTCCTCTTCTCCAAGCTAACGAGATCCAGCTCCCTCAGCCTTTCCTCATAAGAGAACATCACTTTTTTAAAAAAATGTGTTAGTGATTCTTTTTAAGGAATTCTGCTGATTTTTATAGCCAAAGTCTACAGGAAATATCCTTGCCTAGGCAATGGGATATCTAAGGTCTGCCTCCCTTTTAGATGAGACATCTCCTTGTTGCTCTAATCATCAGATTACAGGATCATTGAGAGGGAAGGAGAGAAAATGGTGTTCTCAACATGCCTAGGGGAGCTGAGATCACAGTGAGGTCAACAAGTTCATGGAGAAAGAGACTGGGCAGTGGTCAGGTGCACACTGGAAAGTAGAAACTGGGAACCTGGTCTCATGTCCCCATCCCTGGAAGTGTTCAAGGCCAGGTTGGATGAGACTTTGGGCAACCTGGTCTAGTGGAGGGTGTCTCTGCCCTCGGCAGGGGGGGTTGGAACTAGATTCTCTTTGAGGTCCCTTCCAACCGAAACCATTCTGTGATTCTGTGATTCTATGATCTGCTCTTAGGCCTGTTGCTGCTTTGCAGAGAGAAGAAAAACTCCTCCTGACTGCCCTAACTATTGCACTGGTTCTTTTTTATCTTCTTGTTTTATTCTCTGGCTTCAGTGATGCTTCATCCCTGAGTATGTGCAGTAACTCAGGTTCAACAGCAAATACTGATGGTGGCCTGGTAGAAGAGTGAGAACTCATGTGCACTTGAGTTTCCAGGTAAAAGGAGGTCCAGAAGCAGGTGTGCTTCCCGGTGAGCTCTTTAATGCTAAGCTGTCTCACAGAAGATAGATGACATTGGGAACCGCTCTATGAACAGCGACATACATTTCTAAAAGATAGTGGAAAATTGGCTTCCATGTTTCTGCTGCAAAATTAACTGCTTTTAACGAAATAGGCACAGTGGTTGGATTCTCTGCAGAATACAATGACCTTGGTTTGTGCTTGCAATCTTCTCAGGGGCCTCAGGCACAGCGGCATCAAAACTCTGAATCACAAGAGAAGTAATTGTCTAGCTGATCAGTCTGGAAAAGTCCCTGAGCATGTCCAGGCATATACAATGAGGTATGCAGAGAGACTTCTGGCCAGCCAGGAAAGCACATGTGAGTTTGTGGTGCTCCTGTGAGTAGACGGTCCTGGACAGTAGGTTTCTGAGGTAATTTTCTCACACACAGATGTGACTAGTAAAGTCTTTTTTTTTGGTGACTTTTTTGTGTGCTTGGGTGATATTATTTTTCCCTATGACCCTGAGTAGCTGAGATTAGTTCAGCAGACACCATTGGTGGTGGTGGGGCCATGTCTTGATGTGGTTGGTGCCCTCACAGTGCAGCTTTCAGGAAAGAGATTTCTCAGATTTCCTCATTTAGAAGCATTCAGGAGGGAAGCAGCACCATCTGGTGAGCAAAGAGCTTTTCTATTTTGTGCCTGCATATGTTTTTGAGCAGTGCAAATTTTCATGATGTCTGATACGAGATTATTGGTGAGGACCCCTTAGGGAAGTAGCATGGGATGAATATTGATCTCCTGGACTATCACATGGGAATGTGAAGGCAGAAAATTGTCTTCAGAATTGTGTCTCCAAATCACAGAGATTAAAAAAAATAAAAATCAGTCCTAAAGTGGACAGATTAGCTATATCCACAAAGAAGCAAATGCTGTCAGTCAGAAAAATTAGTCCAGCTCACTTCTAGGTCTTCTGGTGGAATTATTCTAGGGTAATTTCAGCTAATCCCAGTTTTCTTCATTTTCTTTCTAGGACATGCTGTCCAAAATAAGAACTATCATTCTGGCTTGCACAGTAGGGAAGATTATGTGATAGGGAAGAGGTAATATGTTCAACAAGTCTTATCACCCATCACCTTATCTATTACAGATAAGTTGCTTAAAGGAACAGTGTCCTCCAGGTGTTGGCATGCTCTTGTGCCACTGTCTGGTTTGACTGAAAGCTCTTCATGACAGCAGCATTTTCCTGAATACCACAAATATATTGTCGTTGTGTTATATAGACAAAGAGAAGAGGCAGAGAGGTAAACAGATTTCCTTCTAGGCTATTCAAGAAGTCACTGTAGATTTGGAATCAGAATTGAAGAGCTTTTCACTTCTACTCCCATGTTTATGGACAAACTTTTTCTGGAGGTTATATGAGTAAACGTCTTAAGATCGGAAGCTTCCTGCAAAAATAGCCCCTTCAGAAAGGGAATTCTTTAAGGGTTTTTTAAGCACAGGTTCTCTGCTCTTTGCTTCTTAATAAATTGTTAGCAAGTATGCTTGGTAGGAAACTCTCAGTCATTAAGACCATGTGAGAATTTGCATCTTCTGCTTCATACTGAAAGGGTCTCTGTTGTCAATTTATCACTGGCTGATCATTCGCTAACGTAGAAGCTGCAATAATATCAAATGAAATAGCAAATATCAAGTATGAATCCCCAGTCATATTCTAAAGGCTTACAGGATGCAAATGCTATTACAGAAGTACCTTTACATTTCAAAAAAGGGCCTAATAGGGTAGGCCATTTGTATCTTCAAGGCTTAAACAAAACTCTACAAACTGCAGCTGCTGAGTCGTTTGTAATTTTATGATTTTAAAATCAACCATTATCAAGACTTTTGTGAGGGCTGACTCATGAGTCTTGACTGTTTGTGATTGGCTAGTACTGAGTAACAGATGGATGATTCAGATTCAGATTGTATTTAATTAGCTGGGAATTCAGAGCTGTAATAAAATGAAATTAATTCCATGAAAGTACATATATTAACCACAAACTGCAAACATGTCAAAACTACATAGAGTGAAAATATCAAGACAGGAAAATAACCTTCAGAAAACTCTAACCAATATTTTACAGAACCTTTACAGCAAACCTGTGCTGTATCCATTAGCCATAATTTTGAGGCCAGATCAGTTAAATTCCATATCTACTTTGCATTCCAGATAAATAGAAATTGGCAGTTAAATGTGTATATAGAAAAGTCCATCTATCTGCTGTGTTTTGTAAAAAATATTAAATGTAAGGAGATAGGGAACAGGTGGTAACTTATGTTTAAAATGAAATGTTTCATTCTTTCATATTCATGTTATTCTTAATAAATTATGACTGCAGCTGAGTAAATAGTTCACAGTGAATAATTTATCCAGGGGCAGCTTCTGAATCGGCCTGCTGGATATGTAGAAATAGATTAGGCTTAGCTCTGATGCTTTTGTTTTGGAGTTGATTTCTTTTCAAAGTCTGACTAATACATTGGCTCACTGTTAGAGGTTTTAAATATTCAGAACTGAAGCTCTTGTATTGAGTTACAAGTATCTAGATATATTGAGAACTATCATTTCAATGTCAAAATCAGAGGAGGCCAAACTATAATTTAAAACTACTGTGCACAGTAATTGAAAATGTAGTTACCAAGAACCCTTGTGGTTCTTCTATTTGTCCATAACACAGTAGGTGTTATTGCAAATAGGCCTGCTTTTCAGAAATACTTAGATCAAACACGTAAATGTTTGAATATTTGATTATAGCTCGAAAATGTTTTATTGTTGTTATGTAGGTCTAACTGTAACTGGATATTCAACTAATACAAATTGCTCCCTCTGATGCTATGGAGAAAGCAGGACCGTGAGCGTAGCACTTTCTGACGACAGTCTCTCAAGTTGAATCATGCCAGAGTTGAAAGGTGCAATTGGTTTAATAAGTGACACTCCTTGCACAAGTTTTAGCAAATCTGGCTCATTATCTCCCCAAACCCTTTGCAACTCTCTCACTGTTTCTTTGCCCTAGATTCTTCCTCAGAAATGAGGCCCACTGGGACATTCACACCACATTTCCAAGGTCCCTTTGTAAGAGCTTATACAGTGCAGAGTGTCAGCTCTGCAAAGGAACGTAGCTACCACAGCCAAGCGTAACAGGTTGATAAATGTACTGCCCTTTGACCAGCAGAGCATCTGATAAAAATAAGGCCTTGGTTTTGTTAATGACACTGACTTCTTCTGCTGTGCTGAAAATGAACCCGCTCCAATGGTTTGGTTTGCCTGTTAAAAGACAACACATTGCTTCAGGTTCTTATTTAAAACATTGCATCATTTTTATTTAAAAGGAAAAAGCATCTATTTCTTCATGACATAGGGCTTTCTATTCAGTTTGCTACTGAAAAAACAGCCACTGCCATTTGTCCTCTCCCGAAATAAGGTGCCTTATCAATCTGACCAAAAGTTTATTTAAAGATCTCCTCTGTGCCTGTTTGCTCAAATTCTGTTTGTATGTAGCTACTGGTTTCTGCCCACTTGCATGAATTTCCTCTTTCTCCCTTTACTCACAAAACGTCCAGACTTCTTCCATGATGCACTTTCCAGGAATTAGAACATCAGTGTCAAAAGCACAGTGGTATCACAGCTCTCCAGTGATTAACCATGGTGTGTTTTCTGATGGGATATTCTCCATTCTCTGGCCTGCTGAGGGTGCTGTGTATTCAGATAATCCACTTTGAATTTTGTCTTTGCAGGTATTTAGGGTGAGGGTGGCAGAAAGAGTTGGTGGACACTTGCCAGGAGGCCTGGGAAAATAAAAAAAATATCTGGCAAGAGTTGGAAAACATGGAAACTGAGGACAAAAGAAAGAGATAAGGTTTCTTATTCAGTGGGAATGACAAAATAACTTTTTATTTAATTAATTTACTTACCTCAGTAATAGCTTCTCCTTTTTTTCACAGGATTTTAATGCAAGAAGATGAAGATCGCATTCTACATAAGTTTGCTACTGGCTGGGCTTCATACTATTGCCCATGGTCAGCTCCCATCCAAGCACCACAATGGACATGATCCAAATGAACCTAAACACCACATGCATCATAGAGGTGAAGCGATCGCTTGCCTCAAACTTGTGCCAAGCAATGCTGACTTTGCATTTCAATTTTTTAAAGAGGTTACACTGGAGGCACCTAATAAGAACATTTTATTCTCTCCTGTAAGCATCTCCACTGCATTTGCAATGCTGGCCCTAGGGGCTAGATCTACCACTCAGACTCAGATCCTGGAAGGACTTGCCTTCAACCTCACAGAGATTCAGGAGAAAGAGATACATGAAGGTTTCCACAACCTTATTCACATGCTGAGCCATCCTGAGAGCGGGGTCCAGCTCAACATGGGGAATGTCATCTTTCTAACAGAGAAGATGAAACCTCTAAAAAAGTTTATAGATGATGCCAAAGCTCTGTATCAGCTGGAGGCTTTTACCACTGACTTTAACAATCCCACGGAGGCTGAGAAGCAGATCAATGATTATATAGAGAAGGAAACACATGGGAAAATTACTAATTTGGTCAAGAACATGGATCCACAGACTGTAATGCTTCTGGCTAGCTTTGTTTTCTTTAAAGGTAAGTCCTCTAGGATTCGCATTAACTTTATTAATTCATATTGACAAATCTGATGTCAGCTACCTCATTTGGAAATTGCTCTCGGGGAAATTTTCAAATGCTCTTTGCTGGGCCAGAAGAGCCCTTAACCATATACTGGAGGTGGTGGGCGAGTGACAGGACCCCACTCGGCATGGGGAGGCAGTCGGGGCCCACACAGGCTTGGTTCTCTTTATGGCAGCTGTGGGAGCTCTGCTCCAAGCCACAGCTCCCCGTGCAGCCTGAGCTCACTTTCAGGGGTTTAGCCGTAACACTGATTAGCCCATGTTCTTCTAATTTTCAGTGAAGGTGCTGAGATGCATGCATGACCTAATGTTTTTAATGCCTCTCGTTAAAAGTATGCATGATTCAATGGCCTAATTTACTGCATATTCCATTTTTTTTTCTTCCTATCGGAGTCTTTTAAGTATACCCACTAACGTATTTGTATATGGAAGAAGCCAGTGATGAACAGGGGAGGACCTTTTAAGGAACAAAGTAGAAACGTAGTACATTTCTGATCCGGGCTAGATCATGTGCTCTTAAGCTTGGCATAACAGCACTCAGATATGAGATCTTTCACTAGTTTATCTACAAATTGAGGCTTATGATTAAAGTAAATAGAAATGAAATGCACACAGTAGATGAGTACACAGATGATGTCAGGTAAGCCCTTAAACGACAACTTATAGAAAGGGCACTTAGATCATCTGAACAGCAAAGCAGTGGTAGGTACAGAGAAAATGTCTAATTAGTTAATTTCTGGCATGTGAAAAATGAAGTGAAATTGGAATCTAATGCACTCTTTTGACCAGGTAAAAGATTCTTGCCTTACTGTGATACCCATTTAATACGTTATGTTTGAAACTTCTGGATTTAACAAATGGAGGAATAGATGAATATTATTACTGGTTATATAAAATTCAATTTATGATGGGATGGGACACAGGATATTCAGTTGCATTCTTCTTCTCTGTATCAGGCAACTGGGAAAAGCCTTTTAAACCAGAGCACACCGAAGAAAGGCAGTTCTTTGTGGATGCTGAAACTGCTGTGAAAGTGCCTATGATGTACCAGATGGGCAGATTTGACTTCTATTTTGATGAGGAGCTGTCATGCACCGTGGTGCGGCTTCATTATAATGGGAGTGCTACTGCATTTCTGGTTCTGCCAGCAAAAGGGAAAATGAAGCTGTTAGAGCAAACTCTGGTCAAGGAAATCATCCAGAAATGGTCAGACCATCTCTTCCAGAGGTAATCATCTGCCAGTCAGCTGCAGCAGCACCTAGATTTATAGTCTCTTTTTCTTTTTTGGGAACGCAAACACTATGAACTTGCTGATTCTGGGAACTGAGCGGGTTATTTTTGGCTTGTACACCCTAGCTGTAAAAATCTTGCAGCTGGTTGCTATTTAACCATTCTCTTGTTGCCTGAGTGACTTGCTGCTCCCCCCACCAGAGCAGAGACCATCCCGATGGGCTCCCAGGAGTCCCGAATAGCAAGTCTAGATCAGTGTTCCTAAACCAGTCCAATGACTGAGTGGGAAGGTGGCAATTCTAAGGCGAATCTCCTATACTGAAGTTTCAGCTAATGTGTTTTACCTCTCATATGTCACTGACACACCATGACTCAGACATCTGTCTAAGCCTTAAATAAACCATAACTTAAATGGTTTGTAGTAATGCATACACAAGCAATATATCCTACACAAATACTTTCCTTACAAGAACCGTTGCAGCACACAGTGGTTGTTAGAACAGGCTAGTGATTAATTATCAGTGTCCTGATTTTCTGGCATTTTAGTTTTGAAACTATAAAAATCTAATGAGGTTCTGTTAGCCCCTACCATTGACACTAACATCAGCTAACACGTTTTACAACCTTGTTTGTCTGGGAGGGAAGAGATCTTAGCACCAGTAGATGAGTAATACCAAGTTAATCCATGCCTAATTTACTGAGCCCTGCCCTGATTCACAACTAATAAGGCTGTGCAGTTCACACCCATGATTCTTGGTGCATCCTTATAGAAATGCCAGCACAGTTAATAAAAGCATAATGGGTAGCAAATTGGATATGAGCTAATAATGTGATACCTCAAATATAAAAAATAAAAATGTATAATTGCCAGCTGCAAAATCAGGAAAACCCTTATCTAAATGAAGTCTTGGTGCAAGTTCCTCCAAGATCAACAAAGGAGTAAGTCCTCCATGAGAGAGGCTGTCAGAACCAAATGGTAATTTCAGTTCTACCACTATGTTGATGCCAGTGCTAATACACTTGGTCCCATCATCTCCTTGCGCACTGAGCAGTATCACATAAAGGCTGGACCAGTGGAGTTTGGATCCCATATGCTTTGCTACTCAACCCAACCTGCCTCTGGATAAGACAGCAAAAGACTTGAGCTACCTAAAGGGAAATCACTGCAGTAGGTGACTTGGAGGCTCTGAGGATCCCTAGACAGTGCATGAAGAGAAATCCAACAGAAAGCATACTAAGCAGGAGCTGCTTACAGGTAGCTCACAGTCAAAGGCAAATTCAATTGTGGTCACCCACGGGAGGAAGACAATTAGAGGATAGGGTGTCCAAAGGTGCAGTCACCAGGACACAGATCTCCCCTGGAGCCATGCCAAATGCCACAGTTGTGCCGAGCTCACAGCTTTGCTTTGAAGCACTGGGGTTTGCCACACTCCTCCCCAGGCAGAATCTGCCGGTGCCCCACTTCAGGTCTCCACCTGCTTGAGCAACATGGGCTGTCCCCTCTGCACCTCATCTGCTCTGGATGTAAAGAGGGAGTCTCGTTACTTCCTTCTTTGCAGGGTGCTCCCAAATTTTCTGAAGCAAAACACCATATGGATATTACTATTATTGTATTATTATTACTACTATGAATGATATGCCTGAATCACCAAGAGATTAGTGCTCATTGTGCACTCTGGGTCCAAACCCCTGGAGTTTGACTCATGGGAATTACACAGCTTTCTCACCATCATTTATCTTGGTGAAAAATCCTTCTAACTGCCTTTGTGTTTCTCCTCTACCTAACAGCCTGCTGAGACTCTACTTCCCCAAATTTTCTGTTTCCGGGAGCTATGAAATAATGAACACCCTTAGCAAGATGGGAATCGTGGATGTGTTCACTGACCAGGCAGATCTCTCTGGCATCACTGGCACCCCAGAGCTGAAGGTTTCTAAAGTAAGTCCGTGGTTGCTGGCCCTCTCCTTTCTTTCATGAACGTGCAGGAAAACCCCCTCTGTGGCAGTGTCCAGAAACGCCAGCTAAATACAGCTCCCAGCTTCCCAGCTTGCCTGAAGCTGGGCTCACCCTGGACTCAGTCTGCAAGCTTAGAAGAAGTCGGCCCTTGGTGACAGTGCAGATTAGGTTGGTTTTCTGCACATCTATTTTTTCCAAGACTGGTATTGGCCAAGATTTCTTGGGCGGTATCTGGAACATGACAGGAATATCAACCCCCAGCTACTCAAGAGGAGTCACTAACCGTCCCAGGCCCACCACAGACTGTTCTCCCACCCTGGAGACTCAGTTTTGGAGCTGCAGCCAAACTCTTGCAACTGAAGCCTCCACCCTTCACCCAGGACAGGAAAAATAGTCCGGGAGTTTTTTGGGGTGTTTTGGGTTTTTTTGGAGGAGGAGGAGGAGATTTCTGTAGCTCCATCCTGCTCCTCATTTAAAGCAGCTGTGACTGCAACATAGTTCACATCTCAGCTGCCTCTACTCACTTCTCAATGGATCCTCCAACACAGGGATGTTTTAAAAGGGGTCTGATTCATCTCTCAGGTGGCCATTCTCTGCCTAGAATGACTGTTTGTTTTCTTGCTTCCTAGGTTGTTCATAAGGCTGCTCTGGATGTTGATGAGAGAGGTACTGAGGCAGCAGCAGCAACTGCTGCTGAAATAATGACACTGTCTCTTCCTCCAACTATTGAATTCAACCGTCCCTTCCTCATGCTGATTTTTGACAGAGATACAAACAGTACACTCTTTGTAGGAAAAATAGTGAACCCGACTGCCACTAGCTGAAGTGGCATATGAATTCTGTTTGTTATTACTGATTAAAGAAGATGTGAAACTGCATGATGTGATTTATTTAATTTGTACCAGCTTAGCATATGATTCGTTTTCAGCACATGTTTTCTTTCTATGCCATTTTCGAAACTATTGGTATTGACCATGACACTTGCTTAAGAGGAAGCAAGGAAAATGTTTTAAATTCAGCTAGCAAAGAATGTCTTTTTTACTTGACTGAAAGCCAAGGAAAGACCTAAGATTTGCCAGCATTCAGAGAGACATTTGTATTACAATGGAAGACTCCTGCTTAATACATGGTTGTCAGCCAGAAGAGCAGATAAAATGATTAACACTCTTGCAAACAAAGCAGAAGTGGATGTAATTTACCATAAGTAAGTAAACAAGAGATGGGAAGAGTTGGATCAACAGTGCAGGGTCATGGAAAACTGAAGCTTCTAATGGAGACAGCACTGCCAATGTGAAAAGCTGTCTTCAACAGAGAAAGAAATCTGTATTCTTCACCAGAAACCTTTAATCATTTTTAGTATTAATCTAGCATCAAATCTTCCTGAGCTTCTTGCAGCTCAAAACAGAGCAGGAGGATCAAATCTGCTCTTGAGCCTGAAGACATTCAATCACATCTTGCCAATTCAACAGACTTAGATAGTCCCTGCAAGTACCTCATTTCTCACACATGTATCTGTCAGTGGTCAGAAGGAGGATGTAGCTGGGTGAGGTATTTGGATGGCAATTACACAAACACACTGTCAGCTGAGATTTATGAAAAATGTATAATGAGGGTCTAGAAAGCTGTAGATATTTCAAGTGCTGTCCTTTTTCATCCAAAAAAAGTAGATAGGGAGCACCCAATAGCAGATGGCCTGTCCCAGGGGGCAGTGGCAGGCTCCCAGGTAGGACACAGTGCACCTTGAGGGCTGGCTGGTAACCTCTTTCAATGGACCTGCCTTGGCAACAGGTACCAGAAAGAGCACAGCTGTCTCTTTCTTGCCTACAGTTGTGGTTTTTGGAAGGAGATGAAATGGTGTTCCAGCATCAGGAATCACACTGGGAAGTTAACACAGCCTCATCAAGGTCTTGCCTGCCCTCTGAGAAATGAAGAGCAAGTGTGATTTTGTCAGTCTGGCGCGAAGCACTGTCTCCCTTTTCACAGTCAAAAGGAAAGCCCCCTTTCTGCTGCGTTCTTAGTGAAAAGCTCCTGTTAACTCTCATATGTGGTGCTTCATGGTGTTTTTTGACTAAATAGACAGTCTCTGTACAGACAAGTGTATGAACAACTCACAAGCACCAATGGCAGGACTCCCAGCGAAAGAGGTACATGTGCACTACATTCCCTACAGGTTCTGAGGGAACAGGTGGATGAAGTGCCCAAGCCACTCTCCATCATATCTGAGAAGTCATGGCAGTCCGGTGAGGTTCCCACTGACTGGAAAAGGGGAAACATAACCCTCATTTTTGAAAAGACAAAAAAAGGAGGACCCAGGGAACTACAGGCCGGTCAGTCTCACCTCTGTGCCTGGCAAGATCATGGAGCAGATCCTCCTGCAAACTATGCTCAGGCACATGGAAAATAAAGAGAAAATCGGTGACAGCCAACACAGCTTCACTAAGGGCAAATCCTGCCTGACAAATCTGGTGGCCTTCTATGATGGGGTTACAGCGTTGGTGGACAAGGGAAGAGCAACTGACGTTATCTACCTGGACTTGTGCAAAGCATTTGACACTGTCCCACATGACATCCTTGTCTCTGAGTTGGAGAGGCATGGATCTGATGGATGGACCACTCGGTGGATAAGGAATTGGCTGGATGGCTGCACTCAAAGAGTTGTGGTCAACGGCTCAATGTCCAAGTGGACATCGGTGATGAGTGGTGTTCCTCAACACTGAGTTGATGGGACCAGCACTGTTTAACATCTTTGTCAGTGACATGGACAGTGGGATCGAGTGCATCCTCAGCAAGTTTGCCAATGACACCAAGTTGTGTGGTGCGGTCAACATGCTGGAGGGAAGGGATGTCATCCAGAGGGACCTTGACAGTCTTGAGAGGTGGGCCCCTGTGTGAATCACATGAACTTCAACAAGGCCAAGTGCAAGGTCCTACACATGGGTCGGCACAATCCCAAGCACTGCTACAGGCTGGGCAGAGAATGAATGGAGACCAGCCCTGAGGAGAAGGACTTGGGGGTGCTGGTTGATGAAAAGCTGAACATGAGCTGGCAGTGTGTGCTGGCAGCCCAGAAGGCTGTGAGGGTGATGAGGCACTGGCACAGGTTGCCCAGAGAAGCTGTGGAGGCCCCATCCCTGGCAGTGTTCAAGGCCAGGTTGGATGGGGCTTTGGGCAACCTGGTCTAGTGTAGGGTGTCCCTGTCCATGGCAGGGGGGTTGGAACGAGATGATCTTTGAGGTCCTTTCCAACCTAACCATTCTGTGATTCTACATCTTCCCTGGTCCTTCCTGCACTCGCCTCCATCTGTTTGGGTAGCCACATCCACACAGCAATAATCCATACGGCACCCCATCCGACTGTGCACGTTTCTTGTCTTCCTGAAATACGACTGCACAGTGCAGTATTGACAGAGTCAGTCTCAGCTGGTACCACCCTTACTGCTAACTGCTGTTAAAGAACGGGCATTCAGCAAAGCAACAGTAAAACCTTTAGGGATGAGAGAGCTCAAAGAGGTGAGATCCTTAGCTATGTATTGAATTCCCTAGAGTGGCACCAATTTGTACCAGTTGAAAAACTGACATAATTGATTTTAGTAGAGTGATCTTTACTTTACATCAAGAAATGAAGAAACAGGGGTCCCAGATCTAGTTACCTGTGGCAGCTGCAAGGCTAACTATTGCTCGCTCCCTCCTAAACCATTTTGGAGTGGACGGAGACATATACATAGAAATACAGCACAGTAGGAGGAAGGTTGTCCCCATGTGGTTCTGGGAAAGATTTGAATATCAAGAGAATCCCTCGTATCAGTTAATTCAGCTTTTGCAGGATGTTAATCCATATTTTGGGAAGACACCTCCTTTCTTTCCTGCACTTGGTGCTCTCACAGACACGTGCCCCCTTCAGAAGCAGGATGTAGGAATTCTGTTTTCTTCTAATATTCCAGGAAAATGAGCCCACAGGCCAGGCGGAGGGAGGTGCAGGGGCAGACATACTGCCATGCGGAACTGGCACTCCTCAGCTTGTGCTTCCCCCCTCACCGCACTGCCTACTGATCTCTCTGTGTTTGTAAGATCTGCTGGAGAGGTTGCAAGGGCAGTGAGAGATGCGGTACCCGTGTGCCGGCCACGGGGAGACAGAGCAGTGGTGATGAGGGGTGTCTGCCATTCCCACAGGGGATTTCCTGCCAGTGTCAAGATCGGCGTCCGGGAGCCGCCTGCCAGACTTGCTTCATCAGGCAGTAGCTCCTGGTGTATCAACACCGCGCTGTGATTTTCCACTGCGGGATTTGCCAGAGACAGTGTTGAAGAAGAGGCAGGCACCACACTTAGCACAAAAGAGCAGCAGACAGCTTGCTCCCTGCCTACGTCCGTGCTGCGCTGCGTCATTTGTTATGTGGCCCGTTCTCATCTCTCCCTCCCCCCATCCACCAAGCCCTCCTCTCCTAATCCTGCTCTCGTCGTCGCAAGCAACACCAAACAGATTTTCCCTATTACACGCGCTCTTCGCGTTTCCTCTCTGCACCAGATCTTTTTCACAGCCTCCCACTCTCCCTCCTGCAGACTAACATTTTATCCCTCCCACCCGCCGGCGCCGTTTGTTCGTGCGGGAGGTGGACACTGCCAGCTCAGCTGCAGCGCCTGCTCCTCCAGCAGGTCCTGCTCTCCTCCTCCCCCAGAAACGGAGGGCAGGAGGCAACGGGGCTCCTTGCCTCTCTCCAAACACTGAGCGTGAGAGGCTGGGCAGAAAGGCAGGGCTTTGGGTCACTCAGCTGTTCCCACTCCCTGCGATGGGCATTGTGTGGATATAAAGGAGCCAGAGGTGCATCTCAGGAGCAATTAATGACCAAGTTCATTAGCCACTGACACAGCGGACACAGCTATGGAGTGGTGGGGACGGGACTCACAGCTGTTCTTGCCGTGATCCCCAGTTTGGGTGACCTGGCTGTCCCCTGGCCAGGCAGAAAGCCCCGTTTCATTGACTGCACCAGGGCCACGTCATCAGCTGTAGCCTGGCAGCCTCCAAGTGCTCAAAGTACCGCATCCCAGGACTGCAACAACCTCCCCAGCTCACCCGCTGTTTCTGGAAGGAGGTGTTTGGGGTACCTTTCGCTCTTTTCTCACCATCATCCAAGGCTGTACCCAGAGGAAGGGAAACAAAACTCCTCTCACTTCTCAGCCCCATCCCTCAGGCCCCCTACAAAGAGGAGTCAAGGAAGAAACTCCCCATTTACACCTCAGGAAGGTGTAATCTGAGAGTTCTTGTTCAGCTGGAAGAATGACATGGGTCGGCAGAGCCTTTAGCCTCGCAAATAGAGCAGTACTGTTGCTTGTAACACAGCGACCGGCTTTGTGTTACACAAAGCAGGTCTTGGGTCTCTGGACTTGTCAGCCTTTCCTTGGACTTGTCCTGGCCTGCCTGGGGTTTTGCTTTAGCTTCTTTGTTTGTAACAGCAATTATCCAGCAATCAGGTGCTATTACCTAATATTTTTAAAAAAATCCTTAGCTTTATATGATTGTATGGTATAAAATTTACATATCATTACACATATAGATATTTCTGTAACTAGGACATGTTAAGAACAAGTAGTTACTCTGCAGAGAGTGAAGTTTCTAGGGGCCTAGAAGGAAAAATGGAGTACAGGGACCAAGGCATGATAGGGGACTTGAGAGGACAGGCGCAGGATGATACTGGTGGCCTCAGGGCTATAAACAGCTCTCTAGTGCTATTACTGGTCATCAGAGGATTACAGCCTTGGGAACTGGTTAAAACCAGGTTGGGGGATAACTAGGGGAACAGAGATCAAGTATACAGTGCATGTAAAGCACAGCACAGGTAGTAAACTCAGGTGTAATGCGGAGCTGTGAACCAATGCAGGAAGAGCAAGGGGTAAAGCATGTAAGCAAATGTATAAGAATGACCCCAAGCAGCCCCCAGAGCACAGAGCTTGCACCCACCACCCTTGTGCTCTTCCCAGCAAGGATGCTGGATGTGGCTGTCCTGCTGTCCCCTTCCCTTAGGGCTGAAGCCATCAACCTGAGGAACCAGTGGGACAGAGAAAGGGTGAGCATAAGAGCAGAGAATGGGGAAGATGGTACTAAAAGGTTTGTGTGTATTAATTTTAACTATACATAATCTGAACTGTCTCAGTATCATAAGCAGACTAATAATTCTTGGCTAAAACTGTTAAGGTTTTAAATATACTACTGCCAGATTCTCATCTCTGCATCCAAAGCATGCTGTTTCCCACCATAACAGGATTGTGAGTACAAGAAATTGGTGGATGCAAAAACTCCATCTGTTACTTGGGTGCAAAGCTTGGTAATATCAGCAAGTGAGTGCCCTGCACACTTGGGTAGAGCCAAAGGACAGAGAAGCCCTATTGCTCTAAGCCTTTCCTGCTTCCTATATGCACTATGAAAATACCCCATATAGTGCAAGGTAATCTCTGAAATGAGTGGATCTGGAGGAGGAGCACAACCAGAGCCCCAGCCTTTCGAGAAAAGACAGTGCTGCCAGAAAACGCAGCACTTCTCTGACTGAGACTCAAGGTAAGGGCTGTTGAAGGCCACAAATGTGAACAAGCATGACTAATATCTCACTTTGTCATCATAATTACTGCAGGATGTCAGAGATCCAAGCAAGACCCCAGGGCTGGGGAAAACGGGAGCTTTCAATGCAGAGAAACCAGCACTCACTACCCCATGACTGCCTACAGCTTCTCTTCCTTCTTCCAAGTGTCACCTGAAGGGCTGACAGACCACATGCAGTGATGTAGGAGTGACAACAGACCTGTCCAACTCATCTCTTTGGCAAAAGGGGAAGGTAGCTGGTGAGCAGCCCCAGGGCGCACCGGGGCTGCAGCACCAAGATCCTCATTTCAGGAGTAAGTCAGAGGATGCTGACACCCATGGAAGCAGAGAACATGGTGCATGCAGTGCCCCAGCTGTGGGAAGATGGATCCAGAAAGGGAGTGGTAAAGCTGCACTGGATGCCAGCTTTTGTGGTATTTGGAGCAGGAACAGGAGTACCTCATGGATTTACCCAAAAGGCAGTGTTTCAGCACAAGATAGCTTCACAGAGTGATACCAGTGTCCCAGAGGTCCCTTCTCCCAGTGCCTAGGTGATGGCACAGAAAGAACTGATGTTTTGGAAAGAAAAAACACCCCTTTGCAGTGAGTCAGTGAGCTCTGCCAGCTGCTGAGCACTTAAAGCCTTGTGAACCACTACGGGACAAAAAGCAAAAGTTGGTGCAAGAGGAGGAAGAGGGATTCGAGGCAAGGAGACAGCCCTGGGTGGCAGCCAGGTCCTCATCCTCCTCCAAGGACCTTTGCCTGGCGTGGCCTCCCATCGAGCCTCCTGCTGCATGTCGGACCACAGGAATTCCAGCTGTTCCCCACAGCTGGGCGGTAAGACCATAGGGGAGGGCTGGGATAGGGCTGGACACATCATGGAGGGGCAAGATCTGGGCGGCCGCAGGGGTGAGACCTTGACCACTCTCACTCTCTCTGGGTGCAAGGGGACACCCCCCAGGCAGGAGGCTGTGACCCGCAGCCCAGGGACCTTTTGGGTGACCACTCCAGGGCTACCAGGCTCCCCTCTGATCCGCAAGGTGGTCAGAGGAGACCTGTGCCATGGACAATATTTCAACCTGCTTCAGTATTCTAGAAACTGGGGAAGGCAGTACAGCAGGTATCAGTATGGCTCCTTTTTCTTTGCCTACTTATCTTATCTGAAATACTGATACTCTGTTATTCAGTCACTAGATATTTAGCAATTTAACCAAAAGCACTTTTTTTCCCCACTGGATAGCTATAAGAAATAAGATTTCATCATTATTTATTCTGTCTTATCTTCAGTAACCGAGCCAGTCAGCTACAGATTAGTGGAAGGCATCAGCATGCCTCTACTCGCTGACAAGGGACAGCAGCTCACTGAGAGGAGGTGAAAATCGCAGCTAAAAAGTCGAGTAGGTTGCTTTCTTCATGGTTACATGGAAAAACTATTTAAAAACGAATCTTCCGAGCTGTAAATGACTGACTGTCCTTCTGTGACAGTCACACAGAAGCTGCTGTGACAAAACCACTTTGTGCTCATTCATGTGTGTCAAAATCACCGCTCCCAGAGCACCCAGCCTCCAACCAGACCTGAGGCTGAAACACGGTTTTGTCGGTGTTGGGGCACTGACAACAGCCAGCGTTTTGAAGGACAGCTTGTTGCAGGCCAGGTGGGAACGTGGTTGTGCGGGTTATTGGCTGTAGGAGACCAGTGTGTGAATCTGGTTGTGTTTGTGACTGCTCTCCAGACAATCCGATATAGGAATTTGAAGTACTTGTGTTACAGCTTGATCTAGTTCTATCCATTATTTTATATCCCTGGGTTTGCTAAGGTTTTTTACACTATTTGCCTGCTAAATGATGCAGCTGAGAGATTATCAGGCTACCTGGTGTGTTGAAATAGCTGGCTTCAAATCGAGGGAGATAACAGTTTAACTATTGTAACATGTTTGGCCACAGGTAAAAGTCTAGCGTGACTTAATATTTGTGTAACATCCAGAATTTTAACAAAAGTTTTAGCAATATATACTGGAGGGATTTATTTTTCATATGTTTTCAGAATATATCCTGAGTTCCTCATACAGTAGCAGGGAAAAGACACACTTCTGGAGTGGCTTTGCAGTGGAAATGAGCTCAGCCCATCACGCTGGGCAGCAGCGGTGGTGCCTTCCCACGAAGCCCACCTGCACCGGCCAGGGAAGCCGGGTGACTCAGCAGCCTTCCCAAACAGGCAGGTCTCATGTGCACTTCTCTTTGTGAAGTCGGCTTCCTCTGGTCACTGAAGAAAAACTTTCAATGATTCCAGACTCTAGTAAAATACAAATGCAAAGTTCAGGAAACAAAAAGTGTGTTTAACCTGGCAGCTACAGAAAAGCTCAGCCTCCCTGGTTAGCACGGGAGGTTACCTCGGTCTGCTTCTGCCCATGGCCACCAGGACTGGCGGTGCTGGGGACGAGCATGGCTACGTGCAAGGCCACTTGGGTTGAGAAACTAGGGGTGTCCCTTCGGTGAGAGATGACAATAAACAGGAGCTCAGGTGGAAGGAGCCATGGAGTTGCGGCTCCCAGCCTCACTGCCAAGCAGAGAGCTGCTGACCATGATGCAAGAGCCCCAGTGTCTGCCCCAAGCCCTGCCTGTGCTGTCCTTTCCCGGGTAGCACAGAAGGCGACGGCAGGGGAAGGGGAGACTTCCATGAAGCTGGCAGTCTGCACTTAGGAGTGTAAGTGTGTTTGCTGCCACATCCGGAGGCATGATGTCCCCTGCAGGACAAATACCAACTTCCAAAGGTTCCCTTTAACCTGATACAAGTAAACCCAACATTTTTAGGACTTAACAACTGGGATCACCAGATCATTGCAGAATCAAAAACGGACACGTCAAGACGGCCAGCACATTTTGTTTCAGCTTGGTTCTGCCTACCATGTATACGATGTTGTAACCAATGCAGGTTACGTTTACCAACACAGGGCATATCTCAATGCCGTATCTCAATGGCTCAAGTGCTTCAAGAAGAGGTGAGTCTCACACCCCGTGCAGATGGGGAAGCGACTGAGAGCATACAACAAGGTAGCACAAAATCTGGACATTTTTGAGATTGCTGGGAGACTGTGATGACAGGGCTCTATAGCAGATATTTCTCCCCAGCTCAAACGCATTGCTGTTGAGATTACAGAAGGAACGGTGGGGTTTAGGACTTTCCTCCCTCCTGCCTGCTCCTCCCACACCACTGAGCAGTGCTGGTGCTGCTTGACATGCCAGCAGGGCCTCCCTGGGGTGGAGTGTGCTCCACCAAGGCATGCTTTCTTCTCATCTTCCTTCCCCAGATCTTCTCTCAGGTTGACTACAATTTGTCACCACTCCTGAGGAAGTCCTGGCTAATGGGGAAAGGGACACAGGTCAGGTCCTGCCAACTCTGCACCTGTTTGCTGGGTGTCCTGGCATTGAGCTATGTTCAGTGTCATTTTCTTTGTTCAGCGTGTTTCTTTGCTACCGGTGCATTCACACACAAATACATTTGCACACACACTCATCTTCCTTGTATGTTTTGGGGTCACAAAAGCGTTACAAGCTGTTATTGTAATTAAACCAAATGACTCTATAGGAGATTATGGCTAAGAAAGTCTCAGTGGAGGTTCTGTGAGAAAATGCTTTGCTAGCTTATATATTTGTTTTCCAGCCTCTCAGGGTAAATTTAAGATAACCCTCATGTTTGCATTGCAGCGAGGGTGCTGACTTTGCGTACCTCTTCCACCCTCATGGCCTATTGCTTGATTTTAAACTGGGAGATAAAACTCTGGGCAAAGACTCTATTGCACAGCTTATTTTTCTTTTCAGCAGAACTGAAAAAGAGAAGAGGCATTGACATTTCATGAGTGCTTAGGACCACATTTCCAGCCTGGCTTCAACTTTTGCTTTTGCAGCCTCATCTGTTACGAGCTTGTTTGCTTGCGGGCTTTCAGTATCATGCTGCAGACTGGCCTCAACGCCTGCATCTATCACATCTACTTGAACTAGATGTGTTGTTACCATCATAAGCTGCAGCATGTGCATAATTAATTACTAAATTGGTCCTTGCCTGCGCAAGGACAGTTAAACCCGCAGCCAGCTCAGTGAAGTAATAGTTATGTCATTATACAACTGCTTCATGCAGAGACTGTTTATGCCACTTCCCCTGGGCAGCACGAGCTCTACTGCTGTAGGCACAGCTGTACCAGTATAATTGCTCCTACAGGGCTCAGCTCTCAGTGAGAACCCAAAACCCATCACACCATGGCCGGTCTGGGCACACCGAGGGTAAGAGCTGCTCTCCAAGTCAGAATGTTAGTCATGGGTCAGACCCAGTGACAATCCACCTGGTCTGTACTCCATACAGGTTGGAATATATAGGCAAACATCTTTGCTTCCAACATGCTCCAGATGTCAGGTCAGATTGTTCTTCAGTAAGTGTAGGAGTCACACAGACACAGGGTGGGCAATACGTCTGCTCCTGTGGTGCTGGCTAGCAGTGGAAACTGTGAGCTTTGCAAGGCTTCACATGTTGAATTTTGGTCCAAAAGGCAAAAACAATTAGATTGATTCCCAAAAATTTTGTTTGATTAATAATTCCACCTTCCCATTAAAATTGTATGCACAAAAGAACAAGGTTCTGCTGTGATCTAAAGGATTAGTCTAAAGCAATATAGTTCTGGAGTGAAAATGCTCTGTACAGAAACTTCTGTTCTGGTATAAGACATCCTTTTAAATTTGACACCTGGCAAAGAGTTTAAGCTCAGCCAAGAAGTCACTCTTATACTGGAATGAAAGTCCACATGAGGATTTAGGGTAGTAACATTTTCCTGTTCCACCGCATCATTTCCTGATGAAGACAGCCCTATGTCAGTTAAATTTTACTGATACGATGATAAAACATATCCACACTGAAAAGGCGGATGATTTTCCTGTCTTTATTATTGTTATGGTCTGTATTTTACAAGTTTCTTTCTTCAGATGAAAAACATCAGTTCTCTATATTTCATGTTCTCTTTAGTGCTTCCGATGTGTCTGCTAGCAGACGTCCCTCTTCTGTAGCCCATCATATTACACATTACCTGGGAAGAACAATTTGATCTGGGACACAATAGCAGGAGTCTGAGTGTCTGAGTACTTTGTCACACACTCATATACAAGTCTATGAAGGAGTTGAGATCTGATGTCTGGAGCATGTTAAAAGCAAAGATGTTTGCCTACGCAGTCCAATCTGTACAGACTATATACAGACCAGGTGGATTATCACTGGGTCTGATCTGCCACAAGTAATATGAAAGAAGGTCCAATGACCATAGAAAGGGACTGCAAAACATCATTGTGTTCAAGCTTAGATCTTCCAATGTGCATTACAGATATGATGCACTTAAGCTGTAAGATAACTAAGATCAAGCTGCAGATATGAGTTTGGGTGGCAAGTATATGAACCATGATGCTAAAGATTAAAGTCTGTTCTCAAGCACCCCCTTGATACGGAGTCCTCAACTTCATGTTAGTATTGCACTGGTGTTCACAAGAGCACTTGTTTTCCTGTTGGTCAGAGAGAGCAAAGCCTTGTTAAATATAGCCACTCGCTCAATAAAATGTAGTTGAAATATCATATTCACCCTACGTTTATCTTCTACTAAATAGAAATGTTGGCTGACAAGAAGTCTGACCACAGGACTGGCTGTCCTTTAGAAGGACAATGATTGGAACTTGAAGATACCACTGCTCACTGAAGAAGAATGGGTGGTGAATCGTAATTTAAACCTCCTGTCAATGCAAATGCTTCCATGCTCATTACAATGTCAAAAACAAAAATGAATACCCCCATCAAAGGCAAATTATATGATACAGAAATCTCACATTCATTCTATAATCAGCCACTGACCAAGGTTACTATCATTTAGTATGGGGTGACTTCAGTGGGATCCAAAAATTGTTTCATTATACAGGGAGAAAAATAGGTGCTTTCAATCAAAAATTACTAAGAAGGAACAACTGAAGATGCTAGATGAGGCCTTCTGGGAGGTAAGAAGGATGTCTTCAACGTGTTCAGTGACTTATTCTGATCTGGCCACAGACCCAGGAAGTGTCTGAAGTATGACTACTCCCACGCTGGAGACACAGCTCTTTAAAAGAATATATAATACAGTGTATTACAGGCTTTTAAAAGTTTCAGTTTGGCATGAAATCATGACTGTAGAAGACCAGGAATCTTTCCAAGAAAAGGCACATAGAGCAGTGCTGATAGTGTGCTTATGGCTATAGCACAGAAGAGCAAGGCTAACCTACAGCTGAATCTTCACAGAGGCCCTGACGGTTGAAAGTGCTTTACGCTGGACCATGATCCATGTCCTGTGGGAACACAACTTTCTACTCCAAGTGAGTCAGCGTCCAAAGAGACTGCATTGCCAGCGCCAGTCACGTGGCAAAACGCTGTCACTAGCCAAGCAACAGACCTTGAATGGCCAGTTACGCTTCATGGACTGGTGAAATCTTGGGCCAGGTTTTGCGTGTCTCCAAGGACGGTTACTATTTCCGAGCACTGTTCAATAAAGTCTCAGCTTCCTGCTGCCTTGTCTTCCTTTTCTTCTCCCCTCTTTCCAGCTGTCTTGTCACCCTCGCAGTGTGGATACTTATATAAAAACTGCTCAGCATGAACATACCTCACTGCTCTTTGCTATCCAGCAAGGGAATACTAAGGTTTCATTTACCTCCAACACACTGATGGGCCTAACTTACCAGTATAAAAATAAATACCCAAAGGCTAACCTATGCACTTTCTTTTTTTGATACATAAATAGTTATCTGGCCTACAAATTCAGTGAAACCTGGTTTCCATAGCTGCACTGGTGTGGATTCTCTGATGTCTAGCAAAGACAAGCTCATCAGCTCCTCCCATAGTGCAGGCTGTAAAAGTGTCTCTGTCCTAGATCAGGTCATTCAACTTCATGAAATTTGGATGAATTTGGTATGTTTCAGATCTTTATCATTTTGTCAGATTGGATGCAAAAAGAGAATATTTTGAAATATGCAAAATGGAATGGAAAGAAGGTGAGAGAGAGAGAGAGAGAATGAGACAGAGAAAGTATAACCTGAATTATTTTAAAATAAAAAAATCAAGCTGAAAATTGACTGGGTCACAGTTGCAAACAGAAACTGGGAAGAGCAACCAAATGCTGTAGTGGTCTAAAGGAAATCTCTCAAAAGAACTATAAACTTTTCACCTGGTTCCCATCAGGAGGGAAGGAGATGCATGCATTTGCTCAATTTCCTAAATATTTTCTTTAATATAAATGTTATTCTCACTAGCAATGCTTGTGCATCCTTAAAAAGTTCTGTTCCAAAGATGAGTAAGGTTGCTAAGTGACATTAGTGCTTAAATCGAGGAAATGAATAATTAACACCTCACATCTGGCACTGCCCACATATTAAAAGCAATATTCTTATGGAACATAAAGAAAACCTTATTTGAGTCCCCACAGAGCTCACAGACAGGGGTTGCTGTCCATGTAACTACTGCACTGTCGAAATCTTTCCTTATGGGAAAGAACAGTGGAAATATTAGTTACAAATTTTCAACAGATAGTGGATTTTTAGTAATTTGTTTCATGAGAACTAATAGTATATATATGTATATGATTGAGTGATAGACACAAGTATCCATCGTCTCTGGCCCTACATTTGGGGCTGATCATTAGGGATGTCTCTTGTATGTAGCAGCGTGTAAGTTATTACCCTTTATACTCAAACTCACAAGAACTATGCTGCTGCCATGTGACAGCTTCATGTGGTATTTGAAGAAAATGTTCATGTCTTCTTAAACATTTGTTTATCTGCCCTTGCTTCTCCACTTCCATTTTATTGTTTTCAGGTAACCTCAGATACTGTCTCTAAAACCCTCAAGGGCCTGGTGCCCAGACCAGCGTGCGGAAATGAACAGAAGCACGCGGATACTGACTTGTCTCACTGAAGACCGGGTAGAGAAAACCAACCCCTCCTTAAATACTTTGTGAAAACAAAGCCAGGTAGACACATACTTTCTCCAGGAAGAAGAGTTGCTTTAGAATATCCACCGCATGCAGCCTACAGAAAGCTCACGCTCAAGCCATGAGAACCAGTACCAGACCTGTAGCAGGTTCCTCTATTGATATCTGTGTTTAAAAGAAAAAAAAACACCCAACAAGCAAACAAACACCCCATGCCCACAATGCAGAGCTCTTTGCCAGCCACTCTGGGCAATGTGGGTAACACTCACTTGCACTCATTTGGTACTTTGTAAACCTCAGCACATTTCACAAGTGCAGGAGGGCATCTTCTGCTTGTCTTTTACTGAGGCCAAAGTGCAGAGATTTCTTCATTACATCAGGTAATTGCTTCAGTCCAGACAGTCAAAGAATGCAAGTCACAGGAACTCAACTTGATTATCGCAGCAGCAAGAAGATGCATGCGCAGTGTATGTAAACATGGATTTTGGGTAAGAAATAGTGGAAAAACACATCATATTCCAAGTTCAGGTGATCAGAAGTCACTGATGTAAATATTTTCTGCCACTTTGAAAATGCAATAGTAAGTATTTTTCCCCGCAGACATACCAATTTCTTGGGTACTTCATAAAGTTGACTTGGTTCAGGAACTTAAATAGAAATGCACTTGCATTTCACATCTACTGGAGAAACTTTGAGAACAGAAATATCTTCCAGTGCTGTTTTTCTGTGCCTCCTGCCTACTTTAGCCCTGCCTCACAATACGAACTCCGTTAAGTCACAGATGGGGCAGATGTCCAAACACACAAAATGATCCTTCCTCCCATCAGAGAAATAAAGGTTCTGATGACACCTGCTGGCTCCACGAGGACAAGGCAAACACCAACCACCCACCACCGCAGCTCTTGAATTCTTGTATGTAAAAATGAAGGTAAAATAAATTCTTGAGAATGAAAATGTTCCTTTGTTGTGATTCAGAGAACCACAGGAATCAAGTCTGGGAGTGACTCTGAAAGGTCATTTACTCCATCCCCTGGAATAAAGCAGGATTCATGCTACTTCCATCATACCTCACAGAGGATTGTTTTACCCGTTACTGAAAACTTGATAGTACTTCTCTGGACACGCTATTAAAATGTTTCATCATTTTTGCATTCCCTATAAAAGGGTCCATAGTAAGATGTCCCATTAACAGACAATTAACAATTTTATTTGTGTGTTCAAGGACAATTAGCACTCGACTATGAAGTTGAAAATATAAAGGAGATACTTCAGCCCTATGTTACGAAATACTACAGCTTTACTACTGTGTCCATCTGGTACAGTAACGCACTCACCCCACCCCAGTGAGATGAAGGAACACGTACCTTCCAAAGATGCTTTCACTACAGAAATCCTCCCATACGAAAAATTGCATAAGCCTAGATCTCTGTGAAAAGGGTCGGGCTTATAAACAGTGCAGGTATGGAGCATCAGGGTGTTTGCATCCAGCTGATCTCAATTACAATGTGCACTCTGAGTGGGAGAAGCAGCAGCCACCTTGATGAATCATCTCGTTGAGAAACTAAGCCTGTTCAAGAGACTGTATAAAGAGCTGGTTTATAACTGCGAGAGCATGTTAGTTTGTGTGTTATGAGTAATTTCACAGTGAGACTTCAGAAGAAATATAGATCCTTGAAAATCATCTCTGCGTATCACCTGCCCTACTCCTGGTACACTGGTATTTTGTTTAGTCTAAGAAATGTGAAAAAGGTTAGATCACATTCAGGCCAAATATTTTCCGAAATTAACACTATTACTCTTAATTCTTCTCATCAGATTCCAGCCTGGACAGTGTTTCTGACTGATCTCAACTAGCTTCATCAAGACAGGTGCCAACATCCTGTGTGTGCCCTTGAGAAGTCAAATGGGCAACCACTAGCTGGGGACAGAAATTTACAGAGCCTTGAGTGAAATATATCCATTTGGTTACTACTTTGTTTGAGCAAGGCAAGAAGCTCAGTTCCAAAAAATCTCATACTGGAAACCTGGTACAGATACAGTTAATCAAACCACCAATTTTTGCTTCCTGGAACCTGATCTCTTGGTACTACAATCACATCCATTGTACCTCATAGCTCACTTTGAAGCTCAGCTGTGGGAGAGGTACAAACATTGCTAAAATGGGGCACAGACTGGGAAACAGGCATTGCCTAAGCAAGCACCATTGCTGTACCAAGGAGCTCGTGATTGGAAGGAACCACAGCTAGCACGGGGCACATTAACCCAAAACAAACCAAACATTCAGATGACCAGTTGCTCCACAGTCTTTGAAGGTTTCCTAAACCAGACTGGGGAAAGTAAGAAAGAGGAAAAGCAGCCACAGAAGCAGAGATATTGCGAGTTCCACAAGAAGAACTTGCAAAGAAATGAAAGAACTTCAAATATCCACTGAATATTTGGAACAACAGCTGAGCCTGCCTCTGCAGTATCTACCCCCAGATAATCAAGAGTCACAGGACCTTTGACAAACAGATTGGTGAGAACCTCGACTACATAATCATTGCCAAGTTTTGCAGTTGTATATGCAACCAAAAACACTTGTCTATTAGAGAACAAGCGGTCTTTAGCTCAACTGCTGACGTAACAGTTGCATGTTGCCCAGGCTCAGCACTGTGCTGGCACAAGCTCCCAGCAGACGCAACGGGGCAGCAATACATGTGTGTTGCCCTCGCTTGTTCTGGTCTCAGGGGCGTTTTTGTCTTAAACTGCAGAAAAGTGCAATTTTTCCAGTGTGACACACCGGTAATCGTCTCCCAGTAAATCACTCTGCAAATATGTATAGTTTGGCAGAGCATTACCCATATGCTGTGTGGTGTTTTACTGCTCAGAAAGCTCCGTTGAATCCAAGGGGCGACTGACAATATAAATAGCAGTTGGTGGGAGGAATACGTTACTCCCAATAGTGTGTGGAGGATACTCTCAGCAAGGTGTTACCCAGCACAAAAAGCTAGCAAGGGCTTTGTGAGTAACTAGAGAGGAAGACAGTTCCCTCAGATCTCTGTATACAGCCAATACATCTCACAGCAGCCTCCTTTTTCTTCCAGGTAAATAGGGTTGATTTGGTTTCTGTGGTCCAGAAGAGATTTAACTGAGGGAGTCAAACACTTTTAAGATTTCCTCAAACCCTTCTTTGCACTACCATCTATAAACAAGCTTTTGAATATTGTTGTACCTTAACTCAGGCTTCTCGTGGTGACCATGCGTGTCAAGTGCTGTGCTATTGTCATTGCAAAAAACATTGCTAATTTTGATAAGCACAAAAGCTGGGTACGGTTTCATGTGTGTCAGGTTTTCCTTGTATCATCTTCCTGGGCCACAACCACAGTCCCACAGCCTCCGGAAGATGCACAGATTTAGAGGCACATCGCAGTGAATGCAGCTTTCAACCATATCAGATGAGAATTTCCTCCATGTAAAGAGAAGACATTTGAATTTCAATCTAACTGAATTAACCACAAATAAATATAGACTGGGAATTAGGAAAAGAAAAGTCATCTGGACAGAGAATGAAGTTCTGGAGTCACTGGAGCATTCGCAGTGGAGCTTTTTATGTTTAGGGCATAGACCACCTGATGTTAGGGCAGGGCCTTCACTCAGTAACCCCATCTTATGTTCCCACGTTCTTTACTACAACACATATATTTGGGGCCTATTGTTTCTAAAGGGAAGAATATTCTCAAACAATTTAAACCAAGGCAGAACGTAGGGACCTAGAGCCTGTCACCTTTCATGACCCCTCTGTTGAACTTCCTAAGTGGATAAAACCCACCAGTGCCCTCCAGTAATGTGTCCTTACAATGTGGATACAAACCTGGTCAGACCATGGAGGGCCTATGTTCAGGTCTTAAGTACCTCCTAATCAAACCTTGCACTTTGTAAGCAAACACTGTTGTCACTTTTATAGAAGTAGTACACACAAAAGCCTTTTTTGCATTGAGTCCAAATGATTTGTGGACTTTCTAAAATTTCTTCCTTTTCTCTGATAATGATTCCACTTAGACTGCATATAATAACTCTTTTTTGTTTCAGTTGAAAGATAGAGAGTAGTCCCCTTATCTCAAGTTTTAAGGCCAAATTCTTTTTCTTTTACAACCCAAATCAGAATGAAATGTTCTGTCTCATTTGGGAGCATTTCAAAAAGTAATTTAGGAGCATGAGGCAAAGATAGCGAGTTCCATGTTTATATTTTATTTGGAATTAGGCCAATAATCAAAATAGTGAAGAGCTGAGATCATGCTCACACTACAGAAATTGCTGAGTAAACTATCTGTCTTATGGAATGTGCCTTCCCCAACTAATAATGCTCAAGACCCAAAACCAGCCTGTCCAAGCGAGACCAATTGAAAATTCAAGTTTATTCTTATTTCCCATAGCTCTGCACAACTTTTGCAGGAATATCAGCTTCCCCCATTTTGTCTTTTATAGGAGAAACACCACTCAATGCTTATCAGTTGGTTAATTTTGGCATAGTGATATGTTCCAGAATAGCTGGCATGCTCTTGAACCAGGGAGCGCAGCCCTGGTCTCTCCTCTAACAGGAATGGCTGAACTGCAAGGCGAGGGAGCTGACAACACCCCCACCAATGCTCTGTACC
>VWZZ01006841.1:112188-161948 GCA_013399095.1 Psophia crepitans
TTGCTGAAATGACCTATTCTTTCACGAAAGGGGCCTTTTAAGCAGGATTGGATACTGCTTCCACCACTGAGTAGATCAGAACATGCCTGTAAAATAATTCTGATGGATGATTTGATGTGCAGGACCAAATCCCACCATGGTGCCAAAGGGCTGGATGTAAAGGGTTTACTGTTCTCTTGTTTCTGATGAAAGATATAACATATTCACTGGAACACAACCCTCCCTCATTATGCCATTTATGGGAAACACAATACTCTGTGTTTATAAAGCAGTTAATTTATAACAGACAAAACTAGATTATCACTCTTTGGAAGAGCAAATATTTGTTGAAAAACTTGTATATGGGACATCTTCATCTCGTTTTTAAACATAGCTGATTGTGAAAAGTAACAGAGGAGCTACCGGATAGGTAAGACAAGATCTATATGAAGCATTTAGATTGTAACAAGAAGAAATATTATATTTTACATATATAGACACATAATTTTATGCGTTTATCAGCTATTGTCTAGATGTGATGTTTTAAATGTGTGTCGATCTTAACCAGCGTTCTGATATATTTTTCTCTTGCTCTAATGTCTTCAGAAGAAGAATGCATTTGAGCAAGAAACTTCTTTCTGTGATAACTGAGAGTATTAGGAAAAAATATTTCTTAAAATGGAATGAATGTTAACTTTGCTCTAACTCAGATGTTTGTTACTGAACTGTCTATGCATTAAGTGAGTTCTCTAAAATTAGCAGTAAGCTTCACTCAGATCTAAAAATACAAGTCTGTAATGTGTAAAATATCATTTTATTATTTCCAGAACTGTTTTTCCTAGTCCTAGAGGACATGCTTTATTTCTTACTGTTACTAAAGTTGAACAATAAAGCTGCTGTCATGTTAACTTAAAATTTTTGCAGTCTCAAATTCACAGTGAATGCTTAGTGCAGCTGTGAGGTTCTTATTCCTGCCATGTTCGTCACACGCCAACCAGTGGCATTTGGGTGGCACACACATGCAGGACTCCTTCCCTGAGTGCTGAATGATCTGGGATGTGCCTGTAAACAAGGGCTTCTGTGTTCGCCCCATTATTTCAGTCTGAAACCAATTTGTGCCAGGAAGGCAGAGCCCCCTGGAAGGCAGCTCACCGCTTTCCCCACTCAGCCCCTGCGCATCTCCCGGGGGGGATCTGCTGGCCCTCCCGAGCCAAGTACTGCCCCGGATCTCTCAGGGACAGACCCAACGGTGACATCTGCCAAGCGCAACACTGTCAGATGTTGCATGGGAATTGCACTATCCCCAGAAAAGACGGGGAAGAGCTGGTGCTCTGCAATACCTAGTGAGCAGTGAGGCCTGATGCTGGTTCAGAGGGGTGGCTGCTGTTGCAGACAGAAAGCCTTCTCTCTGTGACTGAATACGACCAAGAGCAGAATTTTCCAATTCCTGCCTCTTTGCTAGAGCTGACTCTGCAGTGTCCGAGGATACCTCTTTGAAGTAGGGATGCCTCCCAGGGGAAAGGACCTCCTTCTTTGCTGCCAGGGCAGGCAGGGCGCTGCGGCAGGAGCGGTGCCTCCGTGCCTGTGTTAACTGCCCACAGAAGTGGGTCACTACGTAAGGAGCAGAAGTGCCTTGCGGTTACTGCCACAGCTCCGAACAGCACTGCTTGCAGTCTGGCAGGGGACAGCAAGCATCCCAACCCTGCAGAAGTCACGCGCACCATTTGGCCAGCAGTGCAGCAGCTGAAGGCAGGTCATCCCCTTCCCTATTCCAGTCCTGCAGAACCCAGACACTGGAAATCTCATCGAAAATAAAGCAAGAGTTAATGGGAAAGAAAAATTAAGAAAAATTATTCACAACCACAGTACGCTGCATATTTTACTCTGTTCCCTGGCTGCCATACACTCAAAGGGAGGCATAGCATTCAGGGATTTCACTGCCTCCCGATTAAGTCATTACAGCCCATCTGTGTTGCACCAAGTACAGAACGTGACCTATTATCTCAAAAGAAAATAGCACACCACCTGACTGCCAAAAGCACCCTGTGACTTGGCACCCAAATGGCTCAGTGCTACATCAACATACCTTTTCAGGACTAACTCCCACAGCCTGAATCAGGCAACTGTGAAATTCAGCTGAACTCGGAATAAACGGCAATCAAATAAAACCAGCTTTCCCATATGCCAGATCACAAATCATACGATCACCGTAATTTGCTGTTACAGATCCTTAACTTAAACGGAGTAGTTAGTAGTTGCCATGTGTTTTCCAGATTGTTGAATCATTTACTATTTAATGATGGGCCATATAATCCACCTTTTTATCTCATTTATCCATTTGCATGCCAGTGCTATACTGAAGGATTCTGTGCAGGCTTGGTGGGCTTGAACATCCTGTTTAATTTACAATGAGAAAAATGTGTCTCCAAAGATTATAGCCATTCAAGATTTTTCCATAAGGTGCAATTCAAAACTTCTGTATGCGAGAAAAATTCATATATTGCTTTGATGGCAAGGTGAACAATAAGTATATTTGCATTTTATGCTGTAAATAAAAGTACATTTGCATGTGCAAATTTACACAAGCAATGTCTGATGCTAAAGTTTGCCTGAGGCCTTCTGTAAGATCTGTCCAGTTCTCTCCAAACGTTGTTGGACAGATGAGAGACCCTGCATTAACTTTGCTCAGAAAGCACAACTTGTATAACATCCTGCATTTCTGAAGCACAGAACAACTGTTTCATCCTTGTGCTTTTTGACATTGAACCATGGTATTTTCAGGGAGGGGATGGCACTGACAAACCTGCTTCAGCATTTGCTGGACAGTCCAGTATAAAAGAATTGGGAATCCTATGGCATATGATCAGGAGAATGATCTGAACGGAGTAATAAACAACCTACATCAGAAGGATGAAAAGTGAAATGAAATGATGACAGGCAAGAATTTCACTTCCACCACATGCTGCCTAAAATTCTTGTGCTTATAGATGACATCAATTTCACAGGAGCGAAAGCTGCAACACAGGTCCAACAGGCTGATTTTTCATCTTTTAACTGCGTAATGTACTTTGAATCTGGTTTTCATTTTGTAAAGGAATTACAAGTTAGCAAGGGAAAAATCAGCTCTGCTGTGAACCACCAACACCAGAAGATCATGATATTTCTTCTGGATTCACTTAATGATGTTGGAAACTTTGCACTTTTACTGATCTAAATTCGACCTTCCGGATAGGAACCAGATCTTAGGTTTAGAGTATATACACTGAAGGTGCAGACAGACCACCTTGCTACAGCTATGCCTTTTACACTGTGAATAGAAGAACAAGCGAAATTGTGTCGATTTTTTTTTCCTTTTTCTCTTTTCTTTACTAGGAAAAAAAAAAAAAGATCTCACTACTGGATGTCAACATGAAAACAGGAATTTATCTACTTCTCTTAAGCGAAATATGTGCTGAAATCATCCGGGCTGGCATCAAACCTAAAATTCCAAAGAAGGAAAAAGAGAATAATTTCTTGGAAAGAAATACAAATGTCAGTATTTCTGAAGGGTGGCATCATCATAAAAATATCTCTAAGCCTTTTGAAGACCGAAGTCTCGAAGAGTTCACTCTTTACAACTTCACTGAAAAGACTGCAAATTTTGGGTTTAACCTCTACAGAAAAATTGCAATGACACATGATAACAATGTAATCATCTCTCCCCTTTCTGTATCAGCTCTCATGACTGCATATATGCTGGCAGCAAAAGGGGAAACACACAGACAAATAGTAAAAGGTCTAAACCTCCATGCTTGGAAGGACAAAGCAGATCGTCATCACTTACCAGCTTTGTTTAAACAACTGAAAGATAACATCACAATGAATGAAGAGCTTGTCCTTGTGCAAGGTGCTCTTTCTTTTATCCAAAAGGACTTCAGACTCAAGGAGTCTTTCCTCAATTTATCTAAGCAGTACTTTGATATGGAATTCCTGAGAGTGGACTTTCAAAACTTTACACAGGCAAAAATTGTCATAAATCAAAACATTAACAAAAGGACCAAAGGAAAAATCCCAGAGCTTTTTGAAGAGCTTGACCGCCATAATAAACTGCTACTTGTGAACTACATTGTCTTTAAAGGTAACTGTTGATTTTGAAAAATGATTATTTATTAGAAGAATCAGAACTCAAACTTCAGCTACATTAGGGGAAGTTTCAATGAATTCAGATATTCTGTTTTCTCTATGTAAAGATTTACTTTATTCTATCAGATTTATGACAGAATATCATAAATCTCCTTATGATGAAAAAGAATGTTTAATTTTCATTCAACAATTAAAACGAAAAAGCCTTAATCATGATAGTCTTTTGAACACTGGATACTGGGCAGAAAATCATTGACTGATTTTACATAGTACACAAAATCATGAAAACAAAAAGAATTTATCTATTTCAGTGAAGAACCTTTTTCCCCAGAGGAACCAAAGTACCCCATTATATTACCTTACAGGCTGAGGGAAAGAAATAGCTGTGATGGGCACCGAGTGTTCTGTGGAGACGTCGTCTACTGCCAAGTATCTTATGCACCTTGCCCTGTTGTTGGGGTCTTTCTCACCGCTGGCTTAGGAGATAGATAAGGGTCTCCAAAAGGAGATCCTGGCAGTGACAGGGAGCCACAGCCCACTCTTTGTTCTGAAACAGCCATACAGAAGCCAGGAGATACCCTGGATACTGTTAGGTAAAAAGCAACGACAAAGTGCTAGGGCGACAAAGGGGATGAGGGGAATGCAGAGAACCCACAGCCACAGCCACTACTCCAGCCCAAAGCACCCAGGTGATGCCATCCATGGAAACCCCACTAAAATAAACACACACATGAGAACAAAGAAAATTACCCCTCAGCCATACAGCCCCCCTATGGACTAAGTTTATTCTTTTGTATTTGCAAAAGTGCAGTTTGTCCAATGCCAAGGCTGCATTCCCTGGCAGAACATCTGAGAAGAGAGATAAATGGCTGTGGCTGTTTGAAAGCAATGGTAAAGATCAGAATCTTTAGTATAGAAGAGATCTCATTCCAGTGCACCTTACAAGTCAGTGTACTGCTGAATCCCCATCCAAAATATTGTATCATTAATTCAGAACCAGGATATTGAACAGCTAGTGGAGAATTTCAGCGAAGGTGACACGTTAATACAAGACAGACGCTCATATGGCATTCAATAAACAAAAAGGGTATCAGTTCTGAACTTGACTGGCAACTTATCAACCTTAGAAAAAGATTTCCCTTCTTTCCCTGCAAATGACGAAGTTTGTCTTGTGGATTACTTCCTTTTCCTGCTGTAAAAAACTTAAAGCGCATACACGAAATAGACTGCAGTTGCCATCCATTTATCCCAGACACAACTGACATCCACTTCAGCTAGATATAGAAAACAACCTAAGCTTTTTTTAAAATTATTTATTTCTTTCCGCAGGCAAGTGGGTCCACCCATTTAATTCCAAATTCACAGAAATTGAGACTTTCCACATAAACAAGTACAGAAGCGTACAGGTACCCATGATGTTCAAGTCAGATAAAGTTAACTCAACTTTTGATGAGAACTTGAGATGCACCGTGATAAAGCTACCGTACAAAGGGAAAGCCCACATGCTGATTGCCATCCCAGAAAAGGAAGGAGATTACATTTCACTTGAAGACCATTTGACTACAGAGCTTGTGGAATCCTGGCTTGGAAACATGAAAACCAGGTATTGCTTTGACACCCATTCGCCTTACCCTCTTTCACGTGCTGTCTATTGCAGCAAAGCAACAAAGCACAACAAAGATTAGCTGGTCATACTAACCCTTTTCACATGCTGGCATCTTCGTGGCATTAGGTATTGACAGAGTTGAGGTCCTTTAATGGCCTACCCACAGCGCAAGTAGCATGTAAAAGCTTGTACTCTGAAGTGACAAGTCTGTGGCTCATCTCAGAAACGTGTCTCTCTGAGGGCATATTCACAGATTGGCAGAGGTTGGAAGGGACCTCTGGAGATCATCTAGTCCAACCCCCCTGCTACAGCAGGATCACCTAGAGCACGTTGCACAGGATCGCATCCAGGCGGGTCTTGAATATCTCCAGAGAAGGAGACTCCACAAACTCTCCGGGCAGCCTATTCCAGTGCTCCGTCACCCTTACAGTAAAGAAGTTTTTCCTCATGTTCAGATGGAACTTCCTGTGTTCCAGTTTGTGCCCATTGTCCCTTGTCCTGTCACTGGGCACCACTGAAGAGAATCTAGCCCCTTCCTCTAGACACCCACCCTTTAGATATTTATAAGCACCGATAAGATCCCCTCTCAGTCTTCTCTTCTCCAGGCTAAACAGACCCAGCTCTCTCAGCCTTTCTTCATGCAAGAGATGCTCCAGCCCCCTAATCATCCTGGTAGCCCTCTGCTGGACGCTCTTCAGTAGTTCCCGGTCTTTGTTCAATGGGGGAGCCCAGAACTGGAAACACTATTCCAGAAGAGGCCTCACACATCTAGTCAATCTAGTCTTTCCAAATTCCTCCTTATGCCTTCTCTCTCGTTAAATTTAGCACTGCCAGGAAAAGTGCACAATAAATCTAGATATGCAGTATATTTATTAAACCTTTCCTACAAGTGGAAACCCAGCATAATGGACAAATTTGGATATGAAAATGTAAACCCAAATTATCTCTGTGAAATATAATTCCTGAAGTGACAATTCTTTTCACTGGTCAATAAATTAGTGTCACCCTGGTATCAGGGCACCATAAGTGCTGGTGGAAGTATTTTATACAGAAAAGGAAATGATTTCTAGCATCTTTGGCAGTCAACAGGTCAGAGATGATATTCAGCCAACCTAAATTCCAGCAGACTCTATAATTTTTGCCCCTTTTTCTGTGTAATGCTTAATTCCTGAGTAGCATGCATTTCAGCAGTCAGGGAATCTATTATATAGTCCAAGTTTGCATTGAACTTTTTTTTCCCAAACAGAAAAGTGGATATTTCATTTCCAAAGTTCAAACTAGAGCAAAAATACAAAATGAAGAAATTGCTTCATGCTCTTGGAATGAAAAATCTCTTTACGCACACGGCAGATCTTAGTCATCTCACAGATCAAGGATACGTAGCTGTTTCACAGGTAAGCCTTCTAAAATTGCTACTTGGGTTATAATAGTACACAAATGGCTCAGCCAAGATACTATGTCATACACACTTACAGGGATGCTAACAGGAAACTAACAGACCTTGTCTGCCGAGTATATGCAATCTGCACACCTTATCGGTATGGATCCCACTTCAAGTATGAGGTGCGTAGAAGTAAGGGGCAGTTACATTTCATACGTACTCAACACCTTCCAAAGCTAACCCATCACAAGAGAAAAGCTCTGCCTGAAGAAGAATACAGAAGGAATACAATTCAACAAAACTGTGAACAAGAAAGACATTGCAAGTGACTGTCAAATGGTAAAAGCCAGAGCAGGTATGGAAACACAAAGAGGGAACCCCTCATACACAGTCCAGAGACAGGTATTCTTCTTAACAAATAAAGAACTTCAGAAAGTTCAAATAATAAAATCTCAAAAAGGTTAACAGTAAGAAAGTCAAAGCAGTCCTGCCTTTCCTTCTGCATACTTTGCCAGAGAAAAGCCAGAATCTCTCAGCAAAGTATCAGCACAACACAGTTGTATTCCAACCCATATGGATGTTCCACTTCATATACCAAAACTTTTAAAGATCACTTAAACAGGCAAAGGCAAGGGTGGTGAATGGCCGAGAAGAGAGGAACACAGCCGCAAGGAGAAAGATTTGAAGATAACTCTGTATCCCTATTTAAGGGAAAGCAAAGATGAATTTTAGAAGACTGATAGAAAACAGAGACAGAATGAGAAGCAGAAAAGAATGGAAGAGTAAGGACTTGACAATCTGTCATGGTTTTACTCCAGCCATTGGCTGGGCACCACGTAGATGCTCGGTCAGTCCCTCTCATCGGAAAAGGGGAGAGAATCAGAAGAGTGAAAGTGAGAAAACTCGTGGGTTCAGGTACAAGAATTTAATGAGTGAAGCAAAAGCTGCGTGCACAAGCAAAGCAAAACAAGGAATTAATTCACCGCCCCCCATGGCAGGCAGGGGTTCAGCCATCCCCAGGACAGCAGGGCTCCGTCACACGTAATGGTTACTTGGGAAGACACCAAACGCCATCACTCCGAACGCCGCTGCCCGCCCTTCTTTTTCCCCCCAAGGCCTTTATAAACCGAGTATGACGCCATATGGTATGGAATGTCCCTTTGGTCAGTTGGGGTCAGGTGTCCTGTCTGTCCCCGCCCAACTCCTTGTGCACCCCCAGCCATCCCGCCGGTGGTGCGGTGCGAGAAGCCGAAAAGTCCTTGGCTCTGTGTAAGCATCGCCCAACAACAGCAAAAACATCCCCACTATCAACACTGCTTCCAGCATAAATCCAAAACACAGCCCCATACTGGCTTTCTTGAAGAAAATTAATTCTCTCTCAGCTGAAACCAGGACACAATCACACCAGTATCAAGAAGTAACAGGTGTACGTGACCAGAGATGTCCCATTAATAAGAAACAGCTAGTCTATACAAAAGACAATTTGCTGATGATAGGAAATGAAGAGGCATGGTCAAAGAAGATAAAAGACATACCACACAGAGAAACTGGTGACCTCAAGAACTGAAGCGTGTGGAACCAGATAAAATGCATTTAAAGCTAAATGCAAATTCATACATTAGAGTAAAAATAACAAAATTTCTGCAACAAGCTGGATTTATAAACAGCTGAGGAAAACAAGACATTAATCTGTCACAAGATTTAAAAACATAGCTTTACAAACCTAGGTAAGGAATTTATATATTGCAACTGCTTGTGGTTGTACAGGGTTGTATAGCATTGATAACCTAGGGCCATAACTCTGGGTGAGATTTCATCCAACCCCCCTGCTTAAACAGGGTCACCTAGAGCCAGTTGCCCAGGACCATGTCCAGACAGCTTTTGACTGTCTCCAAGGATGGAGACTTCACAACTTCTCTGGGCAACTTGTGCCAGTGCTCGGTCACCCTCACAGTGAAAAAGCATTTCCTAGTGTTCAGAGGGATCCTCCCTCTATTAGTACCCTATCAGAAAGAATCCTTCTAAACTACCTGTGCTGCTGTTGCAAGTCTCCCCACAACAAATCCTTACAGAAGACACTGATTTGCTGAAACTGTTAACAGGTGGTATGATAAACACTTCTATACGAGTTTCAAAAACTCTACGCCCTGAACTATAGTTTCTCAAAATTTTGCTGGCTTAATAAAATAACCTTTCTGGGAAAAAGTAACATCCTAAGAATAAATATTTAATGGAAAAAATTGCAGTGAGTTTCAGTTTGGTATAAATTATTTCACTTGTGGGAAGTACAGTGGAAATCTGCAGCATTCTTCTCCCTTCCTCTTGATCATACAACTATTTCATGCTGATTCGCAACAGTTAACACTATTGTGCCATGAAAAAAATAACACTTGAATAGTAGCTGCTAAGCGATGTTAGAAGCAATATGTGCATCAGCTACAAAGTGCCAGAGGAGCATCCTGTCCCTGTGAATCACAATAGCCAGCCTCATTATTTAACAATGTTTAGCCGAGAGCTCAACACTGGTGAAGTCCTTCAACCATCTCCATGCAAGTCATTCCTAGAATTAGTAGTTTAGGAGCTGGGAATGATGTAGCTGACCAGGCAGTTCACCAATACAGACCCAGATACGGGGGAAGTACTCAGAGGTACATGCAGGCTGAAAGAACGAAAAAGGAGAAGAATTAGATCCTGCCAGGCTGCAATTTCAGTGGAAAAGTAGGTCCTCAGAACAATCCAGGACTGTACCTCACTGCCCTACATATTTACTTTGTGCTACCAAATGTACAAATCAGAAATACAAAGGAAAAAAGCCAACATTGGTGGATTTGCCTAAGCTCCCACAAAATCAACTGTGAATGACGTATCCAGGCAGTCAGTGTTTGTGACTAATGAAAACACACTTCCCACTTTTGAGAACCCCTCCCTTGTACAGTCAGGTGTCACAGAGGAGCACTATACAAACGCAACGGTTGCTCCACGCTACCAGCTGCAAGAACAAAATCTCTAAGGGAGGCCCATGCTCAGAAATGTGGAAAAGCACCGTGACACCTGAACTAGCACCCACACTGTAAGTACTGTGGTTACGGCGGCTGTTCTAACTCCTCTGCTGCTGAAGCAGACAGCATATGGGTCTACCAGTCTAACAGACAGAGCTGGAATGCACAGGCCTACTCATTTTCATCCTTAACAAAAGCCTACTGCAACTGAATGCCTTGCACTTGGGAAAACATCCTTCATGTTAATATTTATTTATCGCGTATTTTATTTCTACATTGCATTTCAGGTCATCCAGAAGGCAGTAATTGAAGTGGATGAAGAGGGAACTGAGGCCACAGCAGCTAGCGGGTCAGAAATAACTGCATTCACAATACCTCCTGTTATCAAAGTGGACCGACCGTTCCTTTTTATGATTTTTGAAGAAACTTTTAAAACATTACTGTTCATTGGCAGGGTGGTTGATCCAACAGAAATGTGAATAAAGGTAACAGTTTCTATTCTGGGGTGTGTAAGAGGCTTTATTTCTATTTTACTAATTTACATTAGAAAAAAAAAGACAGTGAAATGTGAAAATGTGAAAACCTGTTTTGTCTCTCCAGCGAGCAGTAGGTCATCCTATTAATATTTTGTATTCATATGCCAAAATATTCAGGAAGGTATTTCCCAAACACTGCAGGCTTCCTATTCCTCAACGTTATCTTCTCTTGCAATGAGACTTAAGAGACTACTGACCTCAGTGTTAGCAGAATTTTGCCACTTATAAACACAGAAGTAGGATCAAGCCCTAAAAGAGAATTTACAGCCTCTGACTAGAGATCTTTATTTTATTACCGTAGAAATTTCCCTGAGTCTATCATGAAGTCTGCATTGTCTGGGAGCGTGACCTCTTTCAAAGTGTTTATTCAGAGTATCAAACCACCTCATTTTCTCAGGGTACATGATGTGCCTGCTTTTGAAATATTCTTTCTACTAAAGAAAAAATGATTCTGAAAAATAACTTCCCTATTCTGAACCTGGTAAAAGTGAATCTGTACTACATCGTAACAGCAAGCTGGGCCTCTCCTAAAAACAGAATTTCTGCAGGTATTATCATCTAGATACCAGGGTGAACTACGTAACAGGCCTCTATGCCTGGAGTAAGACAGACTTTGGCAGGAAGAACACATACCTCCATAATAGTGGAATAAATCTGTTCACAGAATTGATCCTAAAATCCAAAAGGTGTGATTAAAATGTTTCAGAAAAGAAATTCCATGATATAAATACAATTCACTTCATTCAACTAGTGCAGTGATTCCAACAGAACAGGAAGATCTTTAACATTTAGTAAATTTTAATTAGCAGCAGATTTCTGTATATAATGTATGAGACAATGCAAAAAGCTACTTCTTAGCTATACATAACTAACAGATCTAAGCGTTACTCTACTTGTTCATACAGCCTTCACAAGATAGCTGCCCAAAAGGTGGCAGAAGAGTTTTCAAAATCATTTGGCATAGAAGCTTCAAAGGTGTCTATCAGTAAACGCATATAGACAGACGCATCTGCAGGAGAAGATACAAAAGATACGTTACAGGGTAAAGCTGGTAAACATCTCTAAAAATCACCTCAGCTACTACGAGATGTCTACCCACAGCAGTCCGGACACTGGTGTAAGCCACTCACAAAAGGATTTTGCAGGCGGACTGGTATCTGACTAGACTGCAAAGGTGCATCTAACCTAAGTCCACATTGCAGTATGAATGTGCTCGGAAAGAAAGAGAGTAACTCCTTCCTGCCTCCGACTGAATAACAGGAGGAACACTGGTCTATATGAGAACCACCCAATTATCACTGTACAGTTGACTTCCAGCTATTATTCTGAGTTGCAGGTAAAAACAATGCAACAAAGGGTTCAAAAATATTGGTGCTTTCCAATAGAAGTAACCCAGAAGTAAGCAGCCCCACAGAATACTGCTGGGATGGAGGTCTGTAGTGTGAAGGACTGATGAAAGTATATGCAAGACACCAGGAGTATTGTACAAGGAAGATGTGCAGACCAAAAAAAATGTCTAAATAGAGCATTTAAAGATTACATAGCAGGAATTTAATACATAGTAGGGTTATTGAGTGGAGCACGTGTTATCAGCATCAACTAATCAGTTAAAAATGACAGACAAATGACAGCCAGTAAGAAACAAAAGACAGTGTATACAGAACTCATTACGTGCTTAATAAGGGAAGAAATAGGTTGGATTCTAGTTTCTGAACTTACTGGGTGTTCTGCATTATTCTAGTAAAGGCATCAAAGGGTCAAACACAGTTTTGAGTCCTGTTCTGCAGCTGGGTCCTGCTGATCGGAGTTTGGTCCCTGGCAGAAGTCGGACTGAGAACAGATTGAGCCTCCTCCTGTGGCCCACGGGTGAGCAGCTGTGGCTGGCACATTGAGTTAGCTGTCCCCAGGGAACTGGTAATACCTGTTTTCATTAATGAGACAAATGCAGAACCTGGGAGGAGCTAGCATAGGTCATCTGTATATCTGCATCAATATTGCATGTTAATGATCATGATACTTTTAAAGAAGCTTTTAAAGAAATCTATGATTTACAAGCTCCTACACCAGGCTGCAGAACGAACTGAAAACTTGAGTGTTTCCACAGAATCCAAACAATGTCTGTGACTAAAGACAGAGAATACAGCTAAATCCAGCTGCAGTGTAAGAAGCTTAAGAATTCAGACAGTAAAATTCTGCTAAATCCCAAGACACATTTTGTACTTCACACAAGACAGCATACATCCAGCATTATTACTATTTAAAATAAATACCTTCTACAGGTAAATGCTTTTATTGATTTTAATTACAAAAGATGCCCTGAGAATTTTTTTTTCAAGAACATGCATGTATAGCATTGTCCTAGGTTTTATTTTGAGTAAATTATCATTCATATTTTTACATTATAAAAAGTAATCACACACGCATATGCATTCACAGATCAGATCACCTTTATCATACACCAATAAATTTTAAAAACCACACATTTCTGATATCAATATATTTATGCTGCTTCCATTTTGAAATAGAGAAGCTGACAATAGCTTCATAGGCTCTCTCTCAAGTATTGGCATAAATAGAACTTTTTAAAATAGAATTGCATGTTTTCCCACAGACAAATTTTGATAGAAACATTAGTATTAATACAAACAAATACAGATGACATCACTGAAGCATGATAGCTTGCAATAGCAGCTGATTAAAAACTAGATTCATCATTATAAATTATTCAAGTGAAAATACAATCTGAAATACTAAAAATTAAAACAAGGATTTGTACAACAAAACTTATGAAATAAAACTTTTTTTACACCATCTGGAGACATTTGCTTTTAGATTGCTTTGAAACTTACACAGGATTTTTATGAACTTCACCTAGCACTTGTAAAAACATTACCTCCAAATTCACAGCACAATGCTACTGAAGTTTATGGTTTTTTTATAGACTGATCAATGGCTCTGGACTTTGGTCTTAAAGGAAGTTTGAAGATTCTTTAAAATGTGGGATTACTTTTTCACATTCATAACAATTCCTTCTATGTCTTGCATAAAACATGGTTGTTAAGAATTGCTAAAATGGTAAATAAGCCAATTAAGTAATGGATATATGCATTCTGAATCCAAGAATTAGAACTACAAAGGCATAATGGAAGAAACCAAAATCCTCTCTTTAGCTGCTGCAGTTAAGAGCACATAGCTGAAGTTATATTTCATAACATTTCACTACAATGTTAGAATTCTGCAACCATTACATTACTTATCAGAACATATTTTACAGCTTGGGATTTTATTTAAAAGATAAAAAGTTTTAACATTGCAAGATGCATTTTACTCATTCTGAGCATTAGAGAGTCCCATCTGCTGCTCCCTCCTTATCGCACCAGAACGTTGCTTCCACAAGTCTCTGGTTTCCTTCTTTTTCTGTCAGAAGATCTAAGAGTTTGATTTTCTGTTTTTTCTTCATACAAAAGAAGAAACACACAGAGCATGTTGTTGCTATATTATTAAACAACATAACATAATACACCGCTACTGCATGTAACATTTTAACATAACTCTTAGCTGCTCTACTTTAAAAATTACTAGCTGCTCTACTGCACCCACTGAGAAAGCCAAATGGACATTTTCTGAGGGCATTCTTCACAGGAAAGGTGTAATTCTCCATTAAGTTCTCTACAGAAGGTCATGCAGAGATCCCTCTAAATGAGACATTTAAGGTACTATAAGCAGTCTGCACTGCCAGAGGTCTCCAGCTTAATGCATGATAAAATCTGGGGAACGTAGAGATGGGGAAGAGAGAAGCTTTGAGCTTTTTACAGGGTTATTTCTAGGTCTTCCGTTGACCACAATGTCATTTGGGCAATTTCTGCACTTTTCACAGCCTTAATTTTCTAAGCTTTAAATATACTGTTCTTCAACTTCACAGAGCTGTAGCTACGTCAATTAACAACTGCATCGGTCAGAAATATTTCAAAGAACAGGGCTTAACTTTTAGAACTCTGAGAAAATACTAATCTGCATCAATATTTTACAGTATCATTTAGACACAATGCAATATATTGTTATGTTTCACCCTTTAAAATTGTTGATGGAACCTATCATGATAATATATCAGCATCAGGATACCTACTAGCTTCATCTTAGAAACAGGACCCAATTCACATGCCAGTCCCATTGGACCTCAGAACTCTAAGTATCTTAGATGACAGGACAAAAACATGGTTAGAAGCCATAAGTAACGAACTCAAGTGTAGTAGATCAGCAGCAGCAGTACTTCATCATCTGCTCAACTTCCTAAGCAATTATATGACTGGATGAAAGACTATTTTAAGATACTTATGCATATAATTATTACAACATGGTCACACACCAATGTGGATGTATTAAAGCTCAGTTGTGGACATCTTATAAAAATACCGGTATCAATTTATTATTCAAAAATTTATTTCTATGCAACAATAAATCTTCCTCCCCTTTTTACAGGATGGAAAATCTGTAGCCCTCATTCTTGAACTGAGTTTCAATTGAAAGTGAAATAAAATCAGGCATTATCTGTATGTCTATAGGCAAGATGCAAAATTCTTAAATGCTGTCTATAAAGCCGGACATTTTTATTAACTACTCTATAAAGTTCTGAAAAATAGTTTTAACCAATTGCATATGGAAATCAGTCATATTATAGAAATGTAAACTCAAGCAAAATCACAATTACCATCCCAAAAGAAAATATCTTAATCTTATGAAAGTGAAAGCATTCAAAGGAAGATATTGAAACTACATAAAATAATCATTCAAGATCAGACTACTTGATGGAACACAGTGTTTATGAATCATGTCAATTTCTGCTCCAGGGTGATTCATGATCTAACTGGCAACAACTCTTCAATAGAAAGCCAGAAAAGCACATTTGCTCTGCAAACTGACTTAAGTGAAGTCTCCTGTGGAACGAAATACTCAACCAGTCTGCTTTGTGATTCTTTCCTATTCCATAAGGTGCTTAAAGCACGTACTCGTCTCTCTTATGATTGCACCACTAAGTCAATAGGGGTGCATCGTTATCATATTTCTTGCATTTTCTGTTGCCCAAGTGTTACCTAAGGTCTAGCAAATGACAGCAAAGGTAATGGTCATTTTCTTGTCACCTGCTTGTGAGCACTGGATCAGGATTTACTGAGATTTTTTTTTGCCTTGCATCTACATTATTTTCAATAAAAGAATATTTTATTTGGCACACGCATCCCTGAAACGGGACAAACAAAACGTCTGAACTCATGGTAAGTAAAGACCTCAGCTCTCTACCAAAGTAACTTTGGGTTTTGCAAAATTCTTGGAACAACCTGAATATATGAAATCAGAAATTCTATATCCCTGCAAATTGCGCTATATTGTCAAAAGTAAACATATGCCAACATTCAGTAGAGCAGTTTTATGGAAAGAATTAAACAATTAATATTTTGTCCAAACATATATCACTTTGAACTAAGAATCATTAATTATATCTGTTGATATTTTAATTATTAAACAACATATTACAGCCCAATCATCCATTCTTCACCCACATAATTACTTAGAAAAAGAAACATATCAGAAGTTACCTTACTCATCCTGCACATCCAATAAACTAAAAGCTAGAACTTGCCAGAATTAAGATGGTCAGTGTAGTGTTTAACCAGCACATATGTAAATGAAGATATAGTCTAAATATATAATCAATTATTATCTTCTCCCAAGTTTTCTGCCCTAGTGAGTCCATACATGGTGACACTCATTCATGAGCATCTATTCAACTACACGTGTCATCATACAATTTTCAAATTTTTCTCTCAAGAAGAGTAATTTCCATCAACTGCTTATATATTTGGATTTTTTTTCCATCATTCAACTTAGAAAATAATGTTTCCTTGAAATTTACTTTTTTTTTTTATTTTAGCATATGTACCTTTAGTACCAGGCCTAACATTCTGAACAAAAGAAAAATAAAAACCATACACCTAAGCATATCTGTGGTCAACAAGGTTAAGCGGATGAAGGCATTTACCAGCAACCATTCCTGTATCTGTATCTCTTAGTATCTCCTTATAGAGCTGTTCCATTTTCTTATGAAAACAATTAAGTATTGGGCCAGATTACAGAAGAGAAATTGAATCTACAGTGCAGCAGACACCAGATCAACTGGAGAGATGTGTTTTCCCATAAGAACATAAAACATTAAAACTCTTATTCAGAATTAAATGTAGGTCACCCTAAGCCTGCTCATTCTTCAAAAATGTTTTTCTTCCCCCAGTATATCCTCTTGGCTTCTGAAACTCTGCAATTCAGGGACTTTCTGAACCAGGGAGAGCATCCAGAAGAAAGAACCAGGACACTGCAGGCTTGTCAGTCTTAACTCTGTGCCCAACAAGATCATGGAGCAGATCCTCCTGGAAACCATGCTCAGGCACACAGAAAATAAGGAAGTGATTGGTTACAGCCAACAAGGCTTCACTAAGGGCAAATCATGCCTGACAAATTTGGTGGTCTTCTATGACGGGGTTACAGTGTTGGTGGACAAGGGAAGAGCAACTGATGTTACCTGGACTACCTGGACTGGTGCAAAGCATTTGATACTGTCCCACACAACAACCTTGTCTCTAAGTTGGAGAGACGGATGGAGTACTTGGTGGGTAAGGAATTAGCTGGATGGCTGCAGTCAAAGAGTTGTGGTCAAAGACTTGATGTCCAGGTGGACATCAGCAACGAGTGGCATTCCTCAGAGGTCAGTACTGGGACCAGCGCTGTTTAACATCTTTCTCAGTGAGGTGGACAGTGGGATCGAGTATACCCTCAGCAAGTTTGCCCACAACACCAAGCTGGGTGGTGTGGTCAACATGCTGGAGGGAAGGGATGCCATGCAGAGGGACCTTGACAGGCTTGAGAGGTGGGCCCATGTGAAATGTATGAAGTTCAACAAGGCCAAGGGCAAGGTCCTACACATGGGTCAGCGCAATCCCAAGCACAACTACAGGCTGGGTGGAGAATGGATCGAGAGTAGGCCTGAGGAGAAGGACTTGGTAGTGCTGGTTGGTGAGAAGATCAACATGTGCACTAGCAGCCCAGAAAGCCAACCGTGTCCTGGGCTGCATCAAAAGAAGCATGGCCAGCAGGTCGAGGTAGGTGATTCTGCCCCTCTACTCCACTCTTGTGAGATCCCACCTGGAGTACTGTGTCCAGCTCTGTGGCCCCCAACATAAGGACACGGACTTGTTGGAATGAGTCCAGAGGAGGGCCACAAAGATGATGAGAGGGATGAAGTAACTTTCCTATGAGGACAGGCTGAGGGAGTTGGGCTTGTTCAGCCTGGAGAAAGAAGAGAACGCTCTGGAGAGACCATATAGCAGCCTTCCAGTACCTAAAGGGGCCTACAGAAAAGCTGGAGAGGGACTGTTGACAAGGGCATGTAGTAATAGGACAAGGAGTAATGGGTTTAAACTAAAAGAGGGTAGATTTAGATTAGATATTAGGAAGAAATTCTCTACTGTGAGGATGGTGAGACACTGGAACTGGTTGCCCAGAGAAGCTGCGGAGGCCCCATTCCTGGAAGTGTTCAAAGACAGGTTGGATGAGGCTTTGGGCAATCTGGTCTAGTGTAGGGTGTCCCTGCCCATGGAAGGGGAGGTGGACCTAAATGATCTTTGAGGTCCCTTCCAACCCAGGCCATTCTATGATTCTCTCTATAATCACCGTGTTTGATCAGATACCTACTTTCAAACAGTCTGCTATTAAAGTTTTCACTTGGGGATGGTACACTAAGACTTGAAACCGTGTCCTACATTCCACTTTCCTGCCTGAAGACAAAGGTACAAACTGCTCTCTGTGGGTCTTTTTCTGTCCCTTTCTATTCAAGTAAAAAGATAGCAATTTTATATTGTGACAGATAGAAAAGCCTTCAATATTTGGAAAAGTTTTATGTGATGCAAAAAAATGTCTAACCAATCTTTGCATCTAATTACTTTGTGAACATTAATCCATTTATTTTCCTGAAATTCTTGTAAGACGGATGAGTAATTGGAATTTCTACAATGGTTGCTAAAAAAACCTTCTAATATTTGAACTAATTTTCTGGTTTTAAAGACAGTGAGCAGGTATATGCAGTGATTAGGGTGAAAGCACATGGATTTTTGAGCGAACGTAATTTTTGAAAGTATGTAGCACTGTATGCCATTTCATGTTCTCAAGATACCTGTCCCATTTACTTTATAGATAGCTGAAAATGTCAGCATGTCTACTAATCTAACTGTTGAGTTTGAAATCATGCACTTTGAAATTAGTGACCACCTACTGATCACCTATAAAAACTCTGAAGTAGGTACTGTGGGCAGTATTTAAGAGAAGGCATTAGACTCTGGCAGACAGGGATAGAGTGCAATTTGACTTGGCATCTAAAGTACTTCTGCTGTGAAATCACTAACTCAACACGAACACTCTACCTTCAATCATTACTGATATGTGAACCTTTTGTACAAAGAAAATGCAGTTTCAAGAACAGTAGGTCACTATACAACCTTGATTACATTCCAAAACAGATTTATCTGGCACAGAAAACGTGGTAAAATTCCAGCAGAAAAAACCTATGTGATCACACAGCAAGAGACTGGATCATAAGGAAAGGTTAGATGTGGTACTTAGGGACATGGTTGAGTGGGTAATAGGTGGTAGGGGGGCGGTTGGACTAGATGATCCTGGAGGTCTCTTCCAACCTTAACGATTCTATGATTCTATGATAACACAATGTATACAAGTAGCTGAATGCACACCTCACATTCTGGACTCTCCTTCCGTTCTTCATCTCTCATACCTATTCAGACTTCTAAGGCCCAGCTTGCATTTCCCCATCCTTTTCAGCTTCTAGCTCTAGTTTTTATTACACTCAGGACTACTTTCCCAAGCAAGCTCCCTTTCCTGCTACAGCTGGCTCCTTTCCTTTCTCGATTCTACCTTAGCTAAGAAAGTAAATCTCTGACAGCAAAGAAAAAAATCTCAGTTTGAGCACCCAACATTACAGCTAGTCCGATGATAGTAATTTAGAACTACAAGTTATTGCATAAAAGGAATCTGCAGGGAATTAGCTGCTAGAGACTACAGAGCTTTGACTAAGTACACATCACAGCGATTTTCTAAGAAACGACTTCCACTTCTGTCACAGGGGCAAACAAATTCATCTTTCATTTTGTCCTTGCAAAACACTGACCGGTTTAGGCTGATGTTTAAAGAAAACAGCCTGAGGGAGATGCCCAGCATTGAATTTTTTTATCTAAATGATTAATGTACGGCAAAGGGGCAGCCTTAATAACAAGTAGCAGACCTAGTTCATCATAACTCTCAAAATTGATCATGAAATTGTTACGTAGTAATACACAAACATATATAAGCACATAAAAAGAGGTAAAAGGAAGAATTAAATCCTCTAACAATACATACATTCTGCATCTCAAACTACAGGCAGCTAAATCACAGTGACTGTAATTATTATATATCATACACATTAACCTTCATTTGTCCCATTCCACCCTCTCCATCATATACCAGCTGAATGCAAACATGTGCAGAAAAACCAACGTGAAAGACTAATTAAAAGGGAAGACAATGCAATCTTAAGAACACTTGTAATTGCACACATCACATTTCTGCCCTGCTGGTTTAGTATTTCAAAATCTGGGCACAGAACTATCTTAAATATAGGCTTAATTTTACATGGCTTTTTTGAGTTCCCTTTGAAAATGTTACCCATAAGCTTGACTTAACCTCTTGTCAACCACTTACATGCTCATCTTTCGGGACTGACTCTCTTTATTTCCATTGCTCTTTTGGTCAGCTGAGTTAAATAAGTTTCGAGAAGAAGAACTGGAAGGGAAGGCAGCATTCCCACTATTACCAGTAGAATGAGTCCGGAATGAATCATCTGAAATAAAGTGCTGCAGTTTAGACACAGAATTTTATGTGAAAAAATTACACAGAGAGTGAACAGAATAAGCTGTTTTTCCTGTGGCAATAGTGGCATATTTCCTATGCCAATAATACAAAAGTTTTAAGTTTCTGTAAGGGAATGGGTTCAATTTAACATTTCTTCAATTATTTTTATGAAAAAACATTAAATAAAAATAATGAGAAGACACATTTTGGAAGAGAAGATTAATACATTTAACACATGAAAATAGTGAGATTTAATTGTCTTTAGCTGCTTAAAATTTAGCTATTTCATCTAAACTAATTATCTAGCGTCTAGTGGCAGTGAATGGAAAAAAGCAAGTTCCTCTAGGAAGCAATTCATCTCATGGTGATCTTTAATCATTCAAACTCTTCAACAGCAAATGGAGAGAGGGGCATTTCCAGGCAGCAGTTTCTCTCCCTTAATGCAGTAGAAGTTATACATAATATCCCTTTCCTCATGTAAAATGGTGGAGGCAAATTGCAAACCCAACTTTATTAATGACATCCAAAACACCAATCAAGAACTGCCAAACTGGTTTTGCTTTTACTGCTTTTAAATATAACTTTAAATAAACACGTAACCAAAAAAACCCCAAACTGAAAAAAAACTTAGACTAGCACTTAATTTTCAAACATATTGGATATCTAGTATTCTACATTCTTTAGGAGTATGGTATCTTACAGTATGCCCGTTTAATAGGGCCCACATATTCAGCACCCCCCAAAAAAAAAACATAAAATATAATAACAACCTACTTACCACTAAAGGATAACATACAACTCTTTCCCATTCCTGATAGTGAAGATGTATATCCTGTAGCAGAGCTTTTACTTAAAAAAAACAAAACAAAACAAAATTGCTTATTACAGAAAAGTGTTGTTCTCAAATGTATCAACCTGCTGTTTAATAATATTTGAGGTTAGCTCTGAGTTTATACAAACAAATTAAATGAGAAAGTTATGCTGAAATTTCTTAAGAAATGTATGGATTTAGATTTAGCAGTTCATATTGAAAAATATTTTTAATATATGATAGAAGGTGATGTATATTAACTTAAAAGGCCCCAGCATGTCTTAAAATAGTATTTATTCCCTCAGTACAAAACTGCATACCTTAATCAATTAAACAGAAAGCTGAAAATTTAGGTCACAACTCTGTGAGTACATCACTACTTTCATACATTCATGTGCATATAATTTTGTAACATGTGTCTATTAGGTAAACAGTTGCCTATGAGTTAAGCAATGAAGATAATAAAGATACTTAGGACACTTGTCTATGTTGCTGTATTTTGGATGTAGTGCTTGAGTACTGAAAGACTGACTTCGAACCAACTTGGATTTCTTGTCTTCTTTGCCTGAAATTATAAATAGCAAAAATTTTTAACATGGAGATCATTGCATTTCCTCAGTCATTAAGAACACTTTTTAACATCATTTTCTGTCAACCTATGCTAGCTGAAGGAACTGATTTAAATATTTCAATAACAATAAATAAACTTTCTTTCCCTTAATTATATACTAAGGAATAAAATAAAACTAAAAACCATAGAAAAGACACACAGCTCTTTTCGTATGTGCAGTAGGTGAAACCCTGGCTCACAAATGCCAAACAGCAGCTTTCCTGGATTTAACCTGCTGATTCCAGACTACAGCATTCTAGAAGAGTTTTTAAAGAGTTCTTACCTGCTGATGTAGCAGAAGAGCTTCCAGGAACAGAGAGTGTGATACTTTTTGTCAACACTGATGATGTTTTACTGTCTCTACCTAAAGAAAAAAAAAAAGTCTAGTATAAATACTTTTAAAGCTTAACTTTAAATAAAAAAGAGGACATAACATATAACAGTACTGGAGTAAACAGTAATAGTATTTAACCCAATGCTACTAATATTTCAGAAATACCACAGACAGGTATTTACATTACATCCCAAAATGAAAAATACCAGAAAACTGTCATGTATTTTATTAATAAATGTAAAAGTCTTCCTTCTAATATAATGAAGCCAGTTTTCATAAATATCTTTAGAAATACATAGAAAAAGTTTTATTGCCACTTTCTAAAAATCTGCTTTTTAGTGTATAAAGTGTTCCTTTTCTGCTCCCTTCTCTTCTACCTCTGTAGAATAACAATAAACAAACTTACGCTTCTTTTCAAACATTTTATCATTAATACTTGTAGATCTTCCTTCATTTTGCTGCTTTTCTTTTTCTAATTGTTCCTAAAAAAAAATAAAAATAATTTTCTCAGGTGTTACACAGAAAAAAATAAATGCATTGTGTTTCAATTAGGGATTGCTTCCAAATCACCAAAATAAATTTCTACTCTTTCCTGCTATTAGTACAACCCTTAATGAATATCCAGAGAACCAGTTAAGTACATATCTTTTCTAAAAATCACATGAAAAAAATGCTGAATTTAATTATGAAGGAATCTCAGAATTAAAGTTTGCAATTAAAACTTATTATTAAAACTATGCCTGGCCTTCTTTGGTTTTAGTTAAAAAGACACAAAAATTTGTCAGCTGATAATGTGAAGTTGTTGCACTACACAGATACTCGGATAATAGAACTGGCATTTTTAATTCAAACATGCAATTCAATGAAAATGTTTTTCTCAAGTGGTTAGGTGTGGCACATATGCTCAAACTTTTTAAAGGTTTAAAATTAACATCTACAGTTGATAAGTCTTGATACAAAATAAACCCAAGTATTATAATTATTCAAGTCTAAGGAACTATTTTGCCTTTCTGTAATACTAGCTAGCCTTAGAAAACCTTTTGAAAGCACATCCACAGAAAAAAGTGTTAACACAGCTACATCAGTAATTTCAAAAATCAATAATTGTTTCAGGATTCATACTGAATAGATAACACTCCAACTTCAAAAAGCTGTATAATATTATCTTATTTTCTGTACCACATCCAGAATAAAATGTGCCAAGTGAATCATAATCATTCTACTCTATTTTTTCATTTCACTCTAATTACTACCCAAGTTAAAAAGAAGAAAAAATAAAAAGAGGTAATTAATTCAGGTCAAGGTTGCTGGAATATAGTTTCTACTAAGCCAATTACCAAAATTAAGGAAACTTATTAACATATTCAGTATTAAAATGTGTAGCAGACAGATACATTTAACTGGGTTCAATGGCTCCTCATCTGTTTGGGACTGCAAGAGGTCACAATTTACTGTGTACATCTCCAGTCCCTCAAAAACACACTTCTCACAGACAATGCTTAATGAGAGCTTTGTGAAACAGAAGGTATATCCATATCAGTTGGATATACTGTAAAAACACAGGTGCTCTTCTAGAGCCTAGCATTAGAGCCTAACATTATCATACACCAGACAGTAACACAGAGCTCACTGGAGGCTATTTTGCCACAGCCCCAAATGCCTTTCCTACAAAAATATTAATTGTCTCTTCTTAAAAACTGCTAACTCTAAGTTCAAGTCTGAATATCTGTATGCAGGTCCTGAGAATAAAGCTTGAACCTTTGGCTTGAGCTAATGGGAGGAGGCAGGGAGGCATGAGAAAGGTATCGTGAACTGAGAAAACCCAAGCGCCCAAGGTAGGCCTGCAGTACCTATTGACATCAACGTGGGCCTCAAACGTACACTCTGTGGCAATCCCAAAGAGGAAAAAGTGACATATTTTGGACCATCTTGAACCTGTCCTGGTTCTCTAAAGAGGAGTTCAAGTCTTACAAGTCAGCGGAACCGTGCTAATGAAATTCGACCTCTTCTAAATCCCATCAGCTTCTTAGCTTCTCCCACCTCAGGCTGGAGAGAAGGCAGCAGAACGGAGGACTGCACTAACCTAATCTAAGCTTTGTGAAGATGTAGTAGGCTATGTGGTGAAGCACCTGCTGCAGCTTTTGCTTACAGCCATGACTGATGTTTTGTAAGTTTATAGTTTGTAAGTTTATCATTTTATAACAAAAGCATTCTGCAGACTTCTCTTCCAGTTTAAGCAACTTGTAGCTCCTTTTCCTTGATACAACCTGCACTAAGTCTCCTTCCTGTCAGGCTGCAGATGTCAGTAGTCCTTCTTTCTTTCTTTTTTTTTCTGGCTAACAGGAAAGTTTGTAGCACACAGAGCCCCTTCAGCTTCCTTGGCACAAAAGAAGTTATGGCATCTATTTCTTTGCCTATAGAAGCTGTATGTGAGTTCTGAGGTGTTTCATTATTCAATTTATTATGTTATACATATCTGACAAATTCCTAAGCTCCCTCAAAAAAAATAAATTACAAAGTGTACTGAAGGGCTTGTGATTTTAGAACTATGGAGGCATCAAACGTGAGTATTTTTCAAGAAATTCCAGTTTGCCTTTCATACAGCAAAATTTAGGTAGTAAAGAAAATGAAGTTATATGTTACTTTGACGGATTTGACCCTATTGTAAAGTATAAAATGAAACCACACACAGATTATGAACCTACCAAGTCTCTCCATAGTATGCACTTCCCCTACCTTAAAATTATTGCCTCAGTAATGCTTAGCTACTATTAGGAAAGGACAGATTGTACTGATAAAATATACCATTTCCAAAAGGAGATGTTCTTGTCTCTCTTTTTCTTGATCCAATAAATCATTTTCGTAAAATCTTTTCTGAAACTTCAAAATAAAATCAATAAAAATAAAAAAATCACTACATGAAAACGGGAATTAAAAGTACTTGGTAAGTATTAAAGTTAGTAAGTACTTACAGCATCTACAGAGATCTCCATTCTGTCCAATTCTAACACTGTCTACAAAGAAAATCAAAACATAGTTTATCCTTACTCTCTAGCATGCCACACTTTTAACTAAAAACTGTCCAGATAAGCAGCTTAGAACAGTGGTGTTCGAAATTAAGCACGCCTTTTCTTCCTAAACATTTGAAGCTTGTATTTTTGTGCTACTGTCAGAGAGTATTCTCAGAGTTCCACTGAGACAATGAAGGACTAACACACTATCTATATGGAACTTAAAGTACACTCAAGGAAAGCAGAGAAGCATGAATAGCCAGAGCATGAATCAAAGCTAAAAAAAACAACCCAGGAATCTCTGAAGAAGCTAGGATGCTCCAGGCAGGTATTCATCCAATCTCTCCTGCAGACTGGCTCTATAAGGAAGACACCAACTTCAGCTACTGCACTTCATGGCTTCTTTGAGACTAAGTATGCCCATCCCTTAAAGATGTACTTTTTTGTGAATATTGACATTTAAAAGACATTCTATTTGTAACATTTCAAAACCCTGAAAATCCTGTATATTATAAAATTAATATATTTACAAGATATTTCTACCTCAAAGACCTGATCATTTTTACTAGCGTCAACTTTTAATTCTATTTTTAGTCATCTGTTCTTTTTTCACAAATGATCATTGAGCCAAAATCCTGAATCACAGTCACTAGAAAATAACTGCAATGTAAGTAACCAAGGAAACACCAACTCTCGTAAATTTGACAGAATGCACTCTACTACATCTGCTCATAATTGTTCAAAATTACATAATAGACAATAGAGTTCTTTAGTCTCCTGTTCTTACATTAAAAGAATCAACAGAAAGCATAAGGTTGATCTTAATTTTTAATGATAACCCAAGACAAAATGCTGCTGGAAAATAAAAATGCTTACTCTTTTTATAATAGTCAGGACATCTTTGTCTTTCTCTTGACATAAAAGTTTCCTAATACATAATTCCAACTGCTGAAGTAAATGTTTATCAGTGGGAATCTTCAGAGTAGATTTAACTTTTGGCAACAAATAGCATAGCTTCATTCTACAAAAAAAAACAGTAAATATTCACCTTTTGATGCAGATGTTTAATAAACATTGTTACTTTCTGTATTGCATGCTAGCATTTGACATAAAATAATTAAGTTAGTAGGTCTTATTTTTCAGAAATGATTGTTGTTTATGTGTTGTTTTCGGACATACTGCAGTATTTTCAAAAACTTCCCCATAGATCAGGACTACAGTCCTGCATCTCAAAGTCAATATTAAGATTTCTTTAGTTTTGGTTTGTTTTTTTTTAACCTAGAAAGATAAGCAGACCTCTAGATTTTCAAAATTATCTACACACCTCTCTATCAGGTACCTAAATACCTTGGAAGTCTTGTCCATCAGTACAAAGGAGCCAAAGACTCACCAAAAATCATGTGACTGCAGTTCTGTACAACTGCAAGTACAAAGGGGGATCAGATAGACTAAAGGGATTTAACCATTTCCTGGCTCCTAAAAGAAGGAAGGCCTTCTTCTCACTACCTTATCTCCCCACTTCTGTCTGAAGGTTCCCCTTGCTTGTGCAGTCTCTGCTACTGGCTGGACCTTTCATCAACTCAGGCAGCCCAACTCTCAAGCAGAAAATCAACTTATTGGGAGGATGGAAGGAGGTGCGCAGAAAGAAGTGGACAGTTTTCTGATGGCATAGTGAGTTTAATCAGCCTAGCCAAAGGTCCAATAAAAGCACTCCTCAAGGCGGTATCAGGGGCGGACAGTGTGGTTAGGAATCAGGATGAAAGAAAAGTAGTAACAGGCTATGGTTTCAGAAGCTGTGAGCTGCTCTACTGAGTATGCAATTTTAAATGCAGTAAATAAAGGGAGAAAAATTATGCGTATAAAAAAAACCAAAGAACAAACAATACTTTTCTGTGTGGATAGATTTTTATTTCTTACTATAGTGCCCCTGCAAAGGTCAGCTTTACCTGCTTTCAAACTGAATGGCATGAACTACTTAGGTGAACTTAACCATGTCTTTTCTGTACAAAGCATTCAAATTGTTCTCGGAGTAACCAGCCCATTTTGCTGAAGGCAGAGATGGAGCAGAATCATCCAAGGGGAATTGGTTAGTGACCTCCTACACTCCTTAGACATCGACAAGTCCATGGGGCTGGATGGGATCCACCCAAGGGTATTGAGGGAGCTGGTGGAAGTGCTCACCAAGCCACTTTCCATCATTTATCAGCAGTCCTGGCTCACCAAGTAGGTCCCAGTTGACTGGAGGTTAGCAAAGGTCACACCCACCTACAAGAAGGGCTGGAAGGAGGGTCCGAGCCAGGGGAGGTTTAGATTGGATATTAGGAACCATTTCTTCACTGAAAGGGTTATCAACCCTTGGAACAGGCTGCCCAGGGAAGTGGTTGAGTCACCATCCCTGGAGGTATTTAAAAGATGTGTAGATGTGGTGCACAGGGACATGGTTTAGTGGTGGACTTGGCAGTGTTAGGTTAATAGTTGGACCTGATGACCTTAAGGGTCTTTTCCAACCTAAATGATTCTATGATTCTACAATAATTGATTTGCCTTGATTCTTGGATTGTTTCTAAACTGGTTACATAAAAAAATGTGTTCACTGCTTTTTATATCATTAACACCAGAATACCCTGCAGATTAAATAAAAAATATTTCACACATTTAAGAAAATAAAAATCACTGCATTTGATCAGACTGTAATAGCTTAAAATAGTGAATAGTTTTAATATATAGGAATAGACTAAAAAAAACCCCTCAAGAACAATACATGGTGATACTCTCTGCAGTTCTCAGATTCCACTGGCTTGTGATCAGAGACATCCCCATACCAGAGATGGTAACTTTGTGATTAATAACATTAAAAAAAAAGAATTCTTACTTGAGTTCATCTAACTGTTTTTATATCTTCAAAATCATCACAACTTCCCATTACAATGAGTTACACTATTCTGTAGAAAGCTAAAATAATATCTCCCTAAGTCTGTTTTAAAATCATGAACTAACGAATATGTCTGACTTGTAAACTTCTGCCTACAGTGCATTCCTTTTGTACAAAGTGTTAGGGAACAATCCAGAAAAGAATTATGACAAAATTAATGTTAGTGTCAGTTAAGGGATTGCAAGTTTTTTCATGTTTCCATCAAATTTTAATAATGTATCAATAGAGCTTTTAATTAAAATGTTTGCTAAAAGCAATAATCTACTTCAGATTATACACAAATTGAGTTTATTGTTTTAATATAATCCCCTTAATTTAAGGGCATGAGACACGAACATTAACATATATGCACAAAATGTCTCAGTTTTTAGGTTTGGAATCCTGCTGAATTGAGATGATGGAGTTATACTAAATACAAGGTCTATTTAAACAGCTTCACTTGGTAATACACCATACCTGGTGAAGCTTATTGAATGCATACATGTATGTGCAAATTATGCTTGTGTAAATGTCTATGCAGCATTAGTATTAGATGCTGAGACATGTTAATGATGACAACATGAATTACACACCAGAAATAAGATTTAAAGCGTAAAAGCACACAAAATACATGCCAAAAAAAAAAAAGGAGCTATTTTCTTATTGGTAATGACTGCCTGGACATTATCTATTTAGCGGAGAAAAGTATCGACTACAAAAATAATGGAAAAAACACTGTATAAAAATGAGTAACATACCAAATTCCATTACATTTTTCTATTCTTTTTCAATTTACTTTAACCATGAAATAGAAAACTTTTACATAAGGTAAAATCTATGCTAACTTGTTAAGCTCAGATCACTGAAAGCATTGCTTGTGTGATCTACTTTACATATAGTGTGGTTGAAATGGATGGAAATTAATGGAGGCTGTGAAGTTACGTTTCTCTTTCTCTCCACCCATGAAACAGCATATTACTTTCTTCTCATCTGTTGCTGGCTCCTCTGCCTCAGTGTGCCTTTCTCACTCCCAAAACCTGACACCTTGTTTCCGGCCCCCACACACTCAGACTGACCTACTTCTGTAGTTTTCTAACATCATTCCCATGGTCCCCTACACCTTTAATACTGGTCACCCTGAAGGCTCTGTATCTTTTTACTCAAGAACGAGACATAAAACCTGTAACAATATTTCTTAATATATTATTCGAAGCTTTTTTTCCTGTACACTGCTACATACTCTTACAGTACCTCACATTTGCCACTGGATCATGCGTAAGCTCAAGCACGGGTAGAAAGAAGTATTTACAGAAGAATGATTTTGAAAACAGCTCCATTATGAATTCACAAGTATCTAAAAAACGAAGTCTGTTCCAATAGCTTTTTCCTTGTCCCAGTTCTGAAAAATAACAATCCACAGACATTATCTATTAAGTTTTCAGTGTCAGCTAGAAAACATTTAAAAGGTTGACCTTTGACTCAAAGATGATAATCACACTCATCACAAGGCACAAGCTCTCAGCCTACCTCAATTCTTTCTGTCAGTGAAAACCTAACCTTCTGAATTCAATGGCTGTTTCTGTCAGTGAGCTTTCCACCCCGCACCCCCCATCCTGAAATTCAACCTGTCCCTTTAACTATCTGAAAATGTAAAAATAGCAAGTGGACTAGCTACTGTGTTGAACAAAGCCCTGTATGCCTCTCGAGCATCACGTGTATCAAAATTACTGTGTAAACATTAAGGATTGCTAATGGGAACTATTCAAACTTCTAACCTATCTTTAAAACACATAGCATAGACCAGAAAGCCCTCTCAGGTGACTAAGTCATTCATAAATGAATTTCTGAGAAAACTTATTCAGCACTTCTTATGCTGAAGCCATAAATTCTAGAGAATTTTACTTCTATAGAGGAACTCTGCTTTGTATATTGCAGCACCTACAGCTAAGCAATTTTGGATTCAAGAAGTCAGGTTAGAGGGGTCTTGGCGTATTATCAGTTTCCCACATTGCCTCTTTCTCAATTCCCTTGCATAAGCTTCAGATATACTCCTTGCATACGCACAATATGCTTTGCCTGGCGATAATATGAGCAACTGAATGTCTTCTAAGTGTAATCCCACCAATGACGGCAGGAAGTTACACTGAATAAATATAACCATAAATAGATCTTCACTCAAAACTAACTTGTCTCTCTAAGTCATCAAGGAAAAATTATCTTACGTTCAATCAGCTTCTGAATAACCTCATGCCTCTGTTCTTGTTTGCGATTATAACGTAAATAAACGCAGAGAGTTCGAGCAGCTGCTTTTTGGACTGGCAGGACATTCTTGAAAGAAATAAAGGGAGTACAATTAAACACACATGAGGGACTATGACTAAAAACATATAAAAATTCTAGAAGTAGAAAAAATTGGTAAAAATTAGTCTAACTTTATAAATTTTAAAATAATTAACATAATGTAAGGGAGAATAAGGAAGTTTGGCCAATTCACAGAGACACCTACTTCTTTCTACTTCTTTACACCTTCTGCCTAACTTGTTTATTCAACTATTTCATAAACACCTTGAAGTATTCCATGTTTGGAAGGCACCTTCTATACTGTAGGTGTTAGAAAATAAAACTCACAACATCTGCTCTTACAGCAGACAGTTTTACTCTTGAATTAATTCAATAAAATTTCAGACTAGTAGCTCTAAATGATCATTCATTTTCAGAATAAAGTGTTCTTTCATAAAGAATGGAACACAATGTGAAGTATTGTATGGAATCAGGGAAAAGATGATGTATCTCAGAGGAAAAAGTTTTGATTTACCTAGAAACAAACTGATAATGAGCACAAGGAAAGGCAAGAAGTCTTGGGTGGGAGGAAAAACATGACAATCTGTCAATCCAAATTTTGCTTCTCAAATGGGAGGATTTCTGAGCGTGATTTCTCAGTCTTATATAAAAAAAACCCACAGCCTGATATACCACATGCAATGAGAAATAATACCTTAAGATTAATATAATATATCTTAATATAATATACTACATATAGCAAATATCTGGTGGTCGTTGTTCTAAATAGCATAAAGAACTAAAAAGTGGGAAAGAGACAGATGGGCTCACGTTTGTCAAAATGATTGTCAACATTCTGTGAAGAAAACGGTAGTAAATCTGATCACTTGATATGATATGAGGGAGACATGCATATTTTTGTAGTAACTTCTCGTGAGTTCTCCATTTTAAAGAAGTTGCTGCTCTCTGTTCTGCTGTTGTTAATGCAGGAATCAAGTCAGGTATAGACAATAACTAGAAATAAAAATATGAACGTTAAAATAATTTTACATTTTCTAGCTGTATGTCATGTTCCTATACTTAAAAAGCACACCACGACACTGTAAGACAGGAAGGAGTATTAAGGGATTCTCAGACAGAATTAGCTACACTGTGACCGTTTCCAGTAGATATTAGTCTAACTTGCTCTTAAAAAAAAAATCAATGATCATGTTTAAACAATCTCCCTTAAGCAGTAAATGCCACTTAACTAATCAAAAGCTATTCCAGTACCTAACTAAATACATTTTCATTTCCAACCCCTCCTCCTGACAATGAAAAACTAATCACTCTTCTCTGTGTAATACCCTTTTACAGATATGAAGATCATTACGACAACACTCTTCTTTTTCTCAAACCAAAGAAATCCCATTTTCCTTCTAGCCTCTTAATCTTTGCAGCTATTCTTTCAGCTTCCTAAATAATCATAGTAGGAATTATATACTTTTTCTCAGTAGGAAGGAAAGACTTCATAGTAGCCAAGCTAAATTTTCCTTAGCACTGAGCAAAATGAAACAGACTGTCACTCTTGACATGGCACTCATTATACGTTATACACATTTACAGCTGTAAACATCTGACAAATTCACATTTTAAATTACACTCTCAGCTTTTGTCCATACCAGAAAATAAATTTATTAAGTTCTTATACGGTTGGAATATCTCAATTTCTCTATACATTTCAGAAGAATGCTCAAAACAGCATCTTCAAGCAGGAAAAGATCTTTCACGGTCCATTTTACAGGTGAGGAGTCACTGAATAAGCCATCATCCAGAGCCACATAAAATTAAATTAGCAAAGCTGGGAGCTGAACACAGATCTCCTAAAACTTAATTCAGTGCCATTACTTGGGGAAACAGGCTTTCTTCTAGCAGAAGCTGTGTCTGAAAATGGCAACTATGGGCAGTTGCCACATCAATATAAAAATAAAGCATGAAACTAAGCTTTGTTTTAACTTATCATTGTATTTAAAAATTTCATCTATTTCAGCAAATCTGTGGTTAATTAGAAAAGGAACAGGAATAGACTTTTGATCTTTTGAAACCTTTTTTTTAAGTTTTAAAGTCAACAAACAATCAAAAAACCACAGAAGCTATATCTCTCCAAAGCAGAAACTAATAATGAAAGGCTTTTTATACTATCTATGTATGGACAACTTTGCTACCACCTTCATTTAGAAAGCAAAGTAAAAAAAACATACCCACCTTGCTTTCTGATCCACTGTTTTCTCCTCCATTAGTCATTAGTTCAAGGATTTCAGGAAGGTGACCTACCAGGGCATCTAATACCTATTTAAAGAAAGGCTGCATGAATGAGGTCTGTAAATTAACCTGACTCAATTTTTATCTCTCACCAACATATACCTGCTGACATCTTGTAACTTACTGTTCTCTCACATCAATGTTAAACAAACAAACAAACAAAAAAAAGACACAATGTATTTGCATTGATGAGGACTGTGATTTAAAACTGATGTTTTAATGTAATAAGTAACAAGTATTATCAGTTCCAGTTTAGGTAAACAAACCATAGTTTTGATTTATGTGAATACCACAGTAAACGCTTCCTCAACTACTCACAGCGTACAATATTGTAAAATGAACATTCGTTCTTAAGAAAGATCTGCATTTCACAAACAGTAACAGCCTCAGCAAATACAAAGAAATTTTTTTCACTATTTTTCAGCTGAATCTTAACAGCAATTTCTCCTGCTTTAAGAAAAACCGCAGTTGATAAATTAAAATGGAATTTATAGTCTATATTAATAGAATAAACCTACTTTCAAATGTTGTAATACTTGAAAGTAGACTAGAAAAGTACATAAATACTTTTGGCACCTATTCTGACTGAGGTGGTATGTAACATAAAGCACCAAATATTTTTTACTATTTAGATAACTGCATAGGGACCAAACCATGGAATTTTTAAAAAACACCAGCTGCTTCTGAGTCTCAACTTTCAGGCGTTCGAGTTGAAAAATCTTTTAAGATGAGCCAGAATTTCATAAACAGTAAATGTTCTATGAACACTTTTAGTTTCCTTGAAAATATCTAACAAAGGGTACCAAAACAAAAAGAAGCACCTGAAAGTAAAATTCATTTTTCCATGCCATATCCAAAGATACTACATAAAAAACAAACAAACAAAAAAATCAACTATTGGAGTAACTGGTATTAGAGGAAATGGTGATTTTGTCTCAAACCTAAACATTTGTCTTCTTTTCAATCCAAAAAATGTCTCACTGTATTGTCTGTAATATAGCTAAGTGATTCATGTTTTACGCAGGCTGAAATGGAGGTACAGTATACTGTCTCAAACACTCACAGATTCTGTACCAGATCTTGGACTGAAACTCTTTTCTATAAATCTTGATCTTTGAACCATACACAACTTCTTCATCTCCTCTTCAGTTGGAGAAGTGAAAATAGAACAAAGCAAAAACCTTAAATGCTATCAACTATTATTTTAATACAGTATCAAAACCAAATCTTTCCACATAATTTGTAAGGTAATGATTAATATAGCAATTAAAACAACTTAGAATGAACATTTTTAAAGCTAATAAATTCAGAGTGGGTTTACTAAATTCAAACACCTTCCTATTTTCCTCCTTTTTATTCACAGAAGGCTGGCATCTATGAAGTGTCTGCGAAACAGAAGTAAAAGCTGTTGATCATTTCAAACAACTACATACTGTCTTACTGCAGCATTATTAAACATCAAGATAATCTGCCTCAATGTAACAAGCAAAAGCAAGTTCCAATAAAAGTATATTACCTCCAGTGACTCATCTTGTAATAGTGTAACCAGTTCTTTATGTATTGTATACACACCAGAATTTAAAAGTTTAGCAACCTAAAAAATGACAGTAAAATAGCAAGGTGAAACATTATTTAGCTCCATGGCACTACAACTATACTACATACGCTTACTTTGCAGCAAGCATGAAGAAGGGATGCAGACCAATTGTTTAATACCAACCTTTTAAAGTTGTGTACTTTCCCACTGATCACATTAAAAATATGCTAGTGTAAAGAATATGAGTCAAGAAACAGCCCTATTACTAACCATGAAACATATTTTAGTTCACATGCATGTGAACTCTTCTTCACATCTACAAAAAAATTTTAAGACTGTACTGCAAGGTTAGAAAAATTCATTCTAGAATATTCAAATGTTGGACTTCGTGCTCCTTAGGAGAGTTAACAGTCAGGCTGCTATATAATTTACAAAAGATAAAATATAAAAAATGGCTTAGCCTGTGAGGGATTTTAAGTTTCCCCAGCCTTTCCACCTAAAGTTTTCACTTCTTACTTCTTTGGGGTTTTCCTACTGTGATTCATAAGTCACATACACATTTATACAAATACCAGCAGTCCATCTCCACAGTGTTAAAAAGGTTTTATAGCAAATACAAGCAGAGCTCGAGGAATGAGATTCTTGCCATACGGAACACAGAGATTATGTTTTTAACGGTTTTCTTTGTTGTGAAATCAAGAGTTTACTTCCAATCAAGATGAAGCTTTAAGAAAATGCCTACGGGGAGGTTTTTTTAAAAAAAAATCCACCTAGAAGTGAATGCCATCAACTACTCATTTTTGGTTGTCAAATGGTTGCCTAATTATGGTAAAACTAAATCAACAACCACTAAATATACATTCAGGCCATAGTATAACTTTACAGTTGTTTTTTTTTAAATGAGCTAAAATACTTGGCTTATATTCAGGCAGTATATTAAGTGTCATACATCTAACACAAAATATTATGTAGAATTAGATGCTAACTTTAACAATTCCAACAATTCCCTTCGATTATCATTCCTTAAGACAAGGCATCAATAGGTAACGAGAACTGGAAAATCATCCATCTTTCTTATACTGGTGAAAATAAAGCCACCTTAGCTTCATTTATGCCCCTACTAGTGATATAAATGCTTTCAGCAAGCTACCTAACTTACCGATTTCCCCAGCAAGAAAATGGGATAAAAGACTAGCTGGAGGACTGAAACACAATGATTCTCAGTAAAACATTATGAAAACCTTGAAGATCTCCCTATATGAGTTACTACAGTCAGGAGTGAGTGTATTTTAATTCCCAGAATTCACCCCATATAACTAATAATATCTGCGTGGTTGTACGCTTCTTAACTTTTACGAAAATAAGACAGTGGGACTTACACAAACTGAACGGAATAACAAGAACACATCTCCTTTTACATCTTCATAAATTTCCAAGTGGTTTCATATTAAATTGAGCATTTAACTTAGATTTGATCCATTCAAATATTTGCCACAGAACACCACGAAACTAGCAAACTGTACAGTTGTAAAGAAAGTTTTCAGGACCGGAAGTGGAAAGTTCCTTTCTCCCCTTTGTCTCATTATTTTCTAATAGCATTGAAAATCTTGTAATTAGTACAACTGCATATGTTTGTGGTACTAGACCTTTCTAAGTTTCTTCTAGCTTCTTCTCCTTAAAAGCTCACCTAGCAGTAAGCTCTTGTAGCCAAATGTCACACAATTTAAATAGACTAATGTGTGTATATGGGCTATATATACAGGTTAGAAGAGACGGAACACCTTTGACAAACTGAACCATTTCAACAAATTTTCTCATCTTTTTATGTTGGTTGAACAGTCACAAATGTAAGCTTAAAGAAGAAAACAACATAAAGTAAAAGCATGTAAGTACTAACAAAGAACCATTGTAGACTTACTTCATAGAAGCTTATGGCCATAGTATATCTAACGGGAACTTCAGGGTCATGACAAAGGCAGAAGAATATAGAATATAATTCTAAATGGAAGTTCTTTGGATCCACAAAAACAATCATGGCCTGTGGAAAGATAAAGTCTTTTATTAACTATATAGCTAAAGGACCACGCTATCAGAGATTATCAGACAAATCACAGAATCACAGAATATTAGAGGTTGGAAGGGATCTCGAAAGATCATCTAGTCCAACCCCCCTGCCAAGGCAGGACCACCTAGAGCACATCACACAGGAACATGTCCAGTCGGGTTTTGAAAACACTGAGTTACAACCAGCAAGACACCTGGGAGATAACAGGTAGGCATTTTGAAGAGGTAGTGTGGCAATTTTGATGGTTGTGTCAAAACATAGGCACCCAACAAGTGTTGGAGTTAAGAACTAAACTGGATTTACATATCTTCCAGACACTTTTTCTGAAGTCATAGACATAAAACCTTACTTTTATAAATAATGTTTCCCTATACTAGTGGAAGCTGCAATTGGAGAATTCAAAAACAAAGAACATTTGAGCAAGTAGCAGAGCAAGCATATGAATTTCAACATAATTGTGTGTGTACATACCTTGGTTTTGCTCAAATAAACCAACAGATGTCTACCTACAGACATGGTACTTGTCTTTAAAAGGTAGAATAAAAATAACTGTCTACTGGCTCTTGGTACAAACATGTTTTCTTTAAATATAAATGTAGAACGTCAAAATACAAAGTAGATTTACAGAAACATGAGTGGTAAATTTAAAGACCTCACATAAACTTGAAAAGACTCTCCATACAGGCAGGAACATAACTAGAACATGAATCTAACCATTCAGATTCAATTTTCAACCCCCTGTAATGACACGACACAGCAAATGCGAAAACCTAACTTTCAGTGGTTTGAAATTCTGTTTCACAACCATTTTCTCAAAACCTTTGTGCTAAGGCTTTGGAGAAAATGTGTAGGAAAGAGTGAGACTAGTAATGTCTTAAACAGCACTCTCTCAGTTAAAACTTGCCAATGATTTTCTTAGGCTCTGTCCTCTTGGACAACCTCTACTTTAAGCCATTAACTTGAACTTTCCAGGAGAGATCTAGAATCTAGCTAACAATCTACAATTTGGCAATAACTTCTCTATCACTCACGCAGTCCCATTTAGTGAACTATACGCATGACACAAATTATTTAACCTTAAATGAATGTAACTTACTGGAAAATTGTAAGCACAGTTCTTCCTCACTGAAATATACTTCTTTTCCTGTTCCAGAGTTTGAAGTTGTAGTTGATTATCATTGTGTCCATTTTCCTGCTGTAAACCCAGCGTGGAAAGCTTCTTATAAAATTCCAAAAACCGTAAATGTTGTTCAGGAGTAAAAATGCCTCCAAAGAAAAAAGTTCACTTTCCTCATTACAAATGCTATTAATAATGTCCCAAAACAAATCTCATTTACAAATCTATCAAATATGTCGATTTTTATCCCTTCTCCCTCCCCACCTTGACTCTAGCAGAGTATCATCAGTACACATTTTACAGAAAAAGAATTACAGAAAAGCAACAGCAAAATTATAATAGAGTGAATCTTAATTTCTGTTTACATAATTCTTGAAATACTTGGGACTTTAACTGCAGGATTGTGAATATATTTGTTTGTTCCACTAATACTGGTTTCTTCTTGATTAAATTTTTAGATCTTTATGGAAATCAGTCACATGAAGAATGCATGCCTGCAGAAAGTTGAAAAATTAGGCCACTTTGCTACAGATAATAAAGAAATCTAAGAATAAAATTAGAAAACTCAAAACAAATTGGAATGTAACTAGCAAGATGATTTCAAAAATTACAAGTAACTTCTTAAGTACATTAGTAGTAAGAGAAAAATCAAGGAAAGGTTCAGTCTTCTACTCAAGGAAGAGAGGAAAGCTATCGGCAACTGGTACCAAGAAGGTTGAAATGCTTAATGCTTTTTATTTTCTTTCTCAAATTCCAGTAGTATCATCAGGCTCAATACAACTAATAACAGTGACAAAGATTCAAGCTTTAATTAGAGAAGGAATAGGTCAGTGAACACTTAAACACTAGAGGTTTTCAAAACGTACAGGGTCAGATGTGTTTCACTGCAGTATTCAAAAATATTTAAAGTACTATCTGCTGAAATAACTGAGATATCAGAATGGAAAAGGGCTGAAGTGGTACTGATATTTACTAGTTGAAGAGGGGAAGGACACGTCATGTAATTGCCGATCAGTCAGATTGATGTTTTTGAAAAAATTGGAAGAAAAATAAAAAAAAATATACTTGTAAATACTGAACCAAAAACAAGTAGCAGCCAACATGGCACAAGCAAAATTTGTCAGACTGTTTCCATTTCCTTCTAGTACTGGAGGACAGGACCTGTGAATACAAAAGATGCAGTAAAGGTGATGTTTTTCACAAGCAAAATAAGGGATCAGGAAAGACAGATAAAAACTACAAAGGTGCTGCAAAACTGCTTGGAAAAACAGGTAAAAGAAAGCTACCAAAGACTCACTGACATGGCTCATATCCAAGTTCTGGTAATATTTAGTATTTGGGGGTTTTGGATGTTGGATTAGAAACTTCACATATTAAATATTCTGATAACATCAACCTCGAAAGAAGACTCCAGAAGACAAGAGTTTAAAATTACGTTCAGAAACTGGACATACAGTCTTAAAACTTTAGACTATTATTCCATTATGACAGAGATAAGGTACCATGCTTAGCCAGATCTGCATCAACTGCACAAGGCCAAGAAAGAGAAAGACTAACTAGCCATCAGATTTATTTTAAAAAAAAAAAAAAGACTTCATAGGTTGCACTTAAACAAATACTGTCAAACCATTGCAAGCCGTTGAAAAAAAAAACCCAAAATAGTAAACAGCAATACAGCTTGCAAGACACATGAAGTAACCCTTTCACTTTGTTCAGCTCTCCTAAGGCATAACACTTCGAGAAAAATATGAATTTTCCAGACAAGAGTTGAGAGGTGACAAGAGATCAGCAATTAAAGTCATTCAGCCTGGAGAAAAGACAACTAGGAAGACATGATACAATCAAGATGGACTGAGCTAGCTCTGTGCTTCTGTAATTAACAGTTTGACACGGTGGAACAGCTCTTTCGAGTTATTTGTAGGGAAGCAACAGTCACTTTGATAGTCTCTAACATGATCATAAAGCATCATTTTAAAGATTTGTAAGAAAGATCAAAGGGTCTAAGAGTCTATGGGGAAATTCTCTATAATGTAAAACCATGATTCTGTGCTGGCCCTCCCCAGGTAAGCTCTGTGGAGAGGGTGTATCGTGGGCAGAATGATCAAGGAAAGATCTGCTGGGCTCAAGTGAAAACCATAAAAATTATGGGTGCATATTCGGCCTCAGCTGCAGCTGCAAATCCACATGCCACTAAGCCTCCTTTCTCCCCTGAAGCTCTTCATGGGCCACACTCCATACTGTGCCTCAAAAAGAATATCAAGCACTGAAATGAACATACACGGTTAATATCATACTGTGTTTTCAAAGGTTTCTACTTTCAAAAATTCAGTCATCTAACTTACAAGCTCCAGAATAACCAAGAAGGAATCAAAATTTATCAGTGAAACCAAAATACACAACGACCGTGTTTCCATCTCTGATCCTTTCTAAACAAAAAAATTCTGTCCCTGACTAAACATAAAAATCCCAATAAACAGACGGACACCTAAAGTGGAAATTCACAACATCCACTATTTCTGCAATAGATGATTTCAGACTTTTACTTCCATATTTCCTAACTATCATTTCATTTGATACATTTAAATCTGGGTATTTTCCAAGGGCTTCAAATTCTCCAATATTCCATATTTTTAATATATATTTTTAAAAGAACATTAAATCATACCATATAATCCATTACACAGTTTCCCTAAATTGAAAGATAAAGAAACTAGGATAGATTCATCTGCTTTGAAGGACTTTTCACAGAATGATTTCACTAAAGGGAGCACAGTTTGACTCCTATCATCTGAAAAACAAAAGAAATTTTTAACGTTAGCCATTTGTCAAAAAAAGAGCACAGAAACTCAAATTCCATAATAAGTTATGAGAAAATTAACTTAAGCATGGTCGGAAGTATTTTTGACAGGCACTCAGTGGAGATAGAAAACAAGAAGTATAGAGAATGATGAACATACCACCATAATAAAGGTCCTAAATTTTAACACCTTACCTGTTTTGTTTGTTTGTTTTTAGGGAAAAGGCATCCCCCAGCAAAGGATTAGACAGAGAATAAATGAACAGTCGCTAACTTCTCCATTCACCAAGAATACATGGAGAGAAAGAAAGAAAGAATACTGCAGTGTACTCCTACAGTAAGATTTCCTGCATTAGTAAAAGGGAGATCAAGACCAGACATGCCCATGACAGTATGCTGGAAGTGAATTTTTTCAACATACTGAGAAGAGGAGGTTGAAAAACTTCGGGTAAGCAATAAATTCATAGAGAAACAAAATAATTGAAGGCAGATAAAAGAAATTAAACAATTTAGAAATTTAAGTCAAATTCAAGCACTCTACCTCCTTACAAAATAAGGGGGTAAATGTTCAAAGAAATTTACAAGTTCTGAATTGTTTTAAATAAAACCATTGTATTTTAAAATGTTCAATTTTTAAAGGGATTAGGATTTTTTAATAGTAGATCGACACCAAAATTCAGCAAATAGTTATGGTTGAACAAAATATTTAGTTTGACCTGAATAAAATTTATTTTGATACTGTGGGAAAGAAACCCTAGGATATAATTTCGGGTCATCTGCCTTCAAAATGTTCGTTTTCTAGTTCGGGGACAAACCCAAAAACTACATAAACCAAATTTCTAGAAAAACATTCCTTACAAACCTGTAAATAATCCTTGATTACTTTCTCTAAGCTTTTTTCAATAGCTAAAAGCAGTAGTTACAGCAACTGGGGAGGAGGAAGTGAAGACTGACACGTACATTTCCAGTTGCAAAAAAAACAACAAAACCCAGTAGAGAACAGAACTGATCTAGAGCCAGAAAAACTGGCTGTTACTGTCTCCTGCATCCTCCCGAAAAAAATCAAGACAGAGCAGTTGATTGGAGGACAAGGCACAGCAGTTATCCAGAATGTTCCCCTACACTGGAGCAGTCACAGAAGTTCTCCTAAAGTTTGCCCCAATCAACGTTGAACTGAACTTGTGATGAGAACCCAAGAGCCATGCCTGTAGGTAACCCACCAACACTATGCCAAAAGAACAACAGAGAATTTCTCCTTCCTCACACGAAGACACAGACACACCTACACCTGGAGAAGCATGAAATATGCATGTTGGCCCGAGGAAAGACACAGAGCGCTGAGAAAAATACAAGTATTTACATTTTCTGTTTTAAATATGGAAAAGTCTTATAAAATACACACACTTTCTCACTGCAGAGAAGAAAGCTGTCATTGCCATGTAGTCACAAGATTAAAGCGATTTAAATAGTAACTGCTGATGCTTAGCACCTCTAAAACCAATCAATTGTGCACACTGCAGTTTACAGAACATGAAGAAATAGGTTCTGTTCCAAAATTTACAAATGTATTTGACATATAACACTGGATGTACAAACAAGGTTTACTGACACACAGACAAATATCATATCATTGCCCCAGTCTGGGCTTTTCAGCTCAGAAGGCAGGCTGCAGTCTGTAGTTTAGACTAGCTTTACTTCAGTTAAGGGACAAAAACTAGGTAACAGCAAAAACCCCACAAGTAATGGCATCTGCTGAGCTAAAATTTTGTATTTTGAGTATCGATAGCATTAAGTAAAAACCAACAACCCAATATTCCTGTCATTTATACAGTAATTTTACTCGTTCCACTAGGCCACATTATATTAGAAGCTTGGAATAAGATAACTCATTTCATGGACAACTGGTTCACATTCCTTAAGACTTATGATGTATAAAGCACTGTAAGACATGAAATACATAAAGGATAAAGCAATAAACAAAATAAAATCAGAAACATCTGAAGAATACAGAAAGAACAAAAAGCATTTAAATACATTTACAAGATACATTAAAGCATTAAGAACTGGGCTAGTAAGCCTGAACTAAATTCTTACCTGCATCAAACATATCAAGCAGATTCACTAACGTCTCAAAAGCTGCAAGGCGTACACTGCTGCCCTCATCTCTTGCCAGTTCTACTAACTCAGGAAGCACCACAGTTTTTGTTAGTTCTGTCCTGCAAAGTGAGGCAAGCAGTCACGAGAAAACTTACAGTGAAACAATATCGCCACAGCAAAACAGAATTCTTCCTTAAAATACTGATTTAGATTATTTTTTTGGGGTAGTCAAGAAGGAAAACCTGACAAAGTTGTAAGGAAATGAAAATTATATAAAAACCCCAAGTCAATCTCAGGACTTTTTTCTTTGTCAGCCAAAGAAACATGCAAATTTAAAATGTGAACCTTCCTCACTAAAAAAGCATTCAAATTAGCTCAAAATAAAACAGAAAAAACACAGTCTGAAAAAAATCAAAGGCGTCCAGCTACTTTACTGTGTCACTAAGAAAATTCTTCTGGACTGCAGAAACTGTTCAATGAGATGTCCAAAGCTAAGAATTATTAGATGTGAGTCATGTTGGATTGAAGTGTCTGGAAATCTTACACTTCTTTACAGAGGGTAAGCAACTACTACTCAGAGAAAACAGTTTCCCTACTAGTCCAAACACTAGCTTTTAGGTTTGTTTTAATGCTAGCTTTTAGGTTTGTTTTAAAGCGATAAAGAAAAGGTTCTGCTTGTCTCTTTTTGCCTTACTAGCACTGTCTCTGAGTGCGATGGTCCTGACAACTTGAACCAATACATTGGCAGCAGATTGCTGTATTAGGGACGGACTTAAAAATCAGAGTTTAACCAGAGGTGACTGAGGAGGAGTGAAATACTCTTGACACAGAAACATTTGTGCTGTAAGGTGACTGGCATAAGATGAAAAGAGATTCACTTCTTGTAGCAAATTATAGCTTCTGTAGAAGGTACCAACCAATATAATTTCCCATGTCCCAGTGTATAACTGATTCTTGATTGCTTTAAGAGATTAGAAAGATCTTTTCTCCAGCCCTACTATCAAAAAGAACTGGGAAGACATACCCAGCATTTCCACTTTTTTTTTTCTTTCTGTCATGCTCTTTTTCATTTATTTATAGTAGTCAAGATTTCTAGTGTTTGAATTTGTCTGCATTTGAGTTAAGAAGCCCACTTTTGCTGTTCTCATGTCCACTCTTGGCCTGTTCGTCAATTAGTGGAAGCTGGTGTAAGCACCACATTCCAAGAAGGGGATCTCAGCAATTTACAATAGCCAGGGATGTGGCCCTCAACGTTTATGATGCCCCAAACATAAAACTGCATGGAAACACTCTGATAAAATTACTCTACATGAGCATTAACCAAGATGACAAAATCAAAACTATGTTTGACACTTTGAACAACTGTATACAGAATCACAGAATCACAGAATCGTAGAGGTTGGAAGGGACCTCGAAAGATCATCTAGTCCAACACCCCTGCCAAGGCCGGGCCACCTAGAGCACATCACTCAGGAACGTGTCCAGTCGGGTTTTGAATGTCTCCAGAGAACGAGACTCCACAACCTCTCTGGGCAGCCTGTGCCAGTGCTCTGTCTCTCTCACACTGAAAAAGTTTTTCCTCATATTAACACGGAACCTCCTATGCTCCAGCTTGGACCCGTTGCCCCTTGTCCTATCGCTTAATGACACCGAGAAGAGCCTGGATCCATCTTCCTGACACTCACCCTTAACATATTTATAAACGTTGAAAAGGTCACCCCTCAGCCTCCTCTTCTCCAAGCTAAAGAGACCCAGCTCCTTCAGCCTTTCCTCATAAGGGAGATGTTCCACTCCCTTGATCATCTTAGTGGCTCTGCGCTGGACTCTCTCTAGCAGTTCCCTGTCCTTCTTGAGCTGAGGGGCCCAGAACCGGATACAATACTCCAGATGTGGCCTCACCAAGGCAGAATAGAGGGGGAGGAGGACCTCCCTCGAACTACTGACCACACTCCTTCTAATACACCCCGGGATGCCATTGGCCTTCCTGGCCACCAGGGCACATTGCTGGCTCATGGTCATCCCTCCGTCCACCAGGACCCCCAGGTCCCTTTCCCCTACACTGCTCTCCAGCAGGTCAGTCCCCAACCTATACCAGCACATGGGATTCTTCTTTCCCAGGTGCCAGACCCTGCACTTGCCCCTATTGAATTTCATCAGGTTCCTCCGCGCCCAGCTCTCCAGCCTACCTAGATCTCGCTGAATGGCAGCACAACCTTCTGGCGTGTCAGTCACTACTCCCAGTTTAGTGTCATCAGCAAACTTGCTGAGGGTACACTCTGTTCCCTCATCCAGGTCGCTGAGGAAAATATTGAACAGCACCGGTCCCAGTACCGACCCCTGAGGGACTCCACTGGTCACAGGCCTCCAACTAGATTTGGCCCCACTGACCACAACCCTCTGACTTCTACCTTCCAACCAGTGCACAGTTGGAAAAAGTTTAGACTGTCATTTTAATCAGTTTTTATTACAGAACTGATCACAACCTCCAGGATGCCAGATTTTTACTGAAATAAAAATGCCCAAAATATCTCCTCCAATCAGACTAAACAAGTAACAGCTGTCCCTTTTGTAAACCAATACGAACAATAATATTTTCAAATGCTTATAATCAGCATTAAAGTGATTTGCACCCTACAAAGTTTATTACTGCTACCAGCAAATCAAGATGTAGCTTAACAATAGATTAACTATTCATACAAAGTTATGAAAAAATAGCATGATGTCATTTAGTGGTAGCATCACTAAATAGTAAAAATAAGCATTGGGACTGTTGTCACATTATGTCTTCAACATTTACCTAACAATGGGTTTATTTCTGTTTATTTACTTGTCTGTATTTTCCTACTACCTACTCATCCTCACCATGAAACACTGCACTAGTTTACACACCAAAAATACAAACAGTTCATCATTTCTTGAGATTAAAGCATCTAAATCACTGGGAAGGGACGAGGAAAAAACCACATAAGGCACACCCTTTCGCAAAAAAACTGCACAGTATTTATTAGAAACTGCTAGTACTTGCCATAATCCTCCTTTTTTAAATAAGCCTAATGACATCAATGGATAATTGAGATTATTTCAAGAAGCTATAGATGAACTCATTATTAACAAAAAAATGCTGTTTGTATGCTTCAGCAATTTTACTATCAAATCTACAAAAATCTGAAAATGGAAGAGAGCTAACTGCCAACAGCCAATTCCTAAGAACAAATCCGTACACTTCAAATTTATTATTAAGTATGCATGAATTAAGTTAGAAATCTTAAAAGGAGTTTTTAGGTTACAATTAAATATCATAGAGAAAGATTTTGTGTTTAGCAGCAGTTATGCAAATTGTACTCACCCGATTCCTTGAGCTATATGTTCCAATTGCCGACACATGCAAGTTCTGACTTCATATTCCACATCCTGGCACAGTGATTTTACCAATGGAAGAATCTCTCTTTTAATACTAAAATATGAGTATTTTTTATTAATATAAGGAACAAGAATATATAAAATCCACTCTTACTTAAATTTTACCCATATATTACTTCTAATGACATTTTTTTAAACAAAATTATCACACATGGTAAATTATTTTTCTGAGAATTTGCAATTATAAAAGAATACTGTACATCAGTATTCGATAAGGAAACAGAAAAAGGATTATTTACAGTTATTATAATTTTTTCTTATTTCATCTTTTTTTTTAAAACTAGAAAAATAGTAAGTAGGCTTAGAGACACTGTCCTCATTTAATAACCATCTTCAGTACAATTTTTGAACAGCCACTGTAAGAATACAAAGAATTATATAAATGGAAGTGTAAATCCAAATTAATTGTCTCTATCTCATCTTTGGTACGCATGTATCACCAAAGAGATATTTGGGAAGAGAGCAAAAAAAGAATTTATGATTAAACGCTTCAGTACTGCAATGACTTTATGTAAGTAGACCCAATAATTCATGTTAAATCAATGGCAAATACAAAAGAACTATTTTGAATTCTATTTAAGTAAAAACACATACTACAACTTGGTAGAATCTACCATTGTGTTTCCTTTCACTGCCCAAGATGCCGTCATAAGCATTCATAAAATATCTCTATCCAAATCCTTATGTTGTTGCAAAACTCAAGAAAAATAATATGAAGACACAGACAAGCAAATTTTCAAGCCAGCTTGTACAGCCTCCACTCATTCCAGTGAAAATTAATCTACTTCTTACAGCAAAATTTGGCCTCAAGTTTCAAAAACCATACAAAGTCTTGGGAGTTTGGCATTTTAGAATATGCTGAAATAGGGATTACTTCCAAAAGATACTTCTTTGCAAGTAGCTGTTATAACAAAGTGTAGAAAAACTAACGTTCTATTACAAGGTCAGGACTTTTCCAATACTCTATAAAATACACTGGGAGTCATGTGAAGTATAAAATAAAGGGGTTTAATTATCATATAAACGTTGTGAGGAAAAATGGTGCCATTCTGAAGAAGAATGTGAAGATATGCTTATATATTGCCATATATATACTCCTGAGGCCAGAAAAGTCTCCTGAGCCTATACCAAGATCCGTCCTGCAAAAGGGAATGAGAGTATGTCATGAATCTTAGTCTGTCACAATCTAAACCTGTGGATCCAGGCCTCTCCTCAGTCCTCTAAATTGCACTCAGAGCCCTCTACCAGAGGATTAATATGTCCCAGAAAATTCTCAACCATCTTCTTAACATGCAACTTCTGCACAGAAATGGTGCTACTATCTGTTCACTGAAATGAGCAGTTTCCTATTTCCAAACACCAAGGAAGCGTATTAAAGAAACCCAACAAAAGAAGATAAGATTGTTTGAATTTATTGTGGTTAATGTTATAATTTCTCATAAGATTCCAAGTAATCTGGAAAGTCATTTCATGAGAATGTAACATCAAATATATAAAAGCAACTGTGGTTCTGCCAGAATTCTACAAATCTTGAAGATAAAGATTTGAAGGCTTTGGTAATATTCTCAAAAAATACTATTTTACCACACTCATTAACTTTTGCATGTCCAACAAGCGTAGTCTACATCACAATTGAAGGTGTAGATAGCTTCCTTTTGGTTGCTTCTAGTTCTTTTTTATTGAAGAAAAAAATCATAATTTCAAGAAATTTATTCCTAAATGTCTTGTCATATGGTCCTGTTGTTCATTTTTTCTGTTACACTGATTTCTTGCATTTTGGGGCAGATCAAAAGAGCAGACTTCCTCAGCTAGACATGGTTTCTGTCCATGTAGTAGCTCTCAGTGGATTTCTTTTGTCATGCAAAAATCACATGTGGCCAATTACCTGAATAGCAAATACATTTGGTGAAATGGTTCTACTATCAGAAGAATGGATAAACTGTTCGAGGAACATACCACACCAACTGCTCTGGGCAGACAAGTTATTCAGATTTACTTTCACCATTGCTTCCCTCTTCTGCACCACTGTCCGAACCCATAGACACTGAATCTAAGAGCTGGATAATACCAGGCAATAACAGTGGCTCCTGACACACCTCCATATAATTAGGGACAGAAAAAAAAAAAATCTACATGTTAAATTTGGTTAAAGAAAATAAACATTTAAGAATAGGATTCTTCTCTTTATGACAAGAAACTCTCGGGTGATGAAGTTGTGTTTTGTCTCTAAATCGCAGAGAAATCTACTGTTCGGCTTATTTCCTGGTAAGAAAAACGATACGGAACAACATGGCATGAAAATGATATCTATTTGAACCTGTGGAAGAACATACAAGCTGAAGTTATAAACTGATGAATATCAGCAAGTCTGAATACGCTAGTTACACAATGAACATTTATTATTATTAATTAGTATCCAGGTAAAGGGGGTCTGTAAAAAGAAAGCATTTAATTTTTGCCATAAAGTCTACTTTTCTTGTACTGGTATATACTTTGGAATAAAAATATTTGTCCAGTCTACTTACATATGAGCTTCAAATTTGTTAGCTAATTTTCCCATGATTTTACAACTAACTAAGCGGGACTGAAGTGTTTGAGAAAGCTGTGCTTTGGAAACAAGTGGATTCAGGATCTATATTAAAGAAAAAAGAAGAAATATGAACAGAAGAAATGTGAACAGTAAATAATGTATTACTCTTCCTAAAAAATATCTAGAAAAACATATCCCAAATGTCATCTACACCTTTCATGGAATTAATCACTACTAACAGTAATGATGCCTATGTACATTACTAGTCTATTGGAAACCCGTATTTAATATTCAGTGCTAATTATAGCATAATAAACCCATATCTTGGCCCAAATAGCAGTTTATGATTCACATCACAGACACAGTTTTACATCTGTCTACTTGTGTCTTTATTTTGAAACTAAGTTGTATATGAATATTTATATCTATTAGCTCATTATTTTCATAAAGTTAAGTATGCTCCTGCACAAGAGAGAAAGACATGCAGAGAAAGGAAAAGGAAACCTCTCTGAGGTTCTTTCTCCTAAGTTTTCCCAGGAAACACCTCTTTTGTTTGAGGCAATGATCCCTCTTGATTATGCATGCTTCAGGGATCTGTAGGAAAGAGGTTTCATTTCCATACAAACACAGAAAACCTGCATCTTTATTGGACCACTGCTGTCATTTGTTGGATCACCTCTGTGGTGCCAGAAACAAACTAAGAAAGCCTGCAGATCACCATATTGCTATATATATATTATTTTTTGCCTTGTGAAATAATCACAGAAATCCAGGTGCCAGGCCAAAGAGAACATTACAGAGAGGTATCTCCTGTAGCCTGACACAGTTCCTCACTCAATCTGTTTTGCAGAGCTCCACAAAAGGATAATATACGAGGCAGGAAAGTCCCAACAGTCTTCTAAAAGCTTTTTTCTCCTCCTCTTACCAGCTGAAATTTTGAGGTGAGAGAATCTTACCACTGTAAGGACAAATAGACCACCCAGACTACAATTAGCACAGAAGGTATGCTTCTAGCTGTAACACTGCATAAAGAAATACATCATTAGTTATCCACAGAATTGTGTATTACTTATGCAGTCTTTGAACTATGACAGCAAACACAGCATGTCTAATAATACTAACTCCATTTACTGGCCTGGACACAGTTTCTCCTATCAAGCGGCTGTTGCCAGAGACAGGATACTGGGTTAGGCTGAGCTTTGGTCTGACACACACACCTTTCCTTGTGTTCTTGGAATCTGATTGTTATATGATTTTACTTACCAAAAAATTAACAACTAGAATATTGCAAGTTTTCTGATGCAAAGATCCTGCAAGTAATACAAAAAACCACCCTTTTCAGACTGTGTAGAGGAAAAGGACCTGGGGGTG
>VWZZ01006841.1:162413-196845 GCA_013399095.1 Psophia crepitans
CTATTCTATTCTATTCTATTCTATTCAGGTTTCTGTATAGCTGTTGAATCAACAGTGCTTTATCAGTTGTGATCTTCCCCAAAGCACATTTTTTTGGAAACTTACAAATGCGGTCCTAGAGACATTCAAGGGAAGAAACTTCAGCTTGTTTAAATGGCATCTTTTAAATTACAACTAGATTTGAAGGTGACCAGAACAATTTATCTCTTTTTTTCCAACCTTTCACCTTTTAGAAGTTTATTTTTTTTAATACTGCTGGATTTCAATTACCCACTAATTTTATTTAGTATTTTTAGACTACGTAAACAATCATATATTTAAATCTCCATATTGTTTTAAATTATAACACCGTAAAATGTTGCAAAGCTTTTAAACTTAACAATGAAATATGAATACTTAAATTGAATAAACTAGCTGAGTAAAGGGCAGTAACATAATGACTTAGTCACAGATTTCTTTCCTCTTTCTTGAGCTACACAGTAAAAATTGAGAGTGTTTGCAGGGCATTAGGTTTTTGATACATCAGAACAACTGAAATACACAAATGATTTGGATCTCTAGCACTCAGTCGCATTTAGCAGAAACCAGAATTTTAGTCCAGTAGTAAACAAAATGTAGTTTCTTCATGAAGACACAGAACGAGATACTATCCTGTATACCAAAACAGGATACATGAAAACACATTACTGACAATACTAAGTGCAGTGGCAGTGTTACAGTAAATAGTCTTTGCTCAAGAACACTAAAATTTAAGGTGACCTTCCTGTCTCACCATTTAGCACAGTCTCTCTTACAGTTTGTTGCACAAGCATTACTGTTTTCACAGGCACAGAACTGCCACAAATCTTACTGAAGTGAATGAGACTTGCAGGGAAATGCAATCTTACAAAATATTATTAATTTGTTGTTAGTGTAAGTGCGAGAATATTATTACCTCATGTCTGACAGTCTCTTTTGGTAAAGCTTCTATTACAGCAAGAAGAGTTTCTAGCCATGCATTGCTGACACCTGTTAGAAAGAAATGGGTTATGCATTATGTTGCACGTATAATGGGTATAACAAAACACACATCGGTGTTAAAAAATCAGTTCTCACTTTTTACACACAGCTCTTCAAGGAGCTATGTATCTAAAAGCCACAAAATTAACACTCAAGACTTCAAACTAAAGAAGTACGGTGGGTGAGAAGGAAATTCCCTATTTTTTTTACCTTTTCAATGCCTGTACAAAAATACGGATCCTGTCTGTTTTGAAAAGGTACTTTCCCTCATTTAGAAGCATATTCTTTTCTTATGCCCACTGAAACTTTCTAGTTTTACAAGAGGCCATTTTTTTTCTTCATGTTTTAAAAATAGTGTCAAAGAAGTTAAGAAAAACTAATCATCATAGAAGAAACATCAACCATCCTCCTTCAATTTTCTCAGCCACAAAATTCTGGTACTTCAGTAGAAGCTCAGACTCAGTAACAACTTCAGGATTTAGTCCTTCAGACAAAGTGGTTTTGTTTACTTCAATCAGAATTTCATTTAAATATCAGTATGCAAGTGGTCAGCATGCAAAAATCTTTTCATTCATGCTAGCCTAGATAGAAAGTCGCAGCGACTGCGCTCACTGCTTTACAGAGCATTGTATGGTCACTAAGGAAACAAAACATGTAAAAGTAATCAGTCATCAGTGAAGCTGTACAGCCCTGACCTGCATCTCTGTGTTCCAGGTTCTGGAGAATGATGTGCAGGAAGGAGTGGGAGTATGTATGAATGGACACCGACTCCTCTTGCAGAACAGTTAAAAATGAAACAGCAGCTGTCAACTGCATTTCCACTCCTGCAACATGCAGCACCTCCTGTATAATTACAAATTATATCCATTTAGAGCATGAGACAGAAACGTAGTGAGAGAACATTTAAATTTTCACATTCACTTTTCAGAGGGAATATGCGACAACCTGGGAAAACTACAAAAGTGGCTGTAATATTACTTTCTCTTCACAGCAGTTACTTGGAGATATTAAAATCTCTTGTATCATGAACCTTTTAAGAAAAAGTTAATTATAACTGGCTTTCAGTTTCATCAACACATATGTGTGCATTTTTCTATGTTACAAAATGAGAGGTAAAACGAGACCAGCCAGCAATGGCACTTCTGCTGTTTATGCACATGAATCAAAAAGAAATATTTCATTCATCTAGTGAAAGATACTAAAATAGCAGAAGGCAATTTAAATCACATCCTTTGCCAGCTGACATGGAACATAAATGTAAATGTGTATGTGTGTGTATATATGGTCTTAAGAATAAAACAAGATGTACTAGAATATTTATCTAGATAATTCAGCATTTACTAGTACTTAGCTTTATCAATAAAAATATAATTAATTAGGCTGTCTTTAAAAGCATCAATTCGGAAGTTAAACAAAAATAGTAAGTGAATGAAACATTGCTATATTTTTTTAATGAAACAAAAAGGAATTTTAGATTTCAGCTTTATGCATATGACCAAGAGCTTGTAGGATGCAACCAATGACATGGCATTCACTGTAAGTATGTATGTATCTATCAGCTAGGTGGACATTCCATTTATTTACCTCTCTAAATGTATCTCTCTATCTCATGAGAAAATAAAGTGCATTATTCTACTACTAAAGCGTTACACTCTTTTTACAAGTGATTCCAAACTCAATAAGAGTTCCAATTTAATTCAATAAGTACTTCCATTTAACACTTATACATGTGGGCTTGTTTCTTTTTTAAAAGTACTTGAGATGAACAGTGTTTTCTCTAGTCACCTATCAAAAATTATTGATAAGCAGTGTCCTGATTTGGGCTGGGATAGAGTTAACTTTCTTCCCAGTAGTGGGCATAGCGCTGTGTTTTGTATTTAGGGTGAGAATAATGTTGATAACATACTGATGTTTTGGTTGTTGTTAGGCAATGTTTACATCAAGACGAGGCTGCTTACACTGCTCCATCAGCAAGGAGGCTGGGGATGCACAAGAAGCTGGGAGGGGACACAGTCAGGACAGCTGACTCCAACTGACCAAAGGGCTATTCCCTACCACATCCTGTCATGCTCAGTATACAACTTGGGAGAAGCTGGCTGGGGGTTGGAACCACAGCTCGAGAACTAGCAGGGCATCGATGGTCTGTAGGTGGTGAGCAATTGTGCTGTGCATCACTTGTTTTGTATATTCTTTTATCATTTTTATAATGTCTTTCTTTTCTGTCATATTAAACTGCCTTTATCTCAACTTGTGACATTAACTTTTTTTTTCCCCCAGTTCTCCCCCCAGTTCCACTGGGGTACAGGGAAGGAGTGAACAGCTCTATGGTCATGTTAGCTGCCTGTTGGCCTAAACCACAACAAGCTGATATTTTATTTAAAAAAAAAAGCAAAAACAAAACAGCCTAGATCAGATTAAGAAAATATCCATTATGCACCTAAGCATTATATAGCAGAGGAATTTTTCTGAGAAAATACAGTTTGCAGGGAACATCTGAGAAATTTAGTAGACTGCTTGCTTCCAAATAAAGCAAGAAGTTTTCATTGCACAACTGTTAACCAGTCTGTGTGTGCAAATGCATAATTTTTAGTTTATCTGATTTCAAAGAGAACCATTACTTATCTCTCAACAACTGTCTCAGTTTACAGCCGGGTATATGTGAAAAGCATTCTCTGTGCCCCTGCTTGCCCAAATGACAAAAAAAAAAAAAGCATTGTGCATCTTACCAATCCCAGTGTGATAAAATATTTGCATTCAATAGTCATAGAAACCACCCTCTTATTATCTCCAGAGCCTTTCTCTGTCCTTGATCCTCCATTGTTATTACAATAGCCACAGCCAAGAACAAGGACACCTACCAATTTTGTAATTTGAACATTTCTGGGATCAGAATAGCTGTACATATTGTTCTGGGATTTTGGCTTACACTTGTTCAAAAAAAATGCCCCCAAATAATCAAAAGACCTATCTACACACTGTAGATGCCGAGACACCACTGCAGACCAGAACATAATGGAGCTGAATTCAATTTTATGTACGCATTCACTTTGTGCATAATCCAAACAGGGTTACTTACCATCAAATAAAGTTTCCAAATAGTGTCTTCCCCAGATCCACACAACTCTGGATAATCATGTGTGAGAACACATTTTCTGGATGTGCCTCCTCATGGACCTCGGGAGACATTGAAATGTAAATTTCTAGATCTCTTACACACCTGCTTGTATTGATGTTTGCACTCAGATCTGTACAGTTCCACATATGAAAATGTATGGGTCTTCCCTTCTCATTCCAATTTCACTGAACTCAAGTTGAGGTGTGCCGCACCTCGAGTACTGTGTCCAGTTTTGGGCCCCTCACCACAAGAAAGACATCGAGGCCCTGGAGCGTGTCCAGAGAAGGGCAACGAAACTGGTGAAGGGGCTGGAGCACAGGTCTTATGAGGAGCGGCTGAGGGAATTGGGCTTGTTTAGTCTGGAGAAGAGGAGGTTCAGGGGAGACCTTGTTGCCNTTCTCTGAAAGGGTGGTTGGGCATTGGAACGGGTTGCCCAGGGAGGTGGTGGAGTCACCGTCCCTGCGGGTATTTAAGGAAAGGTTAGACGCAGTACTGAAGGACATGGTTTAGTGGTTAATAGGTGGGGGGGCAGGGGGTCGGTTGGACTGGATGATCCTTGAGGTCTCTTCCGACCTTAATGATTCTATTCTATTCTATTCTATTGAGTGACTTAAATTCAATTAATTATTTATTTAGAAAGTAATGTATTTTTCTATACATAGATCCTGCACTGATTCTCACTCGGGGAAAAAAGCTTTTCATATCTTATTCAGACAAGTGTATTCAATGGAATTTAAGGGTATTAGCAGATCCTTGAGCTATCCTAATGTCTACAAGTTAAACTCAGGCATCAAAACTTGCAAAATTTAGAAAGCCTGGTTTATTCCATTAAATGGAAAACACAAAATTCACCTCTAGTTTAACACACTTTATATCCTGCAGCAACAGAATTCTCTTGAAAGAATGCTGCAAGCAGAGACAAAGTCAATCGTTTTAGTAACTGCATTGATATGACAGAAATCTTCATTTAGGACTAAAAAGACACAGAAGTAACGATGATTACAGAAGCTCAAAGATACTATGAGGGTGGACCTTAAAAACAATGTTAGGAATAAGACAGGGTGAAAATCACCCCACCTCTTCTTAAACTGTAAAATCAACTAGGAAACAAGAAAAGCTTTCAAGGGAAGACTGACATATTAAGAAAATAAGCAACTGTGAAAATTAGTTTGGAACTAATCAGCACTGAATAAGGCTTGATGTGTACACTTTAAGAGTAGCCATAGTTTTCTGCAATCACAGCATTTGGAAAAATCTCTTGTTAGTCAATCAGAGACACACCTGCAATCTCCTCTGCTGCTTATGGTGGCAGTGCCCAAGGACGGAAAACAGGGAAAATACTACTAACATCATTTGAAAGGAGCAGAACAAGAACGGCTGAGAGGTATGTCTAAGCTTTCCCTAAATCTGCATTTCAATGACTTCCAAGGTTCATGAGGAGGTGCACGCAGAAATCCAGAGTGGGGATCTCTATGGAAAACAACCCATACATGGATGCCACTTCATTTTAACCATAGAATTTTAGAAAGTATTTCATAATGTCATTCCTACGTTAACACCTAAATGATACACAATATATTTGTTTTATTGGCATAATCAAAATACTGACACCCCATTTAATCATGACTTAGGTCTGGCATATTTACTGGTGTATTGCATGTTTGATTCTGCTCATGTCAGCCCTAAAACACTTTTGTTAAAATAGTGTTTGATATAATCTTATTTCATTAGGTTTTAAGGAATGATAAACCATTTGCATATATACATTTCAATATTTATTTATAAATGTAACCAGGTTTATCCATTTCTCACAAGTGAAATAAAAATTTGTAATGCAATCAGCCAGAACATTTCTTGCATTTATTTCTTCCTGTATCTGTTTTATCCTTGGCTCTAACAAGAAAAGTATTCATTTTTGCTTTTGGTTTCCTGCAATTATGCTAAATACATTCACTCGTTTCCCTACCACATTATATGGTGACAATAGTTTCAGATAAATAGCACCCTGAAATCACTATACCACTGATTTTGTGTGTGCAAATTTAAATTCACAAATTATTTTTCTCAATCTACAGAACTGAAGCCAAGTGCAGTAATTTGTTGGTTTATTTCCCTGCAATGCCAGACTATATTTGCAAGAGTTTAATTGCAGTTGAGTTGGATTATGCCTTTAAAGATTATAATAGTTTCCATTTAATAGTCAGGACTACTCCTCCAACAAAAACAAGGATAAGGAAAAAAATAATAGATCGAGTGGTTAATGACGCCAAACGCTGTTTTGCAGTTAGAGGTGTAGTGAACATGCGTGTAACACATCTGTTCTTCTATTATAGATTAAGTAATCTAACCACTGAAGAGCCTGCTTTATAAGAGTAAAGGCACAGAAAGAAATTCAACTTTTATACGTTCCAGAAAGTTTTAATTTGTAAAGCTTAAACCTGAAAAGAACACGTATATCTAGACTGATCTCATTACATTTCACTTTTTCCTCTGCCTTGAGCCCATTAACTTCAGTTTAATTTAATTTATCATCTAGAAAGGCATTCAGTTTGGATTTAAATGACACTGCAAAATGAAAAGCACTCTTTTCTTATTTATTTGCTCAAAGATCGATCAGATTTATTATTAAAATTGTCTGCTTAATTTATAATTTTTCTGTCTTCAATTCCTAACTCTTGTTTCTTCATATACAGTTTTCAGTGGAATGTCCTATAATATCATGCAGGAAGACACTTTTACAAAGTAATTAAATACCACCTGATCTAAACACACTGAGCTCCAACTCCCACAGTACAAATATTTTCCAAATATTTTCCTGATCATGTTAATGAGCATCCTTTTGAATTTCTTCTCCATCCCTATATAAAAAAACCTAAGACTAGGATCAAAAACTTTATTCCCATATTAGACTTTTTATTAAAGGCAGACAGACAAAGAGTACCACTTCTCCACACTCTGACAAATAAGAGTAAAAAAACCCCAGCATTTCTTATTACTCCTTCATTTCAGGAAGAACTCTGCTCTCAAAGCAGAAACACCAAAGACAAAAATGGATTCAGTATGTTAAACAGAAAATGAAAAGAGAAAGAAAAAACAGATAAAAAAACTCCCACAAAATCAAAAACTTTTCTTTAACCCTGTGGGTTAGACAGAAGTGGGTATTTCTTTGCCTTTGCTAAAATATTTATACTGGCAGAAAAAGATACATTCAAACCTCATTACACGGAACTTACTCTGATTTTTGGTAAAACTCGACGAAGTGTTTCCGCAGGATTCTGTCGCATCAGGACTGGAAGATTTGCCACTACACTTGTTCCTTGGATATCCTGGCCAGAACTTACAAAAATACATACATAAAATACATTACTCTACAACGATTACACACTCACAGCTTATATTTAAAACAAAACAAAACAACAAACCCAAACTACCCAGGTTATTCATACAATAAGTCAAGAAAGGCATTACCTTTTTTTAATATAATATGTAGTAGAAAACAACATTGAAATATCAACCATAAAAGCTGTTATATCATTTCTAATATGGAATGTTCTAATTTTTAGTGTAGCTCTAGAAATAAACATAAAATGTTTGAAAGATCTTTTCAAACTGGATGATGAAGGCAGTGGTTTTGTAGAAGCTTTTATAATATAACAATACACATGATAAAGCATAGGATGGGATAAATAGAAGATATAAATGAAAAGTACATTCAACAGACAAGATTTTAACAGAGATCTACCACTTTTTCCTTTCTTTAGGGAAAATAATCAGAGGTATAATCAGAAGAAGCATGCAAAAACTTGGTTGGATTACAGATCTTGTACGTTTCTCCTCATCCTGTCTCTCTCCATGGTATCCCACAATTGAAAAAGGAAAGGAAAAAAAAAAAGCAGTATAGGAGGGAAAGGGTAGGAAGCCATGAAGAAAAGGCATGAGATGAAAAACAAAACTACCCAAGTGGATAAACTTCCAGAACGGAATCAGAAAGAGAAAGGGTCTGGATGCCAAAATGAAAAATTAAACTAAACATCAACATGTCCTATTTCTTGTTTAAATGCATAAAATCCATTTTGCTAAACAAATTCAGATTTGTTCCAATAGCTAAGCAACTCATTTCTAAATAAGCACACAAAGCTCAACTGTACACATGCAATTTTCTTAGTGTGACATTACAATTAAATGTACAACGTGATTACACACATAATTTTTAAAGAAATTCATCGTAAAACTGTTTTTAAATACTTCCATATACCACTTCCCATCCCATCATTATTCCAAGTTTTCTTAGTGAAACATATGAGCTCAGGAAGGGGACTAGGTACATAAATTTTTCACAGGACAGTAGATTTGCACAACCACCTTCCAGTTTTGTTCTGCCTCTGAAGTATATTAGGGAATTCACAGTTAAGGTGTAAAGCCTTTCGGCAGCATTTAGAGCTGAAAACATCTTTACACATTCCATTAATGCATCACCCTCAACATTCATGTCTTGCAGAAGATCAAAGCAAATTATAGGTACAGTCAAGCAGGTCAATTTAGATCTATTCTGCTAAATCTATATGAATGTGCTTTTAAAAATGAGGATATGTTTGTGTAATAGGCAAGAAACAAAAGTAAAAGCTTTAGTTAAAATCAACAGAGACTAAAATACCCCAACAGAAATACTGCGCTATTCTACTGGAAAGACTTTTATTTTTCTTTGCATTCCATGATTTCCCAGTTAAAACATTCAAAAAACAACTAGGTATCACCAACATTAACTTAATCGTGTTTATCAAACCACAATTTCAGTGTATTTGTGAAAGAAAGTATTCCTCACTACCCTCATGAAAATAATTTCCCATGTTAGAAGGCAGTACATTCTGGAAGATTAAGTACAGACTGGAAGGCAGGAATTCAGGAATGCAAATCCTCTTTGCAAGGTGGAGAGTCACACACACGCACCAGTTCACTCCTGTTTAGGTTTGCCATTCTGCAGATGGGTGTAATTACCTAACTCACCAACTACATACTATCACTCTGTATATGGGTCTTAACATGGGAAAACCTCTGCCCCAACAAAACCTTCCCCTTCCAGAAAGAGTAAATCTTGCTATGGCAGATATGTCTCATTTTTGTACAGAATAACACAAAGTACCTGTAATTTGAAAGTATGTGTCTGAATCATATATGATGGAATTAACCTAATCTTAGATAGCCTGTGTCTGCCTCTAAGATGATTTTCCTTTAAAATCAATGGAGAGAAATAGGACTCAATGAAGAGCAATTTAGCTCAGCCTAAACAGATGAGATAGGGCCCTTAAAGTGCCTGTTTGCCTCTACCACCTCTGAAGGCAGAGGCAAAGACTAGCTCTCCAGAGTGTACCTACACAACGGCTCCTGCCCACAGAAACACATTACAAGCTTTAGTCCTACCGACATTCATGTTTATGCTTAATTTCACCAATGCATGTAGTCCCATTGACTTCTCATGCAGTAATATATTAGAGACCTAGAATATCTCAAGTTGGCAGGGACCCATACGGATCATCAAGTCCAACTCCCCAGTCCAATGGCTGACCATCCTCTCAGTGAAGAACCTTTTCCTAACATACAATCTGAACTTGAATTAACATCTTTAGAGATGCTTGTGTGATTATAGTACCTAACTAATGTAATTAATTTGGGACAAAATAAAACATTCATACTTCCCTGAGTTCCAGAGCAATCAAGAAGGATCTATCAAAAACTTACTCATGGCAGTAACTATTGAAAAGAGGTGCTACACACCATGAATGTCAGGAACCAGTTGTTTGGGTTTTTTTAATGGACCTTTTACACCTTAAATATTAGAATAGAATAGAATAGAATAGAATAGAATAGAATAGAATAGAATAGAATAGAATAGAATAGAATAGAATCATTAAGGTTGGAAGTGACCTCAAGGATCATCTAGTCCAACCGTCCCCCCTCCCCACCTATTACCCACTAAACCATGTCCCTAAGTACCACATCTAACCTTTCCTTAAACACCCCCAGGGACAGTGACTCCACCACCTCCCTGGGCAACTTGTTCCAATGCCCGACCACCCTTTCAGAGAAGAATTTTCTCCTCATCTCCAACCTGAACCTTCCCTGGCGCAACTTGCAGCCATTCCCCCTAGTCCTGTCACTAGTTATCTGCGAGAAGAGGCTGACCCCCAGCTCGCCACAACTTCCTTTCAGGTAGTTGTAGAGGGCAACAAGGTCTCCCCTGAGCCTCCTCTTCTCCAGACTAAACAAGCCCAGTTCCTTCAGCCGCTCCTCATAAGACCTGTGCTCCAGCCCCTTCACCAGTTTTTTTTTTAGTTTTTATTAGAAAGGTCAGAACCCAAACAGAAGAGTTATCATACAGTCTAAGATGAGTAACAAGTCAGCAGAAAGCGGTTAACTCTGTACTAAGGTTATCACACATTGCTGTCATCGGGGCTGCAATATTTTGACCTGCTGAGCAAGATTTAAGAATCATTCCCAGAATGGGGTCTTCACCTTTATTGCAACTGTACATGTACAATAATAAAGACCAAACAAAAATTACAGCTAGGGATGGAGGTCAACACAGATGTAAGAAAAATACACTGAAATTCACAATATTAGAGGGTAATAACAAAAGTATTAATTAAAAAAAAAACCTCAACAGGCTGAAAAGAAGACAAATTTAAGATACATAATTTCAAGGTCAAAAGAAAAAGTCTTGACAGAGCATAGAAGCAATCATCATTTCCTGTATTTTTTGAGCATGGGTTATCTTTTTCTCTTAGTATCTACCTTACTTCAGGAATACAGAAAATTACTAATCCAATACTGCACTTTTTTTTTTTTAAATACAGTGTATTCCACCTGAGAAAATGTATCAGTAATTTTCTAGATTTTTCATCCTCTGTGAAGACTACTACTGATGTAAAATTAAGCTGATTTTCTTAGAAAGTATTAGGAACCAATTTTCTGAATAGTTACCATATACACTACTGTACATTTTTAACTGTTGTCTATAAACACAAGTACGTTGACAAGTTTTGACAGGGCAAAGCTACACCAAAGTCCTTTTAATGCCATTCAAAACCAGCAAAAATGGATATGAGTACAGATTTTCAGACTGATTTTAGTATTAGCATCTCTGCAAACTTACTTCATAAACATGTGTGAGCTCTCACTAAAAACACGTCTCCCAGTAACACCTAAACTCACTGAAACAGGTATTCTGTCAACTACTGAAAATGGACTTAAATTACTGATTAATTACCACTCTATTTACAGCTTGCAATATTTTTGCATTATTCAAAACCAAGTTATTATTTAATTTAAAGCTATGAATATTGAAGCCTTTCATGTTTATGGCAGATTTTTCTGAGTATCCCATACTAATTTCAACAAAGCTTTAAAGCAGAACTGAGAAATCCGGAGCCCTCAGAGTGGAAAAGGGTCACAGGGTGGATGAAGTCCTCAACCTCTTACAACATGACCTGCAAGGGAAAGCTGCGTACCTTTGAATTATCCAGTAATAATGCAAAAGGTCAAGGTAACTAGGACAAGTTTTTATTGAAAATTTTATTCATTTTGCGCCAAGATGGAAGAAATACTATCTGCTAAAAAAACGTAACCAACTTTATCTGCCAGAAATGTAAAGAAAAGCGGAGCATTTCCCTTTAAACCAGAAATGCTTAGTATCTGGCTTGCTGCCAATTAAGAATGTGAAGCAGGAGGCATTTCAACACCTACACAGCCTGTAATTTTCCAACTGCAGAAGATTTTTCTTCTATTTCTACCAAAGAAGCTGCACCATAGATTTTCTTTAAATATTAAAGACTTCAGCATTATAGTGAATTATTGCTAAACACTCAGATTTAGATATTTTTGTACTAATAAATATATTAAAATAAATGCTAAACCTTTTCTTTAGAGTCACAGTAAGCTCAGTCTAATGAAGGTGCTATTCCTTTATTAACAGTGCTAACTATAGAAGAACTCAACAGAGCCCTATACTTAGACGCAACTTAGCTCAATCTCTTTTGTGCTAGCAAAATCTACATAGACAATATCATTTAAATATAAAACTTCAGGACTCATCTTCTGAGTTCATCCTACAGGAGATCCCAGTGACTTTACAATTCAGGGAATCCTCAACCAGAGCAGAAAGGTCTCATGTCTGAACTCTTCTGTCCTCATACTTACTGCCTCTGCAACACCAGCGGCTTGCTGCCTGTCGGCAGTACCGGAGCTGGTCTAGCTACAAGGTTCATTGAAGAGCTGGTACTTCTCAAGCACAAGCATAGTACTAAGCCTCTCCCTCTAGCCTCTCCATTTGGTTTTACTTGTTTTTTCTACCCTCATAAAATGAAGTCTACATTATATTTAGGACTGCCTTGAGACTGAAGCAAATCTTCTTAGAAACCATTGACCAACATACGAAGGACAAAAAAGTGACTGGGAATAGTCAGCCTAGATTTCTGAAGGGGAAATCATGCCTGACCAACCAACCTGACAGCCTTCTACAACAAGATGACTGGCTTGCATGTGGAAGTTTTTAACCTTATTTTAGCAAGGCTTCTGACATCGACTCCCATAAAATCATCATAGATAAATTGATGAAGTATAAGCAAGATATGGAAATGGAAAGTGACATGGACTGAAAACTGGCTGAACTATTGAGCTTAAACGGCTATGGTCAATGGTAAGGCAGCTAGGCACTACTGGTTTACCTCAGAGGTCTACACTGAGGGCAGTACTGTTTAATGTTTTCATTAATGACCTGGATGATGGGACTGAGTGCACCCTCAGCTAATATGCAGCTGACACAAAAGCGAGAGGAGGGGTTGATAGACCAGATGGTTTTGCTGCCTCAACAAGCTCCCGAAACAAAACAGGGATCTTGCGAAGTTCAGCGGTGGGAAATGCAAGTCCTGCAGCTGTGGAGCAGTAGCCCCAATCACCAGAACAGGCTGGGGGCCAGCCAGCTGGAAAGTAGCTTGGCGTGAAAGGACCTGGAGGTCCCAATGGACACCAAGCTGCCCAGGAGCTAGCAATGCGTCAAGGCAAAGGTGGTTGACAGCATCTTGGGCTGCACTAGGAAGAGCGTCACCAGCAGCTCAAGGGAGGCGATTATTCTTCTCTATTCAGCACAGGAAAATCATAGACAGAATGAGTCCATCAAAGGGCCACTAAAATGATTAAGGGATTACATCATCTAATATTTGAGCAGAAGCTTAGATAGCAGAGATTTTTAGTCTCAAAAAGAGAAGGCTTGGGGGCCTTATTTAGTATGTATAAAATCTGATGGGAGGCAGTAAAGAAGATGGTGGCAGATTCTTCCCAGTGGTGCCCAGTGACAGGATGAGAGGCAATGGGCACAAATTGAATACACAGGAAATTCCACTTTTGTCTTTTAAAAAAAGTCTTCAATGTCAAAGTGCTCAAACTTTGGAATTAATTGCTGGGACAGGAGGTGGAGTCTCCGTCCTTAGGATCCAAAATCCTGAGTTCAGGACAAGACCCTGAATATATTGTTCTAATTGACACTGCTTTGAGCAGGGAGGTGGACCAGATGGATCCGCAAAAGTGCCTTCCCACCACAACTATACTATGATTCTGATACTCAGGATAGGTGTTTCCAAGTTTGCAAACTTCCAGCAAGCTCAGGGCAGACAATAAGATTTCTTATATTTAAAAAAACCCACTACCTACTTAAAGTGGATGCTTAAAAATCCAATTTGAGTTTAATTATAAAAGCATTTTTAAAAATAGATTCTGCAAAATAGGAACAAAAGATTTTAAAAAGTCCCTGGGTACTCGATTAGGAAAATTTGTATCTGAAATGGGAATGAAGGACTACAGCTTCTTCTACAGCATGAAGAAAGAAGATTAGTGACTGAATGTTCCCCAAGAGAATATTACCACAAGGAGTTTGAAAAGGAGAAGATAGATTTGCCTGCAAAACACGATGACAGGAGCAGAACACAGCATTGTAAAGAAGACTGAGGCATGATGCTTACCCAAGCTCCAGCTAAAGCACTGTGTTTATGAATTGACCGTTCTTTAACGCTGTGGCTAACACTACCAGTTCAGCAAAAAATGATTTGCCAAATAGCCAGTGTTGAATCAGCCACTGAAGTCCGTGCTTTGCAAAACTTAGTTTTACAAACCTAGAAGTTCTGATGGATGGCTGCAGAGGATTACAGTGCTAACTTCACACCCCATAAGGGACATTATTTTCAGTGCAAGATTCTGAAATGCTCCGTGTTCTTCTAAATCTGCATTTGTTGAAAACAGAAGTAAAAATTTACCAATTTCAATGAGTGAGGGATTAAAATAACGTGATAAAAAATGAATGAAGTATTCAATAACTAATTGGGTATTAGGAAAAAGAAATTCACAAAGAACATTGCCAAACATTGAAAAAGGGGGCCCAGAGGTTGGGGGATCCTTGGAGCCATTCAAAACACATCTGGACAATACCCTGAGCAACCTGATCTATCACCAAACTACATTAGACTTGGAAGTTGGTCCTGCTTTGAGCAGGGCATAGAGGCAACAACCTCCAGAGGTCCCCAACCACCTAAACTATTCTGTGACTGTGATTTGTAAATCCTAAACTGAACTTCCTATTTTATATAAAGCTCAGTATCTGACAGGATTTAGCCTATTCAGAATGATTCAATATCAATTCTCCTCCCAGGATTTCTGCTCTCCTGTACAATACACTGGTTGCCAAGGCAAACTAGAAATCCAGATAAATATTTCTGTCAATAACATAAAAGTGCTTGGCCCATAAGACCTCCTTAGAATATCTTCTTTACTCTTACTGTTAAAATTTTTATATAGCAATCTTTCCTATGCAGACAGGAAAACACAGACTTAACATTTATTAAATTGCTTCCTACGTATTTCTCTTGCTAAGTGAAAACGAACAGTTTTACAAGTTTTATTTTTAAATTTTGTCTTTGCATAATTTCAGGGTTTTGGTAACAAAAAGGGGAAAAATTCTAGAAAGTAAAAAAAGGTCTTGAAATCACAAATATCGACAAGTGATTTTAAGACTAGTTTTCATTTTCATTCAAAGTGAACACTCTTTTGTGTTCTGGTAGTTTCCGTGATAGTACAATCCTTTCTTAACACTGGTATAAAGCAGTAACTTTCCTCTTATTTCACATTATGTAAGCTTACATTTTAAGTATATTTCTGTAAACATAAATTATGCACCAGGAGTGTCTGAACATCTATTTGACATACATTGTAATAAGTATATTATAAACAGACCCGGTCCCATGGAAAGATCTATCATTTCATTAAAATAACTTCCTTTAAGAGCCTCAGTTGAACAAAGACTGAGAAGCATGAGCTGTACAAATATTAACACAGTCATTAATCTATATATGACAATGGAGAATTTAGACCATGTAAGTGCTGTACAAAATTGTCTGTACTTTACCCTCTACCATGTTGCAAATGACAAAAACAAGTATCTGGAATCAAAATATCTTTCGTCTGATAATTTGCCCTAGTATTTGAAACTGCAAAGATACACGAGATATTTGGGGTATATTTTTAAAATCAGATATCTGACGTATCGGACTGCTAACATTTCTGGCGCTGTACAGTAACTGCTAAAAAAAAGAGGCTTCTTCTCAAAAAAAGCTAGCACAAGAATTTAAAAAACATTACTCATTTAGACACACATGTATACATAATTACAGATCTATGTATCATATTAACTATTTTATATATTATAACCCAATCTTATGTATTAAAATAGAATACTGGGGCTTCTAAGCTGCATACTGCACTTTCTTCACTGTCGGAACACCTTCTGAAGACCACAGTTAGCTGGGTGCCATTTGTAACAACCTCAAAAGTAACTTAAAGTATCCTAGAAGCCAATGGCCTTCCTCTGGGTGTAGTAATACACTGTAACAGTCATGTAAGCAAGGCTTCATATATATGAAGTTTATGATAATATGCAAGATTCTAGAATAGGGATATAAACCAGACTGTAACTAGGTTCAAGACTGTGATGAGGCCCAAGAAGCACCAAGCAGCTTTGACCTTTAACTCCCTCTGTTACCTGTCCAGCCGGCGCAAATAAAGAGAAGAAACTTGTATTTTCAGGCTTCTATAATTTTGCTAAAAATGAGATAGCACAAATTGAATCTGAAAATGTAACACCTGATTAATATCCATTTTCAAGAAGTCAGAAGTCCCGATAATACCACAGTATGAACATCTTGACATTGACATGGTAACCCTTTTCTATTAAAATCTCATTTTGAAAACCACTTTCCCATCCTGATCCTCCACTTCAGATATATGTGCCTGTGGCCATTTTACAGCACATCTGAATAAAATATACGTGATCTATATATTGAAAATACAAGAAATTAATCTGATCTTAGCACATACCTGAATGTGCACCACTACACATGAAACTTCTAGTGCAATTACAGTAACAATGGAAACCCCAGATTTAGCTGCACAGTACTTTTGTATTCATAGTAACGTTGTTTACCAGGATCAGTTTGGTCAACTGAAGTTTCTCATTTCTATTTGCTTGATGAACAACCATCAAAGAGAGAAGGGATTTCTAATGCATACAGATACTCCTTTCTGTTCCTGGGCCAAAACAAATGTACTACAATGACACAATAACTTCATTCTTCCTAACATCATAAATTCCTGTGAGTTTAGACACGCATTACCATGACATTAAGCTTTTCTCCCTTGATTTTAAGAAAAGTATATAAAAAATGCCTCCAAGGAACACTGTTTTCTTCCCAAATATTACCCTAGCATCAACGACACTATCTCCTTGAAGATAAGTGATTCCTCTTCCTCTTAGATGACTTATAACACATATTGCATTTTGTATGGTCTCTGGGTAGAATTCATCTTGGTGGTTTTTATTTTGAGTCTAAAATTGAAAAGTAAACCCAGCCTTTTCACTCCAAGATCAAGATAATGCCATTTCCAGTTCCCAGGTGATATAACAAAAAATGAGCTAGTAGCTGATATTGTTTCCCCCCTCTGCCCAGTCCTCATTCACTGACTCAGAATTTATAATTTTCACTTTCAGCAAGATTTGTCACTTCACAGCATGCACTGTATGATATAAAAAGTCTTCTGAACAGTACAAGGTCTGTAATTTTTCTACACAGAAAGTGAGGAGGGAAATAATAACTCCCAGATGCTAACCAAATCCTGTAAGGTTAAACTACTTCTGCTGACCAAAATTTATCTTATAGTCTAAATTAGACAGGATCGCTTTTCATTCTCCAGTCTTAATTCAAGGGAGTGGAACATCTCCCTTAAGATGGAATCTCCCTTAAGTGGAATTCTCCCTTAATTCAAGGGAGTGGAACATCTCCCTTATGAGGAAAGGCTGAGGGAGCTGGGTCTCTTTAGCTTGGAGAAGAGGAGGCTGAGGGGTGACCTCATCAATGTTTATAAATATGTTAAGGGTGAGTGTCGGGAAGATGGAGCCAGGCTCTTCTCGGTCTCACTAAGCGATAGGACAAGGGGCAACGGGTGCAAATTGGAGCACAGGAGGTTCCGAGTTAATGTAAGGAAAAACTTTTTCACTGTGAGGGTGACAGAGCACTGGCACAGGCTGCCCAGAGAGGTTGTGGAGTCTCGTTCTCTGGAGACATTCAAAACCCGACTGGACGTGTTCCTGAGTGATGTGCTCTAGGTGGCCCTGCCTTGGCAGGGGGGGTTGGACTAGATGATCTTTCAAGGTCCCTTCCAACCCTTGTGATTCTGTGATTCTGTAATTTTTGTATCAGCCTATTTCATCCACAAAGTTAGCTATTTGTGGCATGAAAGAGATGAACACTTCAAATGACCTAACAAGTACTGAAATCTACTCAGTCTTCTTCAACTCCTGGGTCTTATAAGTGTAGGGTGTTATACACAATAGATCCAAAAGCTCCCACGTTCCTACTTACCTGTGTCTTTCTGTCATGCATTCTCATCCTTCCTGACCATAACACATTCCGTCTTGCATCAATTCCATAGCAACTCTAATCTAATAGTTGTGGAAATTGTTAAGAACCTTCTCAGAAATACGTAAAGGTTCTTGATGCAGAAAGAAGTATCTGTACATTTCAACCTCTCCTTTAGAAAATGAATTTGCAGGACTGAAAAAAAATTGTCTATTTTTTCAAGATTTATTGACTGCTCTAACAGGAGATACCACTTCCCCTCACCTCAGCCCTTGCTATGAGTCTCTTCAATCATTTGAAACTGAACTATGCTATATTAATTCCACTGGGAATTCCTCTGCATACCATGAGGAAAAAAGCACATCAAAGATTAGGAAAGCAACTGTTACTGGTCTATTTGTCTGTATCTGCATTGCTCCATAAAAAAGCCTTTTCTGCATAAGCAAGGGTTTGTTTTACATTGAAGACAACAGTAAAAGCCTGAAATAACCATAATCCTCAAAGACTTAAAGTATAAGCGGACTTTTGAGCCATGTTCCAAAAAATCCAAACTTTTTAGAACAGACTTGTAAGATCCAGAACAACAAAATCAAAGTTTTTCCATCAACCACTATAACGTAGACAAATGGTATTTAAAACATACCGTGTACGTGAGCTGACCATGCATTTTCAAAATCACACAGACTACATCAAAAGAAAATGCAAAAGTCCGGTACAGACATTATAAAGAACGATGAGTACAGAATGAATGAAAGTACAGTGTATGAGTACAGTGAATGAATGAATGAATGAATGAGTGAATGAATGAATGAATGAATGAAGTGCACCCTCAGTAAGTTTGCAGATGACACTAAGTTGGGGGGAAGTGTTGATCTGCCGGAGGGTAGGATGGCTCTGCAGAGGGACCTGGCCAGGTTGGATCGCTGGGAAGAGGCCAACGGGATGAGGTTTAATGTGGCAAAGTGCCGGGTCCTGCACTTTAGCCACAACAACCCCCGGCAGCGCTACAGGCTGGGGGCAGGGTGGCTGGAAAGCTCTACAGAGGAAAAGGATCTCGGGGTGTTGGTTGACCCTCACCTGGACATGAGCCAACAAGGCCAATGGCATCCTGGCTTGTCTCAGGAATCGTGTAGCTAACAGGGGCAGGGAGGTGATCATCCCCCTGTACTCAGCCCTGGAGAGGCTGCACCTTGAGTGCTGTGTTCAGTTTTGGGCCCTTTGCTACAAGAAAGACATTAAGGTGCTGGAACATGTCCAGAGAAGGGCAACGAAACTGGTGAAGGGTCTGGACTTCACCAGGGACTGGTGGGAACTGGGCTTGTTTAGTCTGGAGACGAGGAGGCTCAGGGGAGACCTTATTGCTCTCTACAACTACCTGAAAGGGAGTTGTGGTCAGCTGGGGGTCAGCCTCTTCTCACAGATAACTAGTGACAGGACAAGAGGGAATGGCTACAAGTTGCACTAGGTTGGAGATCAGGAGAAATTTCTTCTTGGAAAGGGTGGTTGGGCATTGGAACAGGTTGCCCAGGGAGGTGGTGGAGTCACCATCCCTGGGAGTGTTTAAGGAAAGGTTGGATGTGGCACTTAGGGACATGGTTTAGTAGGCAATATAGGTGGTAGGGGGTCGGTTGTACTGGATGATCTTGGAGGTCTCTTTCAACCTTAATGATTCTGTGATTCTATGAAAAGCCATGAGGAAAAGAAAAATAAAAATGGGTAAAGAGACTGACCCTAAGCGTTTGAAGCTATTGCTTGCAGTATTTCCCCTCATATGCAAGAGAAATAAATCTATATATAGAGATATTGTAAGTAGATAGATATCATATATAATAATACAAGCTGAACTCATGTTTCAATTTGAAAAATATGGAAGTAAAATTGTAAGCACTGAAAAATATATCTGAAATTTTGGAAACTCTTTTGAAGCTTTAGCTGCAGAACCAGTTCTTTTTTCCCAGCCAAGGATAACTGACTGTGACTTCAGGATGACTTCAGTTAACACTAAATTTCAAAGAAATTATTGCTGTCATACTCAAAGGGCCTGGTGACTCAAAAGAAAAAAAATAATTAGAGAATGAACACAAACCTGTGAACTTACTCCTTACATAAGCTAGCTTGTAGACAGCTCAGAAGTGGAAAATCTTGTTTGTTTCCCTTCTGTTCGTTATTCAAATATTTTCAAGTATTGGATACCTACTTCAAACTGAAGCAGTTACATGCATTAGCAATACAATGTCAAACATCTGACTCTAGCGCTGTTACCTGATCCATCACAAGCAACCATAGATCAAAAGCAGCTTTCTCAGGTAAACATGAAAATAACTAAAAATTACTTCAATTCCAAGCTGTTGCTGATTCACATTCTGTCAAACAAAAAGTGCTTTACTTGATTTCATGTTCACTTTGGAAAGCAGGATGAAATTCAGCTACTTAATTAAAATGAAAAGAGTCAGAGTCAGATGTCTCAGAAATACATGAGATTTGTTCTGCTAATGGCATACAGCTTGGAGTGGACAGACAATCAAACCAGATAATACAATTAACATAATAAACAAATTGAAGTGATGACACAAGTCCTGCAAATTTCCAGCTCTCTGGCAGAATAATTTCAAACAGTAGATAAAAATGAGTATTATATATACAGATAATTCATCTGTGTTTACATTCCTGTTAAAATCATTGTGAACACACCACCAGAACCCTCCTGCCTACCCAACTAGGTTTAGGTACTTACGATTCCAATAACATTCCCTGTCTTCAAAATTACTACAAAGATCTTTTGTTAAGACTATTTTTTCCTCACATACTCATATTTTAAATTATTTCTAACAGTACAATTATCCCCAAAAGAGTTTGACATTCTGCAATGGAAAGAATAAATAAAGCGTTTACCAGTAATTCCACCCACATTTACTAAAATTAGTTCAGAATCATCTCTGAAAGAAAAGATTATCTCTCTCTTTTGAATGTGTGTCAAATGCTCAACTGCATAGATCCTTCACACCATACCAGTGTTAACCACCAGAATATCTGGCTTATCTATTTACTATGTTAGTGTCAATATCCTTCTGTGGAGGCAAAAGTAACATGGAAAAGAAAAATTACAGTAAAAGGTAACCACTGATGCAATACCATTTGCACACTGCCTTTGGTTTGGTTGATACTGAAAATGTACAGAATTGATCACTAAGAGATGTGGGGCAGGAGATTTTTAGTTTAAACTCATTGTGGAATATCAACACAATGTATTATTTCCATTAATAATACCTTTATTAGGTATCTGATATGGCATTCATGCAAATGGATATCTACAGGTAGAATTTACCTTAAAAACAGCACACAGTCCTTAGAATATCAATGTTATTTCAGGGCATTCAGAACTCCAAAGTTCTTTATGAGTATCACAGGGCCAGTGCAGTCTTTACAGGTGCCACACAAACCATCTCCACTGCTCTTCAGTGTGTGATCTCCCAAAGATAATGAGCTTAAGGCAAACTTCCAGTCACAGGGACGATGGCAAAGAAAAAGAAAATAAGATGTGTGCACTTGCAAGGGAAGAAATAACATTTGGGGAAAAATAAAATGAGTCTTATGTATGTTGGAGTCAAAAAGGGGGAGCAATAGAATAAAAAAACCCCAAACCTAGTACTTGCATCCTTCACTAAAAAGCATGTAAAGGGAGTCATGAACACCTCAAATAACCTAACAAGTACTAAAATCTGCTTAGAATCTTAGAATCATAGAATCATAGAATCACTAAGGTTGGAAAGGACCTTCGAGATCATCAAGTCCAACCATCAACCTACCACCATGCCTACTAGACCATGTCCTGGAGTGCCACGTCTACATGTTTTTTGAATGTCTCCAGGGACGATGATTCAACCACCTCTCTGGGCAATCCGTTCCAACGCCTCACTACTCTTTCCGTGAAGTTTTCCCTAATATCCAAACTAAACCTCTCCTGACGCAGCTTGAGGCCGTTCCCTCTTGTCCTGTCGCTTGTTACTTGGGAGAAGCGACCAACACCCTCCTCACTACAACCTCCTTTCAAGTAGTTGTAAAGAGCGATCAGGTCTCCCCTCAGCCTCCTCTTCTCCAGACTAAAAAACCCCAGTTCCCTCAGCTGCTCCTCATAAGACTTGTTTTTCAGTTCCTTCACCAGTTTTGTTGCCCTTCTCTGGACACGCTCCAGCAGCTCAATGTCCCTCCTATATTGAGGGGCCCAAAACTGGACACAGTACTCAAGGTGAGGCCTCACCAGAGCCGAGTACAGGGGGACTATCACTTCCCTACTCCTGCTGGCCATGTCATTCCTGATGCAGGCCAGGATGTCGTTGGCTTTCTTGGCCACCTGGGCACACTGCTGGCTCATGTTCCCCCAGGTCCTTCTCTGCCAGGCAGCTTTCCAGTCGCTCTGTCCCAAGGCTGGAGCACTGCCGGGGGTTGTCGTGACCAAAGTGCAGGACCCGGCAAAAAACTTCTTAAACTCATGAGTCTTATAAGTGTGGGATATTATACACAATAGATCCAAAAGCTGCCACTTCCCAATTGTTCATTTAAAAAAAAAAGTCAACTTCTTCATTTAATCAGGAAGTAAGATGATACACTGGAAAAGTACTTAAAGCCTTCAGAATTGGCAAAAAATAAGATACAAGGATCTGCATATTAATTTTATTGATCTATCTACCCTCAAACACATCACTTTGAAATAGGTGGGATGGTTTAAGTGATCAAAGCACAAGCATATTTATTTGCTCTTAAGAGTTGATTTTTTCCATACTGGTACGAACCTAATCGTTTATTACAAACCCATGGTGCAAATACTTTCTTTATGTGTAATAAAACAGGCACGTGAGGTTCAAAAGAAGTTACAAGTAGCCCTTAAAATGCACCTACAGTTGGCCTTACATAGTAATAAAAGTAAGACAAAACAGACATATTCTTGGGTTAAAATCTGTACTAAAGAAACAGATTAATTTTAAGTAGTCATCATTCTTTTCTCCATTGATTTAGTGGTTAGCACTTGATGCAGCTGTAAAAAGAAAATTAAAAGAAAAAAAAATCTTGCCCTGAAGACCATACCCTAAATAACTTCCAGCTCCCAAAATGGCAGAGAAATATGTATCCTAATCCTGAGCTTTCAAATGAAATTACATAAAGGAGATTAACTGTTTATAACAGAAGAATTTTGGTGCAAGCAGCAATGAAGCAGTGACTCATGTTTTGCTATTTAATATGGACATAAATCCTCCTCCTCAAAAAGCTCAGTTACAATTTCAGCAGTGAAAATGGCATCTTTGCTGTTTCTCCCTTTAAAGCCAGGATTTGTATCTCCAGGCCTGCACAACAAAGTAAGTAGTATTACCATGTAAATATGTATATTAAAGCAGATGCCCTTCACATTTCTCTTTTACATGTATTTATTCTGTCAGAAACAATACAGTCAGTTCATATTTACAACAAAACCGTAGTTAGCACTTTTAAAGCATTTCCTTACTGTCCTCAGTCTAGCTTTCTCAGTACACACTCTTTCTTGGTAACAGAAGTTACCAAGCAATTTCACTAGGGGAAAAAAAAAAGGGGGGGGGAACCACAACAGGGAGTATATACTACTTTAGAAAGTCAGACCACAAGCTAGTCATCTGCACTTCTCACACAGCACAGGCAAACAGTAAATCATCCCATTTTGCAGACATAACCCCTTGCAAGCAAAATGTATTGGTATTACTGAGTGCAACAGCGCTTCTCCTACTGTGTAGTTCTGTTTATATAAATTGAGCTATCAATATTTCGACCCAGCTTGAATCCAACTTTCCTGCTCTTCTTCAACTGGTAAAGAGAAATGTGTTGGAGTTATACAGGAAGCTTTGAACAATTTCTATTTAATCTTAGCATAAACTGATGGCTCCAGTGCTTAATGTTGTTCAACAGTAGTCGGGGGGGGTGGGGGGTGGAGGGGGAAGCTAATTGATCCAGAACTTTTTACTAGGGGCATAACTGACAATTCATACACAAAGCTATTCTCATAGGCAAAAAAACACAGGGACATAATTGACAATCTGTACATAAAGCCATTCTCATAAGCAAAACAACGAGCTCCACGGCTTATACCCTTCTTCATGATTCTGGACTGCCACAGAAAACCCTGTGGCAATTTCTGCAATTTTATTCAAAGCTACAGTGCATTGCAGTTTAAAAAAAAAGAAACAAAAAAAAACCCAACCACAACAAATTGCATCATTCTCATTTAAGATACACTGAGAAAAGAAAAAGGAATTCCTATCTTTTTTTTCACCATCAAATACAGGATTTAACTTTAAAAACCTATGATAAAAATGCCTTAGGAAAAAATGTCTTTATTGATCTACTTACAAAGCCAGAAGAGTTCTTAAACTGGATGATTATTGAAAAATGGGTAAGGACAAGAAGAATGGATAAATTACTTTCCCCCCTCCATTAGAAAGAATGTAAGATTATGCTCTTTGAGGCTTCAGTCTTTCTTCACCATTATACATTATTTTGACTTAGTGACGCTGGTCACCTTTATTTACATAATCTTACAGAAAATGTAAGTTTAAAAAAGAGTCTGAAGACCTACAAATACCTTCCTGGCTACTCATAAGTTGATAAAGTCAATAAAACAAGACCCATAGTTGCTATACTCAGCTTGGATTCATACACACTTAAAATGATGCAATTCCATTCATGTCAGTTCATCTATCCCGGCTTACACACAGGCTGAATCCGACTTTCTTATGCTATAGTAAATTTAAGAACAGTGGATGAACAGGAATTACGGAGAAACACTGGGACTAAAAATCACACTGCATCATGTTTCTGTAAACAAACAGTGGGTAATTTTTTAATTATACAATGAGTAAGAAGTATTGTCTGTCCATAGAGTCTGTTAGGAAAGGTGAAGGTATCTGAAATCCCTTCATATGTAAGGGGTAAATGGATGAGATATTAACTACTGTTGGAAACAAGTTCAAGAAAGCATAGCAATTCCCCTCGGTCCTGCTGTGAATTGATAGGACTGACAAGGAATGACTCAGCTCATCTGCACATGAGAGTTGTACACATTCTCAGAACCCACAGACACACAACATGGCATAAAGAAAACTGCTCCTGAAACAACCGCTACCAAGATACGGAGGAATATATCCAGAGACTGGTATTTTTATTCCTTAACTTCAACTCCTCGTAGGGGAATGCTTTGCAAAAAGAAACATGCAGAAACATTTATTTGAATGCAAAAGAAGCTAAAAGGTAGAATTTAAGTAAGAATACCTGCACCGTCAAGAGTCCATTCAAATAACAACATGGACATGAAATATCTAGTACATTTTCCTGCTTGCATAAAAGTATCAGCCAGAGGCAATAAAGCATGTCTCAGACAGATGTATCTAAGAGATCCAGCGGAAGTTTCCAAGTGCTTGTCTCTTTTCTCGTTCTGTTTTATTATGACTCATAAAGCAGAAAGATATTTTTCTTCCGTAGACAGGAGTGTTCATCTGATAGGCTATAGGGAATTAACATTCAATGGAAAAGTCTCCATGTTGTCAAAAAATGTCTACATGAGACCAGCGAGGTTATTCATGAAGAGAGGAGGGACATCAAGAACGGCAGTGAATGTGATAGCCATGTAAAACTAATTATAACAGACTGAGGCATAAGGCTTAGAGAACCTTTACTGTCAAAGTCTGCCAAGGACACTGGTATTGTTCAGACTAGGAAGACCCATACACAACCTGACTGAGGAAGGAGGGAAGAGGAGGGAGGGGAATCAAGATGTAAGAATGCCAGTGACATTAATTCTCAAAATGTGAGTTTCAAGAACACCTCAGTTACATAGCATTTCCATCACTATCATGTTCAAATGAAAAGATTGCTACATTTGCATCACTAACCTCTCTTTAAAAATCTTTCTCTGAGGACATAACTCCGTCTTTGGCTAGAGATGCCACTTGTGGCACCAGTTTTGGAATCTGAAGTGACCTTCTTTTTCAGACACAGAATCCTATATCTTCGTATAATTGAAACAGTTGGTTCTTCAGTCATAATATGAGTTTTGCCAGACAACGTCAATAGAAATCCTCACTACAGAATCACTTTCAATTTCCTTTTCAGTTTGTCTTCAAGACCTAAAAGAGAACTTTTCTTACACGAAAAGCTGTTTCTTAAAGATTAAATAAGATTCCCTTACCAAAGTAGGAGAACTTCTCAATTAATAATGGAGACCTCCTGGAATTTGTTTAGTCTCAAGAACTATGTTCCCATCATGTTTTCCTGGTGTAAACATTTCTGTTTAAGTTATGAAATAAGCCTGGTTTCTTTCCTGTACCATAAAGCTTTGGGCTTTGAGGCTTGACAAAGATCCAGTGTAACTTTACCACAGCATTGGCATTTAGACTACCAGCTGGCGGAACAGAGGCAAAAGCATTAATATCACTAAAGTTAACTCTAAAAATAGCTTAATAAAACAGTTCTACAAGTATACCCCAGAGAACAGGATTAATTTTACATCTCGGTGAAGCTATTTCTTGTCTCATTCCAAATTATTCCTGACATAGCACATCAGCTGAGGCACAGAAACAGGCACAAGCCTGTAGTCCTAGTTCCTGAAGTCCTTAAATTATAATCAGAATTTCACCTCAGTACAACAACTTCCCTTCACACAAAGTTTATAAAGTGCAGCAATGGGAACCAATACATAATGGAGTGTCATCTGCCTTGCTTTGCATCTAAAGAGCTCGGAATGTAAAAACATGTGGTGCAGCAGCAGTAAGAACCATTATTTTGAGGAGTCTCAGAGTACTCAGATTTTTGGGACAGGTAATGGTGCATACGACAACCCTGATACTCACAAAACTAAAATGTCTGCCACTGCTTTTAGGGGAGGAGTAGCTGGAGCAGTACTGACTGCTGCTGCTTCTGTCAGCAACAAATGAAGTAGAGTCAGTGCAGAGCCATGGAAGCACCACACTGTGACATGTGAAGGGTTCCCTACACCTACAACAAAGTAGTCATCACAACACCGTAAGTTTGCAAGAAAATCCACTAGACACTTGTTTCAGTCACCAGCATCCAACAGTCATTATACTACAGGGCACCATCATGTGAAAGCGTTCTCAGACTTGCCATGAACGGACAGCTTGACCTACTCTTCAAGAAGTTTGTACCTTTGATATATTCTAATGTAGAACACCGTTTTCCTATCTACATCCTCATGCAGTTTCTATTGGATACATATCCAGGTCCTGACATAAACTAGTGCAATACTATTATCTCTTGACAAAGCAGACAAAGGATACAAACATAAATTAGTAATATTGAGCAAGCATGAGGATAAAAGATCCTTACAAGTAAAAAACATTGTTATAAACACTTGGAGCTTTCTAAGGAAGGTAATATAAAGGAGAATTATAACACTTCCACATTAATTATGTGCCATCTCAAAATGAACGGTGCAGCTGTTAAAGTGATTTATTAAATGCCAGTGCTCATCTAAACAAAAACAAAACAATCTCAGTTTCCTGCTGGGCAACATGCTATTCCTGTATGGGATTTGTCACGTAGAAACAAAGAAACATTGTAAATAATTAGCTGGATATTCCTGTGTAGATCTTTTCTAGGAGCGATGATAAGGTTTGCCCAGAGCAACAGATCAATTTATAGAAGTTAAGGAAACCCACAGTTCTTTCAACTGTGTTTACTGTTGAAAAAGATATCCACACAGCTACCTAGTTTCTCCTTATAAGGTGTTCTGAAACACAAATATAATTGACATCTCCAGAGGAGAATTTGTCAATGACTAAGGAAGAGCTAATGCTGATCTCACTCATCGCGGTTCACATGTAGACTACCACAGGTCCATTTAATGTCAAAGGACTCATTATATACACTACAGCTGATACTTTATACTCTCTGACCGTTTCAACCAGTACTTGACTTCACAGATCCAAAATACAGACTCAAGACAGAGTAACCCGAACTAAATCTGTGCTGCTATCGACAGGTGATCTACCAGCTGTGGCTTCTCTGATCATGCTCCCGCTTACAGTCGCACAAGCAGTCATGCAGTTGCGCATTGTGTTGTACGCAAACAACAATTTGTTAAAATTAGTGTCAGTTCCCTCATCTGGCCGAGACTGCGTGGCTGCAACAGCATTAGTGCTGGCACACAACATTTATCAGTAACATGCAGTCACGTACGGAAAGACTAGCTACTCTTCCAGCAAGCATTTCATTCAGCTTGACTGTGAAATTACACATCAAGAAACCTTAGCTTCATGAATACCATAAGCCAGCCAGACATTGTGCTAAACCTCAAAGCCATTCCACCCACTTCCAAGCACTGTTCCCATGCTGCTGCCCGATTCCTTTGTGCTGTCACAGGTCTTTTTAAGCTGCACGAAGTCCTGGATCACACAGTTGATCTGTTCTAAAACTAACCGTGATTTTTAGGGTTTGCCTCACATAAATCCCCCAATGTGCTGTGCAGGCACAAGGGCAAATGTAGCACAAAGGCTAGAATGGGGAGAGGACTGGCACTGCCATCTTCCTGAGCTGACTATGGCCTGAGAAAGAAAACTGAAATGAAGATTTTTCTCTCCTTTTTTTTCTTATAAACTCTGTTCTGCTGGATACTTACAGCTGGTTCCTCAGCTCTAGTTTCAACTCAGCAAATATGATCTAGAGAAGTATTTGCACAAATCTAAACTTTAATAGAAGTATGTGACTTAGCATCGTTTCAGAAGACTACAGGTACACCCTTCACTTTAAGGTGAAAGAATCAATTTCATATACATTAATTTACATAACAGTCAAGGTCAAGCAACTAATTTATCCATCCAACTACGTGAATCACGAATAAAACTTTTAAAAAATTTAAGTTGTAATTTACAAAGTAAAAGACACTATTAAATTATGGTCAGGAAAAAAAAAAACCCACCCTGAAGAAATTCTTTTTACATTAGTATTTACAGCTTGCCAGTATAGTTAGAAGAATTATTTTCCAACGTGCTTAGCATAACAGCTGGATCTTTCAGTATGCTAAGTATGCATCAGGATCATAAATTCAGAAGGTGTATAATCTGAATAGAGTAGCCAGTTCTCACAATTATGTAATAAAAAAAAAAGACACAATGTTTCTATTAGAAAATCAGCTCCTAAAGTTACATTTAAATTAAAGCTTTCATTTACATTCAAAGATGAGTTGCCTGCACCTACAGAGAAAAGAAAATCTCCAAAACTAACATGGTAAAGACTTAAAACTAAAAGGAAAGTTAAAAAGAAATCTTTTAAATAGTAGCGGTTTTGACACAATTAACAACATACACTGCATAAAAAGATGTTTAGAATTAGAGAATACTCTAGCTAATCAAAGACGGCTACAATAAAGTACAACTCTTTTTTTTTAAAGACATACTAAAGTTTATAGGCATTGAATTCTTTCCAATCTAGATAAAGTATCTATTGTCTCCTCAAAAACTGTGCTAAACGTTTTAGAGGGGGGATATGTTGTTTGCTAAACTGAGAGATAGGATCACTCCGAAACCAAAGTACAGTATGTTCCCAAAAAGGTGAATAATTCAGTCTTCCACCTTGATAACTCATTATTACCCTGTTATTTTGAGTATGACAGAAATGTCAAGGCCTAGAAGCTTTAACACACAAATAAACAAAAAGTAGCTGAATACAAAATAATACAGTGCACAGAACAATGTAAAACCCCTAGGGAAATCTATCAGAAAAGTCCTCAGAAAACAAGCCACGCTACAGTGTGCATGCCAGTAACCATCCTTGTATCCAAACCAGATTTACATCAGGCAAAGAATACATATTTTGCTTTGGTTGTATGCTATAAAAGGATGAGCTACAGTAAAACAAATAAGTAATAACATCAATCAAACATCAGCAAACATGGGTACTAAGACCACAGGCAGAAGTTCACATTAGGAGTAAGATACTGTCACTGAGCTGCTTATTGCCATTGTCCAGGCAGAGGTCACGATGCCCTGAAGTGGAATGCAAACTATTCAGTTGCTTCAGTGCAAAGTCTGGCAGCTTGTCTTAATCTGCTGATGGTTTTATGATAAGCCATCAATCTTGACACCGACACGGTTGAGATGCACACAGCTATTTTGCTCTCCTTGTTCTTCTGTTGCTTCTACCAGCAATATCCGTAACGCAGGCAGAATACAACTCTTCAGTGATTCCAGGTAGATCCTCCAGAAACCCTCAAGCACTCAGGCTGAAGCTCTAAAACATAGATCCTAGACACTCAGATGCCTCTCCCTCTTCAGGCACCTAAATACATTTGATTTCCACGGCAAGTTCATGAACATCTCTGACAACCTGATCTAAGGAAGGCCAGTTCCTCAAACAGAATCAAGGTTAATTGAGATTACAACAAATGACAGTCCAATTTGCTAGTGCATTCTTATTAAATTAGAACTTGCTCAGTCTAATTGCAGAATGTTACCTAATTAAAACTGAGCAAAAATGATATAAAGCTGAAGTTCACCTATGTCATATTGAAGTGATTCTGGTCACCAGAAGAGATACAGTCCTATCCCTTTCCCTGCACAACTGATTCTGTATCCACATGATGAGGCAAATCAAGGAGTTGATTTAGCTGAAAACTAATCTGACTAAAACTGATCGGCTTTAGCTACATCATCTTGTCAATCTACTGCGTTACATAGTTATCTGAAGAATAATAGTGGCAGAAAAGGGGTGACTGAAAGCAAAGTCAACTCTTAACAAGTTTGGAAATATACTTAATTATTATTTTTAGGATTATCAAAATCACAATTAGCACTTCAGAATGTAGAATCAAGCTATGATAGCTAACAAGAGAAAATCAATTAAAATGAAGCTGCATTCCCATGAAAGTGAGGTTTCAAACAGGATTAATGCATCAATATACTCATCTTGTGCTAAGAATATGTATTTATGTTATACTTAGAAGAAGACAATGAAGAGAAAAAGCATGTCAGAAACTCCATAGTATTACTGGCAAATGAAAAGTAATACAAGAGGCGAAAAAAGAAGAATGAACTCATGAAACTGATGAGAGATGGGAAATGAATGCCTCCTCATACAAACAGTATAGCAAGAATCAAAACCAAAACCAAACAAAAAAAAACTTCAGGCACCAAAAATCTTAGACAGTAAAAGGCTGTACTATTCTCTCCAACTAGGTTGTCAATGTACTTGTTTTCAGACTACAATAGTAGAAGAAGTAGAAATCTAGAAAAAGCATATAAGCAGAACAGAGTACGCAAGTTCCAGTGTGGGGAGGAGAAGTTGGGGGCAGGTTTCAGTGGGAAAGGAGAATGCAGAAAGAGAAGAAAGTGACTGGGCTTTTTCGTTCAGAACGAAGGCCATTAAAATATGAGGACTCTTTTTGGACTTTCACAGAAAATAATTACTAAACATTAGCTTTCCTGTAGCTTACAAAGGTTTCCCTCAGTATTAGTCAGCTACATTGTACTATACAAGCAACACTAAAGATACCCTCCTCAGTAAACTAAAAATCTCCAATTTGCAGATTAGTGTTACATAAATGACAATATAAAAGACAATATGACACAACATTAAGTACTTCAATACTATTTGTAGATACTTAAGGTAAGAGATTTGCTTTCTTTTACTGTTCTTGCATATTTTTGAACGTATATGAAGACAGCATCATCCTTTCCAAATGGAGCACAACACGGACATCATTAGCAATTCATTTCAATCTCACCAAAGAAATTTTTATAGCGGGGTTTTCAGAAGAGGCAGTGTCTTTTTTGGGTAAGATCAAGGAGAGTCCCACATAAGGGACATCCTGAAGGACAGCAAACAATGCATCTGTGTGAGAAAATGAGGCATGAAAAGACCAGACTGACATTATTGTCAAACAGGAACAGGCAGGGGTATTGTATTACAATAGATTAAAAAATGCCAGACAAGCCAGAAATACATACCTTTGTACATTATATAAAGGATACTACCTGTGTTACAGGCAGCTTTTCAACTCTGTTTGCTTATACTCCACTCAGTTCAGCAAATGCAATATACTGTTGAACAGCAAAAGGTTCCACTGGATTATTGTATTAACATACCTGGACAATCACAGCAAGTGATCGCCTTACACAAAGCTTATCAAGCAGAGATGAAGCTACCTCTCAGCAATGAGGACAATGTAGAGGCAAAAATGAAAACTTCATCACAAGGAAAAGAATATTGTGTCCCCAGAACAACTGCTCAAGTAGAGAGAAAGCAGATGAAGATGTCAGGAGAAGTTCAAGGCCAGGTTGAAAAGCAATTAGTAGGATGAAAGATACAAAGCGGAACCTTTTACCTTTTAACAAGGCAATGATCCAGTAAAGACACATTCCTAGAAACATGATCTTTAATTGGGAAAAGAGCAAAAAAATTTGCTGTCAAACGGGGGGAAAGAAAAGAAGCAAAAAAAAAGATTCAGCTATGCTGATTGCTGTGAGGTAAAAACCAAAATTGATATGCATCCTCTGCAATGATAAGCACCACATGGAAACTGTTTCCTCTAAATTTCCCTAGAGTCAACAGACTGCTTTGATTACAGGAACTATTAGCAAAGCAAATTTTAAAATCCACTATGCAATAAAGTTCAGCATTAAAAAAAAAAAAACCAGTATCAAAAGTGGTATCAGTGGACAAAAATGCTTACTTAAAAATAATGCCACATGCCCCAAAGAGGGAAAATTAAGGCACTGAAAATACGTACTCTAAATATTGAGGATAGGTATAGACTAGAAGAGCACTTGAAATAGCAGAATAAGCAAACTGAGAGGGAGCTGCAGCTGGTTCTCTAATTACGAGGTATTGTTTAAAAATGCATATTCAAATCAAAATCCCTCAAAATGTTTCTGCTTTCAAAGATGACTTACACAGTAGTTGAAACATGTATTTTAAACTATCGAAATGTGTTATTCAGGTAGCAGCAAAAAAATACTTTAAAGAACAAGAAGAAGGAGGTAAAATAAGAAGCCAGAACACAGTGAAGTGTTAATATAGTACCTTCTACAGTACTTCCTACGGACTATGAAACTAATCTCTCAAGTTTTCTATTCTGAAAACCCAGATGCATACGGTACGCTTGAACAGCTCTGTTACCAGTCTGTGGTAACTGCTCATGCCTTAGAGTGAATACGAAGCCACTGAATGATTAGTGTTATTAACGTTAACGCTCAGGGAATCTTGCAAAATCAACTGCAGGGGGAAAGAAGATGAAGTACTACTCAGTGGTGGTGAGGGCCATATTAGAAACTCAGAAATGTTTATACATGTCCACAGGCATCCTATTCTATGCAATTTTTTTTAAAAAATACAGTAGCTGTTTGTATCTTGTCTATAAATTTATTGTAGTAGAAAGTAGAAAACTACCAAAGGACAGCAAATAAAAGGAGTGAAGAGTAAAGCACTAAAAAAGCTGTACATAAGCATGATGGTCAGCAATATTTCACAGTAACATTTTAGGAAATACCTGAGCAGATAAACAGCCCTTTCAATATCACTGAGCTCTTCATCAACTGTCAATCTTTCTATTTCTTCTGGTGTCTGTCAAGCATGAAATAGAGATATGAGTTTACAATGCCTTACTATCTCCTAATTTTAATCTCCTTAAAACACCCCCTTCCTCCCCACACCCAGGGATAGTTCCACGAGTGATTTGAATTTAATCCTGGAAATCTCCAGCTAACATTTCAAATTCAACCAAACAAATCTTTCACCAGGGAAAGACGGGATGAAACAGAAGTACAGCTCCATGACAGGCACTATCCCTATTAATCACTTAAAGTATAAACAAGTCACATATAAATTAAAGAATTAAGTTAGTCTATTTTTACCAGCTTAATATTCTTAGACTGAAAACATTGGGTCCCTGCTATATAGAATTCGAGACTGTTTATTCCAAAATGACTGAACAGAATTTTTAGTATCCCGGTGCTGTAAAAAATAAACTGCCTATTCAGTCAGCTGTGCATAAATCAACCAGACACAATTTCAAATTAATTTTAAAGCATCGTTCCATTTTGAAGCATATACCTTCAGGCTCCTGCGTACTGGCCTCTCTATAATAGTTAGTTCCTGCAGGTCTTCTATGTATCCGAACAAATTGCTCTGACTAAAATCCATTCTGGAGAAGAAGATTATTGGGTGCATGTAACAACTAAAGCCTTTGGCAACCGATGCTCCCCCGGAGCCTCACATCGCACTGAAGGAGGCAGGACCGACACGGCGCAACCCCCCCTCCGAGCGCGCCAGCCGCGCCTGCCGCCTTCCTCCCGCCGCCGCCACAGCCTCGCCTCAGCGCACACACTGCGGCAGC
>VWZZ01006841.1:207770-313668 GCA_013399095.1 Psophia crepitans
ATTTCTTTTCCAGGTAAAAATGAAGGCCAAAAGAAGAGGACGATTTACATCTTCCTTTAAATTAAAACAGAAAGGCATTGAAGTAATAGGAAAATGGAAAAGCGTGGAAATCGACCCCAATCTGTTTGCTGATGAGGACTTTCGAGATATAGTGTGCTTGGAGGAGCTTACGGACTACAAACTAGTAAGTTCTTCCAAAGTGGGGAAAATAAAAGAGAAAAAGAGAAAGGCTGAGAGTGTTTCAGAAGAAGGCAATGAGGAGGAGGAAGCACCTGTTGTGCCTCCTAAAAAGAAAAAGAAAAACAAAGATTTGAGAAGCAAATCGGATAAAAGCAATGATCCGACTGCAGCAGAAGTTGGTGTGCCAGTTGATGAAGAGGCAAAGTGTAACAAAATAGTGGAAGTGGCAGATTGTGAGGACCATGGACATGTGTCTGAGAGCACTTCAAGCACAAAAGATGCTCCAAAGAAAAAGAAGGTAGCTAAAAAGAAGTCTTCTCAAGCTCAGGAAGCTCTTCCATCAGTACCTACTTCTAAAAAAGTTAAAAACTGGACAACGGAAGTTTTATCTGCCTCGACTGATCACAAAGCTGATGTGTCTGCATGGAAAAACCTGTTTGTACCTGAACCAGTGTTGAGGGCCTTGAGCTACCTGGGCTTTAGTGCTCCAACTCCCATTCAAGCCTTAGCCTTGCCTTCTGCCATCCGGGATAACATGGATGTTCTTGGTGCTGCAGAAACAGGTACAAATCTGTTAAACTGATTGTATATGCTGGGTGCTTCCCATCTCCTCTTTAAATGCAGCTCATTGTTACAAGTTTTTATATATAGTGTAAGCATTTGTATGTAGGACAAGAGCTTGTTTCTTTTGCATATCCAATATACTAGTAACGATTCCTTGTCACTTATTAAAACTTTATAACTTGCGAACGCAGAATACTCCATCTTTACAAAGTATAGCGTGCAAAGCTTTGAAGTCTCAGTAAGTTTTTATGCTTTTGACAGAAGTCTTTTTCTGTTGTTTCTCAAATTGCTTCTTATTTTGGGAACTATAAGGTGATATACTGCAAAGGGTGGGATCAATGAAACAAACAGGGTCATTTTTCAAACAGGGTTATTATTCTAACAGCCTAATTAACTTCTGTGGGTGTCCCCGTGCCAAGGCAAAGCAGAGAACTAGGCTCCTTTTGGACCTGATTGAGTACTAACTTGGAGCAGTAGATAACTGCTAGGCACAGCGTTAGGCATTGCGAAGATGGCCTAGTCTTTTATCATAGCAAAATGGGCCCACCCTGTATGTTGTCATCAGCCTTTTTCGCTGCTGTGCTCGAGGTATTACGTTAATCCACTAACTGGAGAGGTACTGTCTCTTGTCCAGCTTGTGATCAGCTCAGGCCTTTGTCTTTGAGCGTTGCCAGCCTTTGTGAAATTTGTCGTAGTTTCTTTTTTACTTAATGCTGTGAAGTCTCGGAGCGTTACTTTCTAACTTTTTTTTGCTGCTCATACCTTTGAAGTTTTGTCCATAAAAACTAAAAATAGGAAGCACAATTGGAAGCTGTGTTTGGTTTAACAGCTTCCTTTGCATTCTTTTAATCTGTTCCAGTTGCCTTATCTCGCTGCTTGTCTTGTTTAGAGCCATTTACTGCTCTTGAACATGAAGGTATAGTAACTAATAAGATATGCAGTCATTTGCGTTTTTATTTTAATTAGAAGGTAGACTGGTGCTATTAGCTTTAATAAGAGTAGAAAACACCACAGGGAATGTTTTTGAAAATGGAACTGAAAATCTAAATGGTGGCTTTGTGTTGCAAAGAAGTGTCATTTGGACAGTGCTGGAAAGCAAATCCCTCTCTAACTGCAGAATGGAAAGCGTGGTTGGTGGCAGGTTGTGTTGTTGTTGTCTAATCTTGTGTGACCCCAAGGTGTTAGGACTGTGTTTTGCACACTGATTTTCTTCTTTCATGAAAGAACACCAGATTCTCTCCAGAGAGCCCGGTGTGTCCTTGATGTTCCTGTAGAAACTTGAGAGAAGATGTGGACAATTGTCTGTTAGGAAGTGTTATGTCTGGGAGAGGCTGGAACTCTCCAGTTTTCTTCTACATCCTACAGCTTCCCTTATCATTGGGCCTGAGGAAGGAATGTGACAGGTGAAAGAGCTGTTCCTCTTCCCTTTTTGGTAGCAACATGGGAGAATGGCAAAATCTTGGTATGGCAGTGGAGATGCAGGGAATGCCAAGGCTGCTTGTGTTTTGCAGTGGATCTAACCAGTTCTATTTGTCACCATGTAGAACTGGTGAAGTTTTTGGTACTGCACCAAATGTTTTCTCTGTAAAATTGTACAATCCAGAAGTATTTAAGAACGTGAATTAGCTTGAGCTGTAGTATCTGAAGGTACCAGTACTTTTATTTTTTTCAGGCCTGGCTGTGGTGTGTGATCTGCATTGTGACAATAACGTGTACTGTGAGGCAATTATTTTTGTCATTTGTGGGTGAATGTAGTGCCTGCAGGATAGTGCTGACTATCACAGCCGTAATCTAGCGGGGTGCAGTACTGACACACCAGCCAAATTGCATTACATTTAATTCAAGATCAACAATGTTCTTCACCTTAAAAACAGATGCTCTGGTAAGACAGAATCTTACTGCATATAATATATAGTCTGCAGTTTATAAACATTTTCTGCTTGAAGTGCGGAAGTCAGAGACTTTGCCCTGGTCTGACCTTATAGGGAAGTGAATATGAGGAGACTTCACAGCAGTATTGGTCAGGCTTAGCTGTTTATTAACTAATATTAAGGTTCTCCCCTAAATAGGCACAATTCTATGTTGCTGAATTGGCAAATCATTACATGTTTTGTGATACAGGCAAATGGTGCTCGAGAAATTGAGATGAGATTTCTGGAGTACTGCTTCCCAGCAGTGGCCTGGTACGGGAATGGTAGTAGTGTCTTGTGCTCTGGGTCCTGCTTTTGTGATCAATGAACTGATGTTTGAGAACCTCAACCAGGGTGGATGTGCTGCCAGGCTTTTCCTACCAGCTTTGTTAGTGACAGGTAGGTCGGAAGGGAATATGTGGCAGGGATGTGATTTGTGGTTTGGTACGGTGAACGCCTGAAATTAAAGTTAGGCGAGCATTTTTGTATTCAGCAACCTCCTTCTCTCCAAGGTGGATTATATGTTTTAGATCGGATTTATGTGCTTTGATTATAAAAATATGAGCTGGTGATAGATCAGGAAATTAGATGGTGGAGTATGTCAAAATACAGTTTCTTAGAAAGTTGCAAACACAGTACTATAAATTGAAGATGGAAGTGAATCCTCAAGTACGTTCCAGTTTGTCCTTGGCCTCATTTGCTATTCCTTTATTTGGAGAACATTGATCAGAACTGTCAATTAGGACATGGTATTCTCCTTATGGGCATACAGTTCTTTAAAAATATCTTGGCTGCAACTGCAGTTTTAAAAAAACGCTTTCAGAACAGATGAATCTGCCTGACCTGCTAGAGATAGGAAAAAATACCTGTTCCCCATGAATTACGCTGTTGATAACCTCAGGAAGAGGGAATAGGAGAAAAGATGCTATTGCTGCAAGTTTCTGGTTTTCTAAAGATAAAGAGTTTGTCTGTTACAACTGTATGTTTTAAGAACAGTGTGTGATTAGCTGTTGCTTTTCTCATCTTTTCAAATAAATGACTTGTCAGTCTGTGTTATTATTCTTGTTTGTTTTTTAGGAAGCGGCAAAACGCTCGCGTTTGCAATTCCAATGATTCACTCTGTGCTGCAGTGGCAAAAATCAAATAGCTCAACAACCAGAAATGACAGTGTTTCTAAAGAGTCTTATCAGCATCATGATGAAACAAGATGGGAAAATGAGAATGCAGCAGAAAAACTAATCTGTCAGCAGGTTGAAGACAGTGGAGATGAAGATGATGCACCTTTCACAACAGGCTGTGTGAAGGTGCTGGAAAATTTTGAGTTTGATTGTGGTGACGAGACACATACTGTTAGCTCCCATAAAAAGAGACCTCTTTTGGGACTGGTCCTTACTCCCACCAGAGAATTAGCTGTACAAGTAAAACACCACATTGATGCAGTTGCAAAGTTTACAGGTATGTAGACCCCACAGGCCACATCCCAGGTTATGCTGGGTTTGGATCTTGGAATTGGTGTTGAGCCAGAACGCATGCCACAGTTGCTTCCGCATCATAAAATTGGGGTGGCTGTTGATGGGTTAGGGTTTGTGGTCACTGACGTATGAGAAATACTTAAAGATTGTTTGAGCTGCATGTCAAAGTAAACAGCTAACGTGAGATATTTTGCTTTAAAGTGTTTCTTCCTTCATGCTTTAGCAACACCGAATCAGTACTAGATACCCAGCCACAGCTTTGTCCTGGTTTTGGATGATGTAGGTTATAGATAATAAAAAAATAATTGCATTATATGTGTAAAGTAGATGTTTTTAATATAGTAAGCAGTTAAATGAAAGCCTCTAAAGGAAAACTTTTTTCATTTAAAAAAATCAACATCGAAGATACTGGAAAGGATAAACTTTTACTCCTTTATTATTCTGTCAGATTTCTACATGAGATTTCATCTCCACATCGCAAAAGGTGGTGGGGGGGGTTAGTGTCCAAAGGGGAATTCCTTTAGAGAATGTATCAAAATAACTAGTGACAGGACAAGGGGGAACGGCTGCAAGTTGCACCGGGAGAGGTTTGGGTTGGAGATTAGGAGAGGTTTCTTCTCGGAAGGGGTGGTTGGGCACTGGAGCGGGTTGCCGAGGGAGGTGGTGGAGTCACCGTCCCTGGGTGGGTTTAAAGAAAGGTTGGATGTGGTACTTAGGGATGTGGTTTAGTGGGTAATAGGTGGTGGGCGGATGGTTGGACTAGATGATCCTTGAGGTCTCTTCCAACCTTAATGATTCTATGATTCTATAATTTAACATAGGCTAAATTTGCTTTTTTGGTAGGTATGTCAATACATAAAGATTATAGATTTTATACAATTTTGATATATCTATGAGAAAAAGAAATTATCGCCATATTTTATGGGTAGAAGGCATTGCTGGATTGTCTGACTTACCTCCTGCAGCGCTCAGGCCACAGCATATTGCTGGGTACCATGCCTGATGAAAGTAATTCAGTCCCATTCCTTTCTCTTCCAAACCAGAGGTCAGCACATCTGTTAAGTAACTGAGTGGGGATGTGTTCAAGATGGGGAGAATTGGGAGACAACTCCCCACTCGTAGTAATTGTTTATTTATTGAAGAGGATAGGTAGTTCACTGAACTGCTTTTAAGCACATCTTCCTTTGGTACCTATACGTCCTGCTGTGCTCATTAGTCTACAGCTGATTACAAGGGTAATTTTAACTCCTAGCCTGAAATAATCAATTTATTTAAGTACAGTTCTGTTAGGAACAGTTCTACTTGTGTGTAAAAATGTGCTGCCCAGGTGATGGATAGTTGCTGCAGCAGGAGAGAAAATATGTTTTCATGTGGGCTTTCTTTATGGTCTCAAACTCACTTTGAAAAAAAACATCCCCACCTGGAAGCATGGGGTTCCACAAAAGTAGTAGGGAAGAGATCTGCAATAGGTTGGATACTGGAAGAATCTTGCACAGGGACATTGAGTTTGTCATGGGCTGGTGTGTTCTTTGAAGAAGTAGGGTGAAATAAGTCATGCGTGGAGACTGCACTTCCACAGCTAAACTCCTTTTAGTGCCTGAGCAAATCGCTTATAAGTTAATTTAGGGTCTCTGTGCTGCTGTGCAGTCCAGAGAATCATTAATTGGGAGGGAGCATTCTTGTTAGGATTATTCAATAGCAAATGAACAGTTATTAGCAAAACAGGCATTTCTCAGCCTTATTCATGGAGGAGCCTGCTGGTTATTTGTAACAGGAATGTGCTTGTTCATGCAAATACAATTGACAAAACAGATTCTGAAGTAGGGGTGAACAAAGCTAACGGATATGGAGGACATACATGATTCTGTTGGAAGACAAGTGCACTAAAAGAAGGACTGTTTATTTTTGGCATCTAACTATAATGTGAATTTTTCTGTAAAATTGAGGGCATTGCTGCATATTCAGTATTATATAATACCCCTGAAGTTTCTTGGCCAAAACGCTTGCTGAAAGTTGCAGTATAGACTTTTTAAAATACTTCTTGGAGTGCATGTATGTGAAGGCATTTACTGATAAATTAGTGAGATAAAAACGTTTTTATTTATATGTTCTAGGCATTAAGACTGCAATTCTAGTTGGAGGCATGGCTGCACAGAAGCAGGAACGTGTACTGAATCGAAAGCCAGAAATTGTAATTGCAACCCCAGGCCGTCTGTGGGAGTTAGTTAAAGAGAGACACCCACATCTTTCAAGTCTTCGGCAGCTCCGGTAAGGGTGCCCTTTCGACTAACTGCTGGATACTGAATTGGGTGTCACTGCATACTGCTTATGTTTACTAACTGATTAAATAATTTCAACTACGTAAGATGGCTTATTTCTTTGCCAGTGTGTGTTACTGAAATGCACCGTGGTTATACTGATGGGAGGAAATGTCAAGTATAGCCAGTAGCAAAACCCTCGTCTCTCCTTTAGAAACCTGACTGTTCAAAAAGAAGTGTGGAAGGCTGCTGTAGTTACCCTGGCATACCTGCTGTTCCTTTGGGTTTTACGTGCAGAACTTCCCTTGTGTGTTTAGCAGGAAGAGTTCTTTTGAAATGTATCAGATCTGTATTTATCTGCACAAGTGTATTTTTACTGTGTGTTTTCTGTTTGACAGGTGCCTTGTAATTGATGAAGCAGACCGAATGGTTGAGAAAGGTCACTTCTTAGAGCTGTCTCAGTTGCTGGAAATCTTAAATGATTCACAGTATAACCCTCAACGACAGACTTTTGTTTTTTCTGCAACTTTGACTTTAGTCCATCAGACTCCCACGAGAGTTTTACAGAAAAAGCATGGTAAAAAGATGGACAAGAAGACCAAACTAGAATTGTTAATGGAAAAAGTAGGAATAAAGGGCAAACCCAAAGTGATAGACTTAACAAGGAAAGAGGCTACTGTTGAGACTCTGACAGAAACCAGAATCCACTGTAATACAAATGAGAAGGACTATTATCTTTATTACTTTCTTCTCCAGTACCCAGGAAGAACCATGGTCTTTGCAAACAGCATAGACTGTGTAAAACGCCTCAGTTCTCTCCTTACAATTTTAAATTGTGATCCTCTTCCTTTGCATGCCAACATGCATCAAAAGCAAAGGCTGAAAAACCTGGAAAGGTTTGCTGAGCGAGAGAGGTAAGTTGATTTTTGTATCTCTTGGTAGAGAAGAAAAGAAACTGTGTAAAGGATAGTGGGGAGAGGAAACTGCTCTGTTAGAGCAGGTTGGGGGAGTTAGCTGGAAATACGAGTCCCCTGTTCATGTGCCCAGGTTATTAATGAGTAAGGATGAGGTTTCAGAGGATGGTTGAGGTGATGAAGTAGAGCAAGTTCAGTGGAAGGCCACCAAGATGATCAAGAAGCACTTGCTTTGCAAGGGGAGAGGCTGAGGGCACTGGGTTTGTATCACCTGCAAAAAAGACTTTGTGGGGACCTAGTGGCAGCCCTCTATCTTGAAAGAAGGTTATTAAGAAGGTGGAGCCAGGTGCTTCACAGTGGTGTGTGGTAGGTGGATGAAGGATAACAAGGGCAAGTTGAAATGAGAGATTCAGGCTGGGTGTAAGAAAGAGCTTTTCCTCTGTGAGGACAGTCAGCCATTGGAAGCGACTGCTCATTCTTGGGAGTTTTTGAGGTTCAATTGGATAAAGCCCTGAGCAGCCTGGTCTGACCTTATAGGTAATCCAGTTTTGAGAAGAAGGTTGGACTAGAGACCTCCTGATGTCCCTTGGAGCCTGAATTATCCTGTGGTCTGGCAGGTCATTGCTGCTAAAGGAGCTGTCACTTGTGCTGTTTCCTACATCTCTCTGCCCCTGTGCCCTGGCTCTGCAGCTCAGCTGATCCTTCTGTCAGTCAGTTCATCTCACTAAGCCATCAGAAAACTAACCACTTTGTGCTGGGTTAGGGTTTTCCAGGTTTAGTTAGATGAATTAGCTTCCTGAGGGTCAAAGTATCCTAGAGCAATGCAAGAGAAGGGGCAGAGGTTGATTTGCTGTGATAGATCTGCAGTGTCCCGTGGCAAAATGTAGTATTGATAGCATTGGCCTCGGCCAGATGGGGCATTTTCAGAGACTGCAGATTTTCAAGACATGGAGAAATCTGAGACCATCTATCATGGCCTCCTGCAGATTGCAAACCGTAGGATTTTGTGTGTTGCAGCTTTGAACCTTGTAGCAATACAGTATGCAGTCAAAAGCCATGAAATCGTAAGAAATTTGTTACCTACAAGTAACTCATTTCAGTTGCTGGGAGAGTTGTTTAAAACAAATTGTTCCATACCCTAGGGAGACTTTCATCTCTGTAGTAGACCTTTATATAAAAGACTGACTTTTTTGATTAGTTCTTCATTTCTAGGGGTAAGGAGAAATACAATTTGTCAGAATAGAATATCTCCTCTTTATATTTCTAGCTTTTAATTTGAGAGAACTTACTTGAGTACAACTTGGTAGAAGATACTTCAGCCCTAAAAAAGCTGTTAATTAAATCTATAATTATGATAATGTGAGGTTTGGTTTTTTTTTCCTCAGCTGGTGAAACTTGTAATAATCTTTCTCTCCTGCCAAAAGGTCAACTGTGGTTTTAATGGTATGGTCATGTGAAGCTAAAGATATTTTTAAACCCAGGCGAGGCAGAGCACTGAGAAATGTAATGAAGGGAAGCATACCTCCCTGCCAAGTGGTTGGATTAGGTCATTAAATAGTGATTTGTGCTAGCATTCCTCTGAATTGGGAGAAAATAAAAGCATAGGAAAACAGGATCCAGCAAGGTAGTGAATTTCTTTATAGGAAACAGAATAGACCTGCTGAAGGTAGCATTTGCTTTCATTGCTGTTTCAAGACTGCTTCTGATGTAATGTTGGGTATTGTTTTCAGTAAGGGCAAACAAATAGCGTATTTCCAGCAGATGATATAATACAAATCTGTTCCTTAAATTGCTGTGGTAGAATTCTAGCTTGTTGTATTATCTTCTGTGGCAGATGGTTTACTCTTTGATTTTATGTTCATTAAATGTTATCACTTTCTCAGCTGTGTACTCCTGACAACAGACGTTGCAGCTCGTGGTCTTGATATTCCCAATGTGCAGCATGTCATCCACTACCAGGTTAAATATTTTTAACGTTTTTGCTCTTATGGTTTTAGTTTTGAAATAAGCTTTTGCCAATCCAAACCCTGAGGACTATAAAGCTGTGATTTTTGGTCCTCTGTATGGTATAGTCCCGAGTATAGAGATTTAGCCATTATTAATTTAACTGTCCTGTAGTGCTTTGTACTTAAAGATCTCATCACTGCAGTGACTGACTGTGGTAGGTAGCACTTCATGAATGTGTGAATGATTCTTGCTTTTTGCTTAACATTGATATCCAAAGCTGTCACATGACTCAGCCCTGTAACTCTTCTCTGAGGAGGCATACAATTTTTTCCTGCTTTGCAAATGAAATGGCAGAGGGTCAGAGATTAGGCAAACTCACAAAACATTATGCAAGGAAGAATACTGGAGCAGAGGAAAAAAAAGTGTTTCTAGACATCGTCTTTTACTTTACCTTCAGCCATGTTTCATGTAATGTACCACATGTATATAAAAAACAATATTCTCTGGCAACCCCTTGGCCAAAGCATGACAGCCTGCCTCTGGCTTTCCATGGCCAACTTCATGGATTTTCTGAATATTTCCAGGTCCCTCGTACTTCTGAGTTGTATGTACACAGAAGTGGAAGAACAGCGCGAGCTGCCAGCGAAGGCCTTAGCCTATTGCTGATCGGCCCTGATGACTTAATCAATTTTAGGAAAATTTATAAAACATTGGAGAAGAGTGAAGAGCTGCCGTTTTTTCCAGTTGAAACCAAATGCATGACTTCTATCAAGGTAAAGAAACAACAGTCTCTTTGCAGCCTGAGTAACTGCTTGCTTAGTTATATTACTGCATTACCCATCATGTTCTTTCCATATTTCAGATGAAATTTATTCTTCAGGATATGGATTTGAAAATGAAGTTAACTTTTTTTAAGGAATACTTGTGATTTCTCCTCAATAACTAGCCAAAGAAAGATGTTCAAACATAAACATCACTTTCACTTTTCTTGTATGTTGTTACGTAGAGTTTCTCACTACTAGATTCCCAAAAACAGTCTGGGGAAGTGAGTGTGTTCTGTGCCTGGGAGCCGGGATGGCTCTGATAAGCCTCTTCTGTTAGGAAAAGACTAGAGAATGGTAGCAGATCCAGGTATCTTCAGTAGTCTTCATCTGCCTCTTCTCAGAAAAGCAGAGAACTCATTACCTCAACTAAAACTGTGAGGCAACAGCCACCACTGAACCCTGTCTAACTAGGTATGTTTCCTTTTTCTAGGTTATTGTCTGTTTTAAGGAGAATTGAGTCATTCACTAACTCAAAAGATAGACAATTAGGATTCACAAAGCAATATATTTTAGAAAGCATCTGCTCACCACAGATTTTCTACTTCTCGAATAAGAGGCCATTTCATGTCTCAGCATTCTCTTAACAGTTTGGGTGAAATCAGCCATGTCCCGTATGTACATACTTAAATACTGCGTTTGAAAGGAATGCAGCTGGGGTTGGAGCGTCTAATATTAGTCATTGAAAACAGGAGAAAAATGCAAGCAGTCAGGTAATACAATCTTCCTTAAGGTATTCTGGTTCATACTTATCCAGTTGGCTTGGGCTGAGCCCAGGGTCTACCTCAGTGGCAACGGCGGTATCCTTGCCTTGCAAATAATGTCAGCAAGTTTCGAAACCCAGGCTTGCTGCAGGTGGGGTATTTAGCATGAATCTTTCAGGAGATGCAGCTTTCTGAAGGAGGAAGAAAATCAAAGGAATGCTTCCACAGACTCACTTTTCTTCTCTTGGTAGTAACAAAGAGAATTTGATGCAGGGTTTGTGTGGTTTTTTTTCCATCTTTCCCCCTCTCCCTTCCACCCACCAAATGTTTATGGTTACTGAAAGAAAGCTGCTGTTTTTAGTGTTTCTTCAGAGGTCCCTTCTGTGTTTCTTGATGAGTAGTTCTTGGCTCTTGAGCACACACTGTCAATTAATGGGCAGATAAAATTGTTTCCACACTTAAAATTTTCCTGTCACCATCTCACGATCTTTTCTCCTATCCATGACAGTGCTCCTCTCCCCAGAAAAGGTGTCTTTGTAATTGTAATGACAGGACTCCAGCCTCCTAGGCCCATCGCATGGTCAGGGCGCATTTACACTTTGCCCTGGACTCAGTTGCAAAGCCATCGTGGTTGGGACTAATAGTGCTGCTGGTTCTTTACATCTGTCCCTTCGGCACACTCCTTCCCTGGTTCTGCATGCCTTCGTTCAAGTTCAGGAAACGTCTGAAGGTATTTCACACTTGAGAGGAATAGAATTGGTGAACCAGGGCAGAGAAGAGACCAGAAGAGGACTTGGGTTTTAGAGATGGAAAAACTATTTAAAATTTCTTGTAATAATCTAAGGAGCAGTGACTGACCTGTTTTATTAGTTGACTGTAAGTTTAACTTCCTCTGTTTTAATTATCTGGCAGTTCTGGCTGGCGTTGTTATTGTGTAGCGCCCGACTATTGCGTTGGGGTGGTCAGGGTGTCCTGCACAGGGTTTGTTTTGTGCAACTGCAGGCACATTCCAAACAGCCGAACTTGCTGCTGAGTTGATTGTTATTTACTGTCTGTGCAGATTTTCTTTCCGTAATGAATCAGATATTTAAGACAGCTTGGCCCAGCTGGAAGGCCTGCAGGTCAGGTTAGGTTTGCTGAACATCTTTGTTCCACCTGTGTGCAGTCGGGAAGAAGGACCAGACATTTTGTCCTGTGCCTAAACAAGATCAGGTGCATTCTGGAAACATGAGCAGCTGTTTCCATATGGCCTGCAGCAGCTTATTTCTTCAGAGTGGTATGAAGGTAGCAGCTGCGTCTTATTGCTGAGGCTACTAACTTTAAGATCCAGCTGCACTATGTAAATATGTAATGTGGAAACAATCATGATTTGTCTTTGATGTCTCTGAAGTGTCTGAAATATATATTTTTTTTTTAAAGAATGAGGAGTTAACATTCAGGCATATTTGGTAGTTGGGGTGTTTCTAAAGTGAGGTTGCATCATGGATCTGAAGACGGAAAACACTTTAGCAAGTGATGATATGTCTTTATGTGGGGCATCTGCTGGGACAGTAGTGGGGAACAGAAGTGTCTCTGCACCTCAGCTGCGCTGTAATGCGTGTGTTCAAGTACTGATCCTGCTAAAGTGCCCCACCTATAAATCAGATCATAATGTCTAAAGTGTACTTTTGTTGCAGGAGCGGATGAATTTGGCACGGCAGATTGAGAAGGCAGAATTTTTCAACAGTCGGGCCAAGCAACACAACTCCTGGCTCCAGCAAGCTGCAGAGGCTCTTGAGGTTGATCTTGATGATGAAATGTTGATGGGCAAGTAGAAATGTTTGTTTATTATGGATATGCTCAGCTGCTCCCATAGCACTGGTATCCAGAAGCAGCCCTGCCGTGGCAGAGGAAGTCTTTAAGCCTGCAGGGCAGAAGGGAGGAAAGGAGTGTCATTGCTTAGTACATGGTGCCACTGGTGTTTTCAGGATGCTTGTGCAGTAAAGAGCACTGGATCTCAGGGAGTGAGGTGTGACAATTCTGGCAAGTTGCTGACAAGTCCACATGTTGTAGGACAAGAAATGTTTAGTTTCTGGCAAACATTTTAGGGTAATCTAGTAGCCCAGTGTGTCCTGCTTGAGTCTCTTTCCCTCTATGTAAAAGAAAAAGCTGTTTCTCCACTTCTGCTTATCTCTCGCACCACCCTGTCATCAGGCTGCAGGACAGGAGCCTGACAGCTCCTTGTGGGAACACCTGGGAAACACTAGCAAACACCAAAAATTGTATGAGCCTTGTGTAGGTTTTGTTGTGTGGGCTAAATGGCCAATATTTACATTCGAGTTGTTGAGGTTTTTGGTGGTGCATTAGAAGGAAATAAATTCTGGTATTTATATATGTATAAATGTTCTGCAGGCTGTGCCTGAGAGCTTGTGTAGGGCTGTGCAGGTACGGGTGCCTCCTAGTTCAATGCCACGAAGCTTTTCGCTATAAAATGCCACATAGTGTTCAAAGGTACGAAGGTATCGTTTCCTGCCAGTTCCTTGAAGGCATGCTGAATAGCGCTGCTGCCTGGGTCACTCCAGCTTAAGCTGTCTCTAACCTGCTTAGCTGCTAAATATGCAGATGCCTTTATTTTGAAGCATGTTCAGATTAATTTTTTTCTTTATTCATGGCCAGACTAGCTTGTTCTCAACCATTTTGCAAGCAAGCACTGATCGTTTCTGTCCAAACTGTTCAGGAGTGCTCTCAGATAATTAGCACTTTGCTGTCTTGTTTTGACATAATGTGAGTATGCTGTGCTTTGAAATGAGTTTCAAAGCAGCACATCCAGTCCAAGTAAGATGTGGCTCTTGAGTGAAGCACTCTGTAATTACCACCCAGAATCTAGCCAGATTCATGCTTTAAAATGTATTCGCTCTGATTCTTCTGTAGTTGCTGGCGACCAATTAAAATCTCAGTTCCTCTTCCCAAAAATGAAATGCCTCTTACACTGCTAAAAAGCATTTAGTAATGTCCTTTCATTTACATTACAGCAACCTTGATTTAATCTATTTTCTCCAGTTCAGGCCTCTGACCATATTAACTATCTCCAGTCTCTTCTATGCTGTTTTCCTATGTTATTAAATCTGAGTACCTCATTGGGTTTTATTTATGAGGAGGAAAGGGCTTCCTGTTTTACAGGTGCTGAAATGAGGCATGCATAAAGTAACGAAATGCACAGAAGAAGCTTCTGCATGAGCTAGAAGCTCTGGGTTAATACCTTATCTGCTGGGCCCCCTTTCATTTTGTTCCTGAGTGTGTTCTGGGTTGAAAACCAACTGAATATTTAGCAGAATGATACCTGGACTACAGTTACTCAGTAGTCAAGATTCTTCTTGATCTTGTTATCTTGTGGACAGTCTAGGTGATCTGAAACTGTCACAGATGACTGGAAGCCTGTATGGGAGTTTGAGTGACCTTGTTAGGGGCAGATGCTAAATTAATCTTTATCTGGCACTGCAAAAGTCTGGTGAAAGAGGCCAATGCAAGTTCTTCTCTTGTAACATTCTGTATCTTTGATTTCTACCCCAAGGAAGAAAAGCTAGTGAGCAAGAAGAAAGCCAGAAGCAGAAGATGCTGAAGGAGATGAAAAAACAACTAAAACATATGTTGTCCCAGCCACTGTTTAAAGTTCTTATGAAAACCAAGTACCCAACACAGTCTGGAAAACTACTTCTGCCTCAGACATCAGTGGGTATTACAGAATCTGCTCTGGGCACCGTGTCCAAACAACAAGCCAAGAAGAAGAAATCAATGAAACTAAATTAGATAACTGAGCAAGATCACGCAGTGCGACAGAAGCAAGGACAAGCCTTATCAAGGCTGTCAGTGCTTATGGAGGAACTCTGCTAGAAGACACGTAATATTGGAGGATGCTGCCTGTGTCTTGGTTGTGCAGGCACAAAGCAAAATGTTGATTTAAAGGGCTCTGTTAACACGTGGTTAGTTACTGTTCAATCTTGTCTTGGGTCTTGTTTTCCTACTTTTTTTTTCTTACTCTGTATTAATAGGCGTTAATTAGTTGTGAAACAGTTCTGTTTATTACTCCTTTTTGTGAGATGAGTAAAATTCACTGTGGGCATAGTCTAATGATAAAACATCATTTGAATTTTAGTGTCCTTAAAGGAAAGGGAAACGTAGGCTGTATACAGTCTGGGTACACTCTGGGCTGGTGGTAATGGGAGGTTTGGCTTTTACTGCAGCAAATTTAGTGAGAAAGGCAGCAAATACAGGTGGTGTTACCAGCAGGTCTACAATTCTGGCTAATGGAAATCTCTCCCAATTTTCTTTCTCTGATCATATTTCTCTGTTCTGTTCTCCACTGGGTCTAATTCCCTTAGTTAATGTGTTTTAGAATGTGCAAAAAACAGTCAGTGTGTCAGGGCTGACCTTGGGAGATGTGTAGAGTTTTGAGGAAGGCAAGTTTATTAATTAATATTTGGAGTTAAATCTGTATTTGAAAACATGTTGGAACCATGACCTTTACTTTAATGGAAAAGATGATGTTGTAAAATGTGATTTTTGAAGAGTGCTTTCTGATAATTGTGCTTTTAAATCATTTTAACCTGTCCTGGGCAAATAATTTTTACAACTATTTTCTAAAAATGTGTTAAAAATATATTTTCACTTTTTGTTAAATTATATCTGCTATGAAACCCAAAACCTGCATCTGTTTTCAATCACTTGAGATTTCTAAATTCCTTATAGTTGATGCCCTTTGCACTTAAAAGGCAGGGAGAGGGGAGGAAAGCATCTAAAAAATAAGACACAGCAGTGGGATCCGTATTGGGGGAGCACAGGCAACCTTCACCTGCCAGCACTAGCTTGCCTGAGATTTTGCCTCGTACAGTCTGGAAGCGGTGTCGCTGCCATGACAGGAGCCGTCAGTTTACTCAGCTAGTCAGAGAGAAATTAGTCTGTGGAGTTGAGGGCCTGTCCAACCGCTTGCTGCTTATGTGAGAACAGCAAACTCTCCTCTCTTACCTATGTAAATAATTGAAGGCCCCCTTACTCCCCCATCACTGGAGGGCTTTTCTTTTGCTTCCTTGCATTACTGAAGACGACCTGTGACAATTTAATCAAAGCATAAAAAACCGTATCAATTATGTATGAAGCTTTCCTTGCAACACACTGTTTGTTTCATGCCTTTTGGAGTAGAGGGTGGAAGACACTGGGGGGAAGAGATGGTAAAGTTCTGTTTCCTCACCCATGTGAGAAGACAACCCATCTTTGGAGTTAATGTGACATATAGAAAATAAAAACCAAGAATTTAAAGAAAGGTCTGTGTAAGGACAGCTGAAAAAGAACTGAGCAATGACAAGCATGGCCTTGTTCCTTTTTTGTGCCATTTTAATCATATTCTTAAATTATGGAAAGGAAACTTGCATTGATTTTGCATCCCTGAAGGGACTGAAGACCAAGTGGGCCTTTTCTGCATCTTGTGATGTGTTTCTGCTTGCAATTAATCAGCAAAATCAGGGCTGTATCCTGACACAAGAGCTCTGCATCTCCTTCCTTGTCTGAAAATCTGCATGAGGTAGGACAGTTTTGGCAATTTCTAATTCAATGTGGTCATGAGGAGAACTGGATTGGGGAACTGAGGGTATTGTTATTTCCTCTCCATCATTGCTGTGAAGTCTTTTAGCTGCTCATGTTTCACTGTGTTTAACAACCTAGTTCTCACACTCCTGCCCCCGTCTGGCCCTCAGCCCACTGTCTTGGTATGCCTCCCCAAGGTGGAGCATGATGCTTCTGCCCTCCTCCTTGCCTTCTTCATGCTTGCCTGTGGCATGCTCTGCTGCTGGTTTTCTCCTGCGGCCTCTGATGTGCTCAGCATGAGCTCTCAATGCTGAATCTACTGATGCAGCACCCCCACAGGAGCACAGGCTGAGCCTGGACCCTAAAAATATATCTCAGTGTCTTAAAAAGACCACTTGTCTAGCACTCTGAAAGCTCTCTGGTGGCTGCCTGCTTTGTCTTGTCTTTATTTTACAAGGATACCCTGAGTCTTCTACCTAGAGGAAGAACCTTATACTTGCTTCAGCTAATTTAAACAAATTATTAAACAGTAACTAGAAAATATCACCAATTGACTGCCCTCCTCCAGTGTGAACTAGGTTACTGCAGGAGGAGAGGAAGGCAAAGGAGAGTGTTTTCTCTAGTTATGATCACTTGCATGTGTATCACTGGTGCAAATTAGACACAAAGTTTTACATCAAGGGGCATTAATTTACATGTGGGCAATTTAAATTTAGTATTTAGTATTATATGTGGTATTGAATGGTTTCTGTGATGCTCTACTGGCATGGCAGTTACACTAGGGCCTCAAAAAAGTAATCTTGTGTTTTGTGGCAGCTTATGTCTGCAAAAAAACTTACTAATGAAAGGACTAATTAAGTCTATTTAGGCTGTCACAGCAACTTACACGTAGATTAATAAAAGCATGAGTTCAGCAGAGTGCTGGTAGGGGCCAAGGTGATACAGAGCAAGCAGTACTACCTAACAGAAAGCTGAAACACTGATAGCTTCTGAGCCTTCGGTTTTATTTTGTGAATGCATGGGGCCAGTTGGCTTCATCCTTGCTGCAGAGTTCCTGGTCTGCTGTGCACCTTTCAAGAGAAGGAAGAGTCCCTGTAGCTTAAGACATCTGCTGAGGGTATAGTTTGGACAGGATCTCACATATTGGACAGCAAAGTTTCCTGACATTCCCCTAGCCTTTTCTTTCTCAGCTCTCCTGCATTGTTAATAAACCAGCAAGTTAGCAAGGCAAAAGCTGGAGCGCTGCCTTGCCATATGCCAGCAGCCCGGGCACGCGGCCGTGTGGAATAGGGGAGGTGGTTTGCACCCAGCTGAGAGCGAGCTGGGTACTGCACGCTTACCAGAGTCTGTGCATTCAGGCCCTTAAGGGGGAAAGAAGGTAGGAAAAGGACACTTTCTGATAGTCTCACCTCATGCTGCCGGACACCAGGAGGAAAATCTGGTAAGAAACACTGTGCTTTCTTGGGTGTTAAAACACCTACTGCTTTGCCCTGTGCTAGCAGGGTGCGTTCGGGTGCCTGAGCAATTACAGATTGATGAATGGCTTGGTGGAGGAAGGAGCTCAGAAGACCATGAGTTGAGTGACTAGTAACAGACTAATAATGTAGCAAGCAACAACGTGTTAGTAATATCCAATAGTCCTTGCAGGAAAGTAGGATATTGCTGGGGTCGTAAGGCTGGGGAGAAGGGAGGCACCATGCAGAAGGGCTCTCTTAGGGAATGGCCCTGTTTCTGTAACCCTTCTGTTACTCAAGCAGATGTCTGACATTTTTCTGGCCCATGTGAGACTTCCTGTTCCAGCTTCCTTTTAAGGGTTTTAGTGTTTTCTCCAGTCAGTCAAAAGCTCCTCATGGGGTTGGCCTAACAGTGTGGATAAGAAAGAAGAAAACAGTCTGACTCCTGAGTCAAGTTCGTCGGCCTGGGGAAGCAAGTGAACAGAGCTGCTACACTTGTTTGTCTTGAGTTCAGCAGCTCTTGCTGTGAAGCTGGAAGAAATTGTAGCCTGTTTCCAGAGCAACCAACTTTAGATAGTACAAACTGCCAACTTTCTGTAGGTGAGGGCTGCGGTTACAGAAAACAGACCCAAATCCTGGGTTTAAAAAAAAGAGAAAGAGCACTGCAAAGTACACATGAGCTTTGGTACCGCTGGGCTAATGAGAGGTCTGATGTTCTTTTATTGTTGATGTGATTACATCAGTCTAATCAGTAGTGTGGATGCTTTTGTAGGAGTAGAATTTATTTTCCTTTCCTCCATGGAGGATAAGGATAACCTACAGCAGGATAAGCGATTTTAGTGCTGACAGGTGTTACAGATTTATGCACGCCAGCCACCATAACAGGCTCTGACCCTAGGATCCCACAAATTAATGTAAAGTCTGAGTAAAGGTTTCCAGTGACTCTTGAATCAGTTCTGAGGTGATAGCTTGAGCTGGGTGCCTCTGGAGAGGGCGCCCTGCCCCAGATCGTACCCCTCAGTTATACCCGTACCACCCATCACCTGATCCCTAAGTCCAGCCACTTAATTCTGGTCAACAGTCTCTTGATTTCTTACTGATTTTCACTGTCGTTGGGTCGGCCGCCTGCTGAGGTCACTTCGTTCTCTGGGAGTTATTTCCTCTGTCCTTCTTCGTTCCACTCGCATCTGCCGGATTCAGCTAGTTCTATGTTAACAGCATTAGTTTTATCACGAGTTTACTCTTGGTCAGCTTTTGCGGCCTGAGACTTCAACTGCTTTAGCTACTAGTGCTAAGCTACTAATGCTAGACGAGGCTATTTGGAGAGAATATAGTTAATAAAACTTCTTCTCTAACAGTCCTCCCTTTGGTTTTTTTTCAGGCATCCTTGCCCATGTATGGTTGGTCTTGTATGAGGATGCTTATTGTTTCAAAAATTGGGGTTTGACCTTTACAGAAGGTATGAGTGTTCTTATACTAGTAAGGCAACAAAGATGGTGAAGGGTCTGGAGGGGAAGATGTATGAGAAGAGGCTGAAGTCCCTTGGTTTGTTCAGCCTGGAGAAGAGGAGACTGAGGGGAGACCTCATGGCAGCCTACAGCTTCCTCACGAGGGGGAGCGAAGGGGCAGGCACTGATCTCCCCCCTCTGGTGACCAGAGACAACACGAGGGAACAGCATGAAGCTGCAACAAGGGAGGCTTAGGTTGGAGATCAGGAAAAGGTTCCTCACTGAGAGGGTGTTCGGGCACTGGAACAGGCTCCCCAGGGAAGTGGTCACAGCACCGAGCTTGGCTGAGTTCAAGAAGTGTCTGGACAACGCTCTCAGTCATCTGCTCTGATTGGGCTGGTCCTGTGTGGAGCCAGGAGTTGAACTCGATGATCCTTATGGGTCCTGTCCAACTCGGGATATTCTGTGATCTCTCCGCTGGGTTATGAGGCGTGAGCTGTTTCCTGCTGGCTAGGCACATTGGTCAGATTGGTTAGGAGTAAAACAAAGTTCCTTCTGTTAGCATGGTGGTTGTGTGTTCCCAATCATGATGTTTGGTCTGAGTTGAGAGCCTTACTCCAGATAGGCAAGTTGGAGGGGTTATTGTAAGTATAGTTTTCTGTCACTTCCAACTCAACTAAGGTCATAGGAACAATGATAAGGGGTTCTGGTAGTTAACGGGGTATGGGTGCATACCCAACAATCTGGTTAGTTAGGTGGGCCACATGACAGACCAATGATACAAAGCAATTGTGTTCCTTCTAACTGAGAGCAGAGGGTATTAGTAAAAGCAGTAGAGAAAGGTATTGTACTAACAAAGTTTTGAGAATAACTCTCACGGAACGGGGTTATCAGTGCATGGTTGAGCCCGTTGTTTTTAATCAAAGAAAAAGAACCATAACGTCTGTACAAAGAAGGGTTAATATCAGAACTATGGTAACCATTCTGCGCCTATCTCAAGAAAGTATAGAAGATAATCTAATAATATAACATTGAGTCTCATGGCTTAACTCTTCTTCACTGGGTGCTTGGTGCCACCAGCATACACAGCACCAGTTTATGTATCTGGCTGCGTCTCTTCTGGTTATATTTCCCCAGCTCCAATCTCCGTGATGGTTTTCCCAACAACCTTTGTAACAGTTATTAATACACCACCCAGGATGACAGGGGCCACAGTTATTGCAGGATAACCGAAGCCAACCATGCTGATGCCTTTTCAAACTTTTCCCTCTTGGAGCTGAGCCTGGAGTGATTGCCACTCTATAAGGATGATGGATGCACCAAACAGGACACTGTCCTTGGCTTATGGTCTCTGATGATCCACTTGGTCAAGCAGCTAGCAACTCCCTGGTCCAGGTTGCTCTAGATGGAAAACAGAAACGACATGGTTCTGGGATTTCTTCAGCCTTTGTAAGCTTGAACAGTCCCGGTTTCAATCTGCAACATAGAACTGATGGAGCCCTGTGGGTTCGACGGTGGTCCATCTGATATTCCGTGGGCAGTTTCTTTAGATGAGTGGTGAATCCAGTTATCGTTTTCTGCAGCCTTTGCAACAGAGTAAGTTAACACCACAGTATATGGACGCTCCCATTCAGCGTCCAACTTTATTTTGCAAGAGGGGACTTTTATCATTACTGCATCTCCAGACGGGGGATATCATGTACTTGGATTCCAGCTGGTACTGGTTGAAACCATCTGGCTTGTGCCATATTTTCTTGTAGATGTTTTTGCATCCCAAATACAAATCTGGTAACTTCTTCATCTCCACCGAAGAGGCAGGTGGTCTTAGAAGGTCCTTAGAAGGGGCAGAGGTTCCAGGTACAGCTAAGTGCCTGCCAAACGTTATTTCTGCTGGTGATAAGCCTAGGGGTTGATGAGTATTTCTAATATCCCATAGCACTATTCCTAAAACTTCAGGCCATTTCAAACCTACCTGACTACAAGTTCAAGCAATTTTATTTTTGAGAGTCCTATTCATTCTTTCCACCTGTCCTGGGAACTGTGAATGATATGGAACAATTAATTGTCACTATATTCCTAAACTTTTATATGAAATTGTTTAGTATTCCACCTGAAACATGAGAACCCTTTCAGATTCTATGGTTTCAGGTATTTTGTACCTGGAATGATTTCCTGCGAGTGTGCTTTTACCACTCTCACAGTATCAACTTTCCTGATGGGAGAAGCTTCTACCCATCCTGAGAGCTGATCCACAATTACCAGCAGGTGTTTAAATCTGCTCACAGGAGGCATGTCAGCATAATTAATTTTCAGTCTTTGGAATGGGAAATATGCTCATGGTCATCCTCCAACCTCCTGTTTAGGTTTTGCATTGCAAAACTTCCAACATGTGAGACAAGAACTCACAATCCTTTTCACCCATATGTATTCTGGGGGCTGCCCACGTTTTTACAATCTGGTTAACAATCGCTGTCATCCCTCCCTGTGTTTTATCATGAAACCACCTAGACAAAGTAATTACATTTTTTCTTGCTAAAATGGGTTTTCACCCAGTAGTCCAAATTCCAGTTTCATTTTTCAGAGCCTCCCAACTTTCCCATCAAACCTGCTCTTCCTGAGTAACCTCTGCCTATATTTGAGCTGGATTATTGCTCTCTAGCCAATAATCAGCAGAGGGAATTGTTGTTGTGGTATACTCATGTATAGGTTGGTGGACAGCAGCTTCAGCTGTTTGATGTGCCAATTCATTATTTATTTCAGTTTTGCTGGATCCTTTGGTATGAGCTGGACAGTGTACTGCAACAATTTCCCTTGAAAGCTTAATAGTTGCAATCAGTGTTCAGATTTCAGTTCCATTAGAAATATTCTTTCCCACTGAGGTTAGGAGCCCTCATTCTTTCCATAGCATAACCGTTGCATAACACACTCCAAAAGCATATTTAGAATCAGTATAGTTACCTGCTGATTATGTCCCCACCAGGCTGCTCTTGTTAACGCAGTTATTTCAGCCCCTTGGGCACTCACTGAGGGTTGTAGAGGTTCTGCTTCGAGTACCTCTAAACTTCTCACCACTGCATAACCCATGTCTCATTTTCCATTCACATAGTATGAAGCCCATCAGTGAAAAAGGTTAGGTCTGAGTTCTCTAGAGGTTGATCCTGCAGATCTTCCTGTAGACGGCTGGAGCGAAACACTACCTTAGCACAATCACAATGCGGCTCACCATCAGAAGGAACAGGCAGATAAAGTTGCTGGATTCAAAATGTTACATCTTTTTAAAGTAATGTTATCTGCATTTAAAATCATTAATTCATAGCAATGCGCTCTTTGTGGGGATGATGCTTATGTAGCGTGTTGCTTGAGAATCAGTTCTGCTCCATGCAGAACTTACGCAGTGCTTGGGTGACCCAGGACTAACGGTCTGCTTTTTGCTGTGGTAGCTGTTGCTGCTCTGGCTTTAACACCGCGTTGCTCCCTGCTGCTACAGGATCCAGTTGAGCTGAGTACTGAGCCGCAGGGCGGCAGTGTGGACCTAGCTTTTGAGTAAGGACTGCGCTGGCTATTCCTTTGTTCTCATGCACAAATAGCTCAAAGGGCTTGGAGTAATCCAGCAGTCCCAGTGCCAGAGGAAGCTCAAGATCGTTCTATATCACGGAAAGCCCTTTCTGGCTCCGGACCCCAAAGTATAGACTCCAATTCTTCTGCCTTGGTAGCTTCTGTCAACAGGTTACTTAACTCCCCTAGCCCCAGTATCCAGGGTCTGCAGTATCCTACTCCAGCTAAAAATCCTCACAGTTGTTTCTTTGTTACTGGTCAAGATATTTCTACAATAGCCTGGACCCATTCTGGGTCTACTAATCCTTGTCCTTCTTTTATTATAAATCCTAAACATTTTGCTTCCTGCTGACACAGACAGGAAAGAGATGTACAGTGACCTTTTGCTGCTAAAGCAGTACGTAGACAAATAATATCTTTCCAGCAATCTTCATATGTCTTAGTGCCAAGCAACAAGTCATCACATACAAGTATAGAACCTCCAGGTAATAAAGTATCTTCCAAGTCATCTTTAAGCAAATGGGAGAATATTGCAGGAGATCCAGTGAGCCCTTGGGGCAAGCAGGTCCACATTAGTTGTTGGCTTTTCCACATAAATGCGAACAGATGCTGGCTGTCTTCTGCTATAGGGACACTAAAAAATACAGCTGTGAAATTGATGAAGTATTTTGCCAAAGGTGGGAATTTGCAATAATATTGTTGAAGGGTCCTGAACCACCGGATGAGGTACAATCATATGTTGATTTATTGCTCTGAGACCCTGTACAAACCAATATTCTGCATCTCCTCCTTTGTCTAAGCTGTTTTTGCTTACAGATAAAATAGGGGTATTATATGGGAAACTGCATTATCATAAACCCCCTTTTTCAGATATTGGTCGACTTGTTTCTGAATGCTTTTTTTGCTTCCCTGGGAAATGGATACTGCTTGATTGCTATGGGCTTTCCTCCTTTTGTTTTTACGGAGACCAATTCTGCAGATTTCATTAAACTTCCATCCATTCTGGAGAAGTTCCACAATTTTCTCAGGGTTCTCAAGCTGGGAAAAAAATTCATTCTTGCACATATATACATGTGAAAACATGATTGAAAAGTATGTCCCTTTCATCATAGAAGTTTTCAAAAGTCTATTTTCTAGTACATCATTCAAGTATATACGTGTATCCACATATACACAATATGACCTAGCTTTTAGCTAATACAGCCCCATATATTTACATAAGAACAAAGTACTGTCATTAGCTTCCGTCCCATCCCCGTCCCCCGTCCCATCCCAGCCTCCCTCCCAGAGCTGTCTGTCTCATTCACAAAAGAAATGAGGTAAACATTTACCAAATGATAAAGAAATGCAAGCTGGAAATGATGTCGTCATCACACATTTCAGAAGAAACAAGAAAAACTGGATGTTCAATCTCAACTAAGCCAAAAAAAAAAAAAAGCCCCTATCCTTGAAACAGGATACCTCATACTGACATATCTTTCTCCTTCCTATTTCCCATGCAAGGACAACAAAAATGACATTCATTCATTAGCAAATATAAGAAAAAAAGGGAATCAAGACCTAATATTTGGAGCATAAAAACAAGGACAGCTTTATCAAGCTGAAATTCCATGTTGTTTTTTCCTAATTAAAATACGATCAATGACAGCACAAAATAAACATTGAGAAACATGTATCAGGAACTGTTTCATTAGAAAAGAGGGTCATCATTTACCCCAGCACTTTTCTGAACACAAAAATCTGGATGTTACCAATAGCCAGGGGCAGCGTTCTGCGTGCAATGAAGGAAGTGTTTTCATTTCCCATTATACTTCATTACGCTGCAATGCCTCATTATCTACAAAACCCCCAAAGAACAAACCAAAACCCTAGACTGGGAAAACTGCCTCTTGTAAGGCATCGATCTGACTGAGAAAGGTTTATCTACTGGATGTCAGTGGAAGCTCTCTTTGTTATTCCTGCATTTTAATTAGACTGTTCCTCATATGCAGAGGGTGAAACCAGAACTCGGTTCACCATGAATTACAGCCTCCCAGAGCTGGGTCACGGTGCAAGAACAAACAGCCCCGAGACACTGGTTCTGCTGCTGGGCAAACAATGCCATAAATAAACTTCCCTGCTTTTTAGTGCACTTGTATTTGTGACCATTTTATATCCTCTGAAAAGCAAGTCAGGCTCTTGAATATATGGCATGGTTTCCCTAACAGAGGGCTGATGCACAGGTACAGGCAGGGCTGGTACGTGTGCTTGGCCCTACCACACGGCCAAAGCAAGGGAGTGAGGGAGGAGGCACTTCAAGAAAAAAAAAGGTTCTGTGACCTTGCGATTGCTAGAACTACATGTTCTCCTTCTCTGCTTTGTTTTTCAGGTATCAGCGTAACTTTTCAGATGAGTTAATGGGAAAAGTAAACACTCATTTAGAAAAATTGATTAAATACCTTAGAGAGTTGGGGGAGGAAGCTGGATTCGAGTGACAGCTTTACGAGCGGTGCTTGCCAAATCCTGACAGCTCTCGTTAGTTACTGATCCAATAGTATTAATATAGCCAGAACTGGCAGGAGCGGGCTGGGCTCCTGTGTGCTGGCTGCTCAACAAGCATCAAGCAAAAGATTGTCCAAGTCCTGTAAGCCTGAGCCTGTTCGGCTGTCAAATCATTTGTTATTTTAAAACCCTGGGAGTTCAGCAGGCTGCATTGTGTCTGGGGGATAGACAGGCATCTTTCCCAATTAAAACATGAAAAGATTCTGGCTTTATCTGGTGAATGGTGAATATCAGGCATCGTGTTTGTGTGCTCCTTGCACAAAAATGCCATGATCATTCAAAAACTTTTCTCATGTTCTGGAAGGAAACCTTCAAATTCAAAAGGCTGCTGTGAGAAGTAAATACATCTCCTCCCTGCTTTAGCCATTGGCTTTGTCCATCCTGGCAAATCCAATACTACATTTTTCCCCAGCCAGCACTGAATTTTAAGCAAACAAATTAACTTCGCTGTTGGATTATGAAGTGCACAGCACATTGCAGCAGTGGATACATTGAGGGATAAGCTAGTACAGCAATTAACTCCAGTATTAGTTTCATGCAGAGGTCTCTTATGGAGGTAGTGTTTCGTCCCATGGACAAAACTTAACCAGAGTGATGCTGCCGCATGAGCAGTGGTTATTCTCCTTGTGGAATCTTACCTGCTCCTTGCAAGAGGGAAATGAAATATGGTAAGATGAAAGGAAGAGTCTTGCTCTCCTCTCAGTTCTGCTTCAGCATCTTTTATCTCCCACCGCTGGCTGGAGTTACCATCCCGCTTTTGCACCCCACTTCGCCAGGTATTATCACCATAGCAGAGCACGAGTTGCTACCTGTCTCGTTTCGTATTCGTAGCCTGGCTGACTATAAATCCCTATCAATCCCTCTCTTCTTTTTACTTTTGCAGCTTTCCACATATTTATTTATTCAGCCATTGCAACTACAGCCCAGGCTTGCCAGGTGTGATTGCATTGCAGTGATCGAGGAGGGTTTCTGAAAGATGATAAATAGAGCAACTACTTTGCTGATAATTCACTTCATGGAAACAATAACAGAGCAAACATCTAAGTTGTTAAAATGTCTCTTGTTAACATGACACTTAAAAAAAATTCACAGTAGGACAGTGCTGTTTCAATTTAAGCCACTAATGCAAGGGGATTCCTAGTCCGGGTGGTGTGTTTCCCTTCCGTGTCTTCCTCTTCCAAGCAAAATCTTCTGTACCCACCTGTCAGCTCGTCTCTGGGAAGAGCCTCTTCAGCAGCCCATTTGCCAAGCACGCAGGAATACATTAAGGGGAGCCTGAGCTTGGCCGTTCTTCCTGTTAATCCAGTCTTAATGCAATAGCTGTTTGTATTGCTGAAACCTGCCACATTTCCTCCCCTGGACAGTTAGCACTCCTTGCTGCTCAGCAGAGTGAAATGCTGCTGTCTGCTCCTGTCACCCTCCCACTGGTGACAGCTGTGTGTCTGAGGTGGCCTCAGCACTGGTGGCTGCTGGTCTCTGATGGTACCCGCCTCCACCTCACCCACAGGGAAGAGCAACAAAACTGGGGGAAGACTTGCAACAGACCAAAACATTGACAGAAAAAAAGAGAGGAAGGACTTTTCTGGGACAGTCAAGTTTGTTTCAGATCTTCTTGAGGTGCTGGAGCATGTCCAGAGAAGGGCAGTGAGGCTGGTGAAGGTTCTAGAGCACAGGTCGTATGAGGAGCAGCTGAGGGAACTGGGGTTGTTTACTCTGCAGAAGAGGAGACTGAGGGGAGACCTTATCACTCTCTGCAACTACTTCAAAGGAGCTTGTAGCCAGGTGGGTGTTGGTCTCTTCTCTCAAGCAACAAGTGATAGGACAAGAGGAAACTGCGTCAAGTTGCACCAGGGAAGGTTTAGATTCGATATTAGGAAAAATGTTTCATCAAAATGGTTATCAAGCACTGGAACAGGCTGCCCAGGGAAGTGGTTGAGTCACCATCCCTGGAGGCATTTAAAATACATGAGATGTGATGCTTAGGGACATGGTTTAGTGGTGGACTTGGCAGTGTTAGGTTTGTGGTTGGATTTGATGATCTTAAGAGTCTTTTCCAACCTAAATGATTCTATGATTCTACATCATGCTCCACTGGTCATAGTTGTATGAGTAAGAAAATTTCCTGGAGTCTTGCTGATTTCTCAGAGTATTACCTTTGTCCAAATATTGTCCCATTTTCTGCAATTAACTGTTCCCCCCTAGCTTGTTTCTCGACTGGATGAAGCTGAATGGAGCTGCCAGATTTTCTGGTCAAGCAGCCAATCCACCTGGCTGCTCCTGAAACTGCTGCAGCATCACCTGGAGGCATGTCAGGCAGGAGTGCTCATCTCCAGCACCTCTGCGGCACCTCACTCACCACATCAAAGCTGTGTTCAGCTGCTCTGTCCTAAACACAGCAGCCTGGCTGTGCATCACATGGCATTGAAGATGTTTCAGGCTGTTGCATGTAGTGGCTTTGATATGCTTTTTGGGGTCCCTTCAAAATGTCAGTGCTGTTTGCCAGAGTTTTACTTAACAAGTGACTCTCACGCTCTGGATACGTTAGGCAGAGCTCAAGGACAGTTTATCTGGCCAGAGCAAAGGCCTGCCTAGACCAGGATCCTGTCTCCTGCAGGAGGCAGCAGGCTCCGTATTTCTTCTGCAAACATCAGGGAAGGACTTTTCTTTTAAAGACATATAATCTTTAAGGCTTTCTGTGTCTTCTGAAGCTGTCCAGATGCAATGTCAGAAAAAATGCTCTATTATTTCTATTGTCTTGGAAAAAAAAATCAAGAATCTGGTGTCTTGCTTGAACAGTTATGGTAAAATTCAGGCTAACTGGAGAACTGGTGGATTGGGGGGGGGGATTATTTGCGGTTGCTGTGGGCTTGTTTTTTGGTGAGGGTTTTTTTTTTTTGGTTGTTTTTGCCTTCATGTTGTGGATTCTGGTAACTTTCTAGATGAAAACATCTGGATGTTCCTTACAAAATTCTCTGCTACATCAGGAACCACCAACAGTGAAGAGGCCTTTTTTGCCTTTGCTTTCTTCTGGTCACACATAGTTTTGACATCTTCTACTGAAGATTTTCAGTTTTCTGCAAATAGGTGAGTAAGGATTTGGTGGTCTTTGATAAGCAGAGACCATCCTGCTTTTGCAAACCTGTCTGAACAGAGGCTTATGAAAGCTGTGATTAAGTAAAGGCATATTAATTAGAGACAAGACAAACAATATGAAGGCACTTCATACCTGATTTACCCCTGGAATAACAGCTCTAACATCTGTTTTAACGGATCTTTGTGTTTTCTCTCCAGAGGAAAACATCCGAGTGCTTTGAAGCACTTAAAACGACATTGAGGGAGTTTTGAATGCCTTCTGAGCTGAATTTTGTTCGGTAATCCCCACAGGGCAAAACTGCAGCACTTTCTTTTTCATACGTAACAGGAAAAGAGACAGGCAGGAAGAATAACTTGCCTGTGTTCATCTCTCCCTGGTGTTTAACGAGTCGCTGATGCATCTATGGATGCGATAGACTTTGTGCATCTTCCATTCTCAGATATATCTGTATCCAGCTAAAGCTGTTAGCAATTAGCCAGCTAATTACTTTCCAGAATGTCTATCACGACAGCATGTGGGACATTTTGGTAAGGAGGCAGAGCAGACGCTAGATGGCACAGACGCACTTGCACATGAAGAGGAAGGCCGAACAGAGCCTCGGGCATCCTCGCCTCTCCGGGGGCCAAACCTGGACCTCTGCAGGGAAAGCGCCTGGCTGGGAACCATACGGACCTGTGACCACTGTTAGTACGGACCATCAGTTTAATACATTCTGCTTCATTAGTCTCAGCAAGAGGTGTCACAGGCCAAGTTTATTTACCCTGTGAATCTTCCTCGTTGTAGTTCATGGGTGAAATTCTGAGCACTGGATATTTGCATTGCCCCTTTTACTTGCCCAGACTGACTTTTTTTGGTAACTCATCTTTCTCAGCAACAAAGAACATACAGCAGGCAGAAGAGACTATACTTCAGCCTCACTTAACTCCTTGGCATTTTGCATCCATTTTGTACTTGCGCACTCAGGTTGATCTGTGTATGTTCAGTCCCAGAGATGATCACAGTTGTCCTCTAAGTCTCCCCTAGCAAGGCAGGGCAAAGGAAGCTGGAAAACTTCCAGACAAAATGGTGTGGTGTGAAGCAAGCAGCAGATTGGGTCTTAACAGTGAGGACCAGTGTTTCAAAACCAGATGAGCAAACCCCTGCTACTGCTCCAAAGTTGTCCAGGCACAGCAGTTCTGGATTGGTTTCCCCATGTGCCTCCTGCCCTAAACGAGGATATTTTAACTGTCCACACTTTTGTTGGTAAATGGCCTCAGCAGACACCTCCTGTAGGTTTCTCTTTTGAGGAAATTTCACTCAGATGCTTCGCTCATCGGTACCTATACTCTATAGATTCCCAATTGCGATGGTGACATGGGCTGAGATCAAGTCTCCATTTATGCTGGTGAGCTGCATGCAGATCTTGCATGGGCACCAGTAGAGCCATGGGAGTTTGGGTACATGTAATGGGGCTGTTTGCCAAGCACATCTTGGGGGTAGATATCCACAGGCATGACCCAGAGATGACATTGCTACCCTCCGCTTGAGCTTCCTCCAAGAGGCTAAAGCAGTGGATCCCCGTTTTCTCAAGTGCTGTTGGTGCTTACAAAAGTACAAACCCAGGGAAAAACCGTAGGGATGGGCTCTCCAGCCAAGTTCCCATGTCCCTCTGGGGCATTGGGCACAGCCATGAAAGACAGCAGGGAATGCTGCCCACAGCACCTGCTCTCTCCTGGCTTTAGTTTCTTGCTCTGGCTCTAAACACTGAAAGAAAAAGAAACCCAAACCAGAAGCCAGGCTATAAAAAATGTGAAACAAGTAGAGCAAGTACAGCATCTGCTTGCACCTGACAAATCCTCCCATTGTTTCTCTGCAAACAATGATTTAGGGATTCCCACTTCTTTACTTAGTCTCACACCACAATCTTGGAAAGCCTGTTCGAGACTTGCAAGAACCCTTTTGTAGGATGACTGAGCCACAGGAAGGCTGCAGAAATACGGGAATCTACTAGACTCAAATCATGACTGTTACAAGTATGGTGGATACTAAATTTAAGAGGAATCTACCAAATACTTGGTCTTAATTTTTACTCCTGATCTTCCTAAGCTTTTATACAGTCAGTGCTCAGACACTCAGTTTTATGTACTTCTGTTGCCTGAGATTAAGTCAGGCAGTACTTTTTTGCTGTCAGTATTCAATGTTACAGTAATTTTCCCAGTTCATAGGGCAGAAGCCCGTAATTCCTCCTTAGATTTCTATGAAGGAGTGAGAGTATGAATCAGAAGTAGTCTGGATTTAATTCGATCCATAACATCAAACACTATCCAGCTTTCGTCCTCTCTAACACCAAGAGCAAGACATTCACTGAGTGACGTTCAAGTAACATAAAGATGCTTCTTCAACTAGGAAACTGAACTGACCTATGATTGCACATGTTTAATCCTATAATGTTGATGTGATAAGTAGCTTGGTTTCATGAGATGCGCATGTACCAGTACTACAGCTGCTGAGGGCATGCAGCCCTTTGGCAATAGGCTGATTTGTGAAATGTAGGAATTGCCATTGTGGATTGCAGCAGTAGACCCGCTTCCATCTCTGACAGCAGTCAGAAGCAGCTGTAGAGAAAGAATATTGCAAAAAACCCAATAACTGGCGACAGACAAATGTGGGTTAATTGGTCCTCCATAGAGGTCTCATATTAATCCCAGAAATTAGACTGGAGTAATCTTTGAAACACAACTTTCTTAGCATCTGGTGTACTTCATGAAAGAATGATTTTTGTCATATTCTCTTCTCATTCTTTTCCTCCTTTTCCCCTTGTCCCTGGAGAATATGTTTCTGGTGGAAGGAATATGACTGTTCTGTGCAGAACACGGTACGTGCTCTAGCAAGTGCTCTAGTTACACAGCCCAAGCTGCCGAAGGGAAAGGCAGGGACTGGGTGAATGAGGAACCACCCACTGTAGGAGAAGATCAGGTTCAAGAATAGTAAAACTGGTCACAGGAAGAGGACTCCTCCATACAGGCAGTGACATTGCCCAGTTCCTAGGTGCCCAGAATAGCTAGGTGGAGATGTGCCTTTTGGACATCCTGGAGAATAGCAGTGAGACAATGAGAACAGCAAATACCATGGTTCTAAGAACTGTATCCCTAAAGGACTAGAAAGTCTGGATAGGAACATCAGTTAACATCAGATCAGCCAAATTAAGGTAGAAAAAAATAGTGTGTTTACTGGCAATAGAGGCAATGTTCTGATCGATAATTATTTACTGGAACTGAGGCAGTTTGACAGGTTGCAGCTGCAGCAGAGGTGCTCCTGACACCCACCCTGGGGCTGATGGACCCCACTGTGCCAGCAGGTCTGCCCCAGCACGGGGGTTTCGGGAGCCTCCTGCAGCTGCTTGGGGGACTGACAGATGCTGTTAGCAGTGGAACTGACACACTGACACACTTGTCAGTTCCAGCCAGCCACACCACAGCCCGTGGAGGTTTCGGTTTGCTGGAAATTCAGAAGAATGTTGGTTTCCACCCAATTTGGATCAAAACCATTTCTTTTTTTAAAAATCCAAAAGTTTCCCATGCCCTCGCACTTTTTGGCTGGCTCTGCTTGCTACCTGTACACGCAGTGTTTCATGCAGGGCGAGAGATTAAAGGCATGCAGTAACGTGCAGAACACCAAACCCAAAAATCCAAACCAGAGACAAATACAGATTTGCCTTAAACCAAGCAATTCAAATCTTGTTTTATACTGTTGAAATTTAATCTGAAGCTCACGAAGTATTAGAGCAATGGGGTCAAACAGTTTAAGTTTTACATTTTTTTAAACAAGACTGATTTTTTTAAATTAATATAAAAAGCCATCAAGAATATTAAAATCCTAAACAAGATTTTGAATAGCATCCATCAATTTAATTACTTAATGGAAAAGGCAGCAAGAAGGCTGTGCTTTATTTTGACCCTGAGGAATGCCACTCATCACTGGTTTCCACCTGGACAGCGAGCCATTGACTGCAAGTCATTGAGCGCTGCCATCCAGTCAATTCCTTGTCCACCGAGTGGTCTTCTCTCAAGTATGTGTCTTTCTAATTAGAGATAATGATGTCCTGTGGGACAGTGTCAAATGCTTTGCAGAAGTCCAGGTAAATGACATCAGTTGCTTTTCCCTTATCCACCAACACTGTACCTCCGTCATAGAAGGCTACCAAATTTGTCAGGCAGGATTTGCCCTTAGTGAAGCCATGTTGGCTGTCACCAGTTGTCTCCTTATTTTCCATGTGCCTGAGCATAGTTTGCAGGAGGATCTACTCCATGATCTTGCTAGGCACAGAGGTAAGATCAACCAGCCTGTAGTTCCCTGGGTCTTCCTTTTCTCCCTTTTCAAAAATGAGGGTTATGTTTCCCCTTTTCCAGTCAGCAGGAACCTCACCGGACTACCATGACTTCTCAAATATGATGGAGAGTGGCTTGGGCACTTCATCCGCCAGTTCCCCCAGGACCCGTGGATCCAGCTCATCAGGTGCCATGGATTTATGCACCTTCAGGTTCCTTAGGTGTTCTCGAACCTCATCTTCTCCTACAGCGGGTGGTTCTTCATTCTCCCAGTCCCTGCCTTTGCCTTCTGCAACTTGGGCTGTGTGACTAGAGCCCTTGCCAGTGAAGACTGAGGCAAAAAAGTCATTGAATACCTCAGCCTTCTCCATATCCTGGGTGACCAGGTCACCTGTTTGATTCCGGGGGACACCCACATTTTCCCTCGTCTTCCTTTTATCACTGACATAGTTATAGAAACTTTTCTTGTTGCCTTTAAAATCCCTGGCCAGATTTAATTCTATCAGGGCTTTAGCTTTCCTAACCTGACCCCTGTCTGCTCAGTTTCCCTGTATTCCTCCCAGGCTACCTGACCTTGCTTCCACCCTCTGTAGGCATCCTTTTTTTGTCTGGCTTTGTCCAGGAGCTCCTTGTTAATACATGTAGGCCTCTTGGTGCTTTTGCCCAACTTCCTCTTTGTCGGGATGCATTGCTCCTGAGCTTGGAGGAGATGACTCTTGAATACTAGCCAGCTGTCTTGGGCTCCTCTTCCCTCCACAGCTTTATCCCATGGTATTCTAGCAAGCAGGTCTCTGAAGAGGCCAAAGTCTGCACTCCTGAAGTCCAGGGTAGCGAGTTTGCTGTGCACCCTCCTCCTAGCCCCGAGGATCTTGAACTCCACCATTTCATGGTCACTGCAGCCAAGGCTTCCCTTGAGCATTACGTCCCCTACCCCTCCTTGTTGGTGAGAACAAGGTCCAGCATGGAACCTCTCCTCATTGATCCGATGAGCTGGGCTAGGATCAAGGACATGTCCGTGCTGCAGGCAACCATGAGCAGCTGAAGGGAGAAATCTCCATGGGAGCCAGAAGAAGGTGGTGGGGAACTGCAGGTGAGGAATAGCAGCACTTGTTTAATACTGCCCTGCACCCAGAGCTGTTGGGGCCAGTGCAATTTGGTTGCATTTTACACTCTGCACAGGCTAAACAAAGGTGCAAAGAGGAGGAATGAGACGTTTCTGAGTTTTGTCCATGTAATTGTCAGGGCTTTTGATTTATGTCAGAGGATCCAAGTCCAATGTTGGCACAATTCTGCCCTTGTAGCCCTGTCACAGAAATAAAGACCACAGCAACCCCAAACATTTGGTTTTCTTATGGAAAAGGGACTTAGAGTGGCCTAAGTAAAAGAATAAGGAAACAAAAACTATATGCAGCAGTTTACAGTTTTAGTTGAAATCCTTTGAAGCATTTTGGTCGGAGAGGGGAAGTGAGGAAAATTGTTGCTGAAATGGAAATACTTCTTTCAGTGGAAAATTCTGACTTAATTTACAAAAACATGAAAGACTTCAGTCAAAACAGGAGCCATAATGTCTCTTTAAAATTGCATTTTACATTGCAGCTGTCATTCTCGTCTTAGAGCTGGGATCCCAAGGAACGCCCTCAGCCACCTTGCCCCAGCAGGCCCTGGCCTTGCTCCCTGGGGGAAGAAAGAAAGCCTCTAGGAAAGCTGAAGGATACAGGGAGCAAAGTACAACACTAAAGACTCCGTGGCAATCATTTTTCAGATATTTACATATCTGTTGTAGTATCTCAAAGGGCAGCTACATTTTCTGTCAAACCCACATTTTTGGAAAGTCTTTTCATTCAGAAGCAATTTCAGCGTTAGCAGTGTCCGTTAGCCGTGGTTCTGTTAGGGAGATTCAGTCCAGGGCTGGTCGATGACAGCCTTCTCCGTGTGACTGATGCTTTGTCCTTTCATCTGCACAAAGCTGGCTTTATCCACAGTGATAAACACGGGAGGTGCGACCCATGCATCAGTCTTGGGCAAGGACACTTGGAGAAAAGAGAAGGTGCCAGAAGATGGGCAGGGGCAACCAGAACAGGTGGGATGTCCCCAGTCACCTCCAAATCAGGCTTTTTAAGTCCCGGTGAAGCTGGTCACATAAGATATCCGTGATACTGCCCATGGTAAATGAAACCTTGCAGAGCTCTGCAGTGCTGGCTGTCCCTTCCGTCACTGCCCCTCAGCTGACTGACCTGGACAGAATTACTGGGGCCAAGTTTTCACATGCATAAACTGTTCTTCAATCATTTCTTTTAACACATCAGCAATAAAAACACTTGACCTCCTCAGGCCTTTAAACATGTTCTTATGTTCTTCTGTATCTTACTGTACAACTCAGTTTGCTGTCGGTTGTTGTGATTTTGTCCTGGGTTGGTTGTGCAGTAGTTTTTTATAAAAAGGATTTCTCTTAGAGGTTTGTAAGCTGTGAACTGAGCTTTGATAATTCCTATTTAGCAAAAAAATACCAGTTTCCAAATACCATTGAACTGAGCTTTCAACACCAAAGGAAAATCCATGTCCTTCTCCAAATGAACACAGGTATGGTGGTTTTAGTGTTTTTGGTTTGTTTTCCTTTTTTTTTTTTTAATATCTGTACAACCCACAGGGATACTGGTTCATTCTGAGTCTTTAACTACACTGCAGCACTGTAAGTAGCAACTATAATATCAGAAAATCATTAAAAAATCTTGAGTGTGGAACTTCGCAGTCTCTGGGGTGACTGAGCCCGTGAACTGCTACATCAGACTTTTCTGAAAGAGGAAGCAATTGCTGTTTGTTTTCCAGTGGACTGACAGGACATGAGACTGTGATACCAGCTGGAGAAAAGGTATTTATCTCATCCTCCATGTGATCAGAATGCATTTTTCATACAAAACATAGAATCATAGAATATCCTGAGTTGGAAGGAACCCATAAGGATCATCAAACCCAACTCCTGGCCCCACACAGGACCAGCCCAATCAGAGCAGATGACTGAGAGCGTCATCCAGACGCTTCTTGAACTCAGTCAAGTTCAGTGCTTTGACCACTTCTCTGGGGAGCCTGTTCCAGGGCCCCATCACCCTCTCAGTCAAGAACCTTTTCCTGATCTCCAACCTAAACCTCCCCTGTCACAGCTTCATGCCATTCTCTTGGGTTCTAACGCTGGTCAGCAGAGAGAGAAAATCAGCATCTGCCCACTCCCCCTCGTGAGGAACGAGGACCATCATCTGAGGCAGTACAGTGAGCAGCCCAGTCCTATCCAGCCCACTGTCCCATGCCTTGGATGAAGAGGATGATTAGGTTGGATATTAGGAAAAACTTCTTCACGGAAAGAGTCGTGAGGCATTGGAATGGACTGCCCAGAGAGGTGGTTGAATTGTCGTCCCTGGAGACATTCTAAAAACACGTAGACGTGGCACTCCAGGACATGGTCTAGTAGACATGGTGTTGTTAGGTTGACGGTTGGACTTGATGATCTCAGAGGTCCTTTCCAACCTTAGTGATTCGATGATTCTAAGAGCCATCACGACCACACCCTCACTGGAAAGCATGGGGGGGGACCAGACATGAGCCTCTCACCAGCAAGTCTATACCCAGGTACTCGGCACCACGGGTCCCCATCTCCATGTGACTTCAGGGACAGTCACATCAATATGAAGGTGGGATTATGCTGGTTTGGGCAATGATATTATGCTGCTCTCTGCTAGCAGCTTTGCAAGTTGAGAGGGGTTTTCAGTTGCATGTGCAAGTACAGTGCCTCCTCTGAGAGGGAGGCAGAGGCATGCAGGTTCAGTTCCGCAATGTCCCAGGTCAGTTATTTAGCACTATGTAGCCAGTAACGGCCTGTGAAGTGGGACCCGATCCCTGAGCTGGACGGTTAGTTCCCCTTGCGCTGCAAAGGGGAGCCTTGGTGCCTCGAAAGCCCCACACTGGCTCTAAGGCACTACCTAAATATTGCTGCTAGGAACGTTATGGAAGGAGTTTGTGTGATCTCCCTTACCTTCTTGGTAGCCTGGGTGGCTGCTTTGGGACTGGAGGGAGGAGGTGTTTCCCGCAAGGAGGCAGTGCTGCCAGTGCCCAGCCCTGCGTGCGGCCTGCCCCAGAAAAGAGCAGCAGTCACTGGCTTTAGTTTTAAAGCGCTGCAGCACAAGGACACAGTGTTTATCTTTTATCAAGGACACAGTGATTAGAAATGAATTTGAGGCTCTTTGCCCATCCTCAGGTTGAGAATTCCGAATGACATCTCATGTCAGTGCCTGGGCAGCAGTGAGGTGGAGGCAGTCCTGCTTCAGCAGCTGCCCAGGGAGGAGTTTGGGATTCACAACGTGAGGAGGGAGCAGGATCTGCAGTGCAGTGGTGGGCTATTTTGGAGACCATGTGTGAATCTGTGCTCCTGGGCTCTGGGCCCAACTCCACACTGGCCAGCCAAGGCACCAGTACCACCACTTGCCTACCTGTCCTGAATGTTAGCATCCCTGGCACCAGTACCACTCCTTGTTGAGTTTGACAACAAGCACGGGACACAAACAGTATTCAGCTGCTGTGCCATGGGCCTTTTACTAGTTGAATAATTCTTGGTGATTCAAGGAGGGCTGGTCTGGAAGAGAGGTTTGATGCCAGAGCCATTAAAACTGATGCTACCTGTGGACCGAGACAAAAGACAAGGAGTCTGAGGCTAGATCTGAGTGAACTTGATGCTGCCTGCAATGAGTGCCTCTTGCTTCATCAGCTAGTGAGTCACTTAGGAGTGTCTAACTCAGGGACTCTTAGGAAGCAAGACTTTAGCAACCAGCTCTCCTATTCAGACTGACGTGAGGGAGAAGTCAAGGGCTTGGTTCACAGCAGCCTGGTGCAGAGCAGTGTCAGATGCTTCCTTTCCAATTTGTTAGTGCTTTCCAGCATGCTTGCTCTAGTACAGAGATGTGGCAGTCTGCAGGAGAGCTGGGAATGGAACGTGCTGCTAAGGCATTGGAAATCTTGGGCAAGACATCCACCAGGCATAAATCAGTAAATCCCCTATGTTTTATAGGTATTTTATACAGAATCATCTCTCACACAGAGAGACAGATTCTGTGATAACACAGTGCAGCATGTGTGTTTACTGACCAGTACCAGAATTCTGCCATGGTGTCGTGGGATCTGAGATGCTGGGTTCACATTCAGCCCTTTCTTGCTCCTCCATTCCTGCTCACATGATCTGGCCCCAGAGAGCCTCTGCTCTCGGTGCCCTCCTCTACCTTTCCCACCCCCAGAGCTGAGGAGGCCCCCAGAGATGGTTTGCCATCAGGGAGGGAGTGTAGGAAGGAGGATGAGTGAAAGAGAATTGTGCACCACCCTGCTCTTTCGGCTGCTGATGCTCTTGGAGCTGTTGGGTGGTCTCAGCCCTTGAATAATGGACTGGGGAGGGGGCTGTGTGCACTGCAGGGAGGGGGCTGAGGGCCAGACTCAGTGCAGCCTGGTTTGACTCCAGGTTCAGGGGGAATTTCAAGTGACTAGTGGAAACCTCATGGGCAAAGTGAGCTGGTAGAGCTAGTATGGGGAGAGCAAGAGGCCAAACGCCTCTGAACCTGGCTGGCCTCACACTGGAAAGGCTCTGAAGTATCATGATATGGTTTTGGTGCTGTGAGTGACTCCAGCAGCATAACCCAGCACCATTCCCACGGTGGTCCATACTCTGTCCATTTTGTAGCCCCTTCTTTCTCCCAGAGAAGAAGGAACTAAAGTGAGGGATTCTGCACTAATTTCAGAGTGGATGCCCTGAATCAGACTGCACCAAAATATGAATTGATCCCACTCATTCCCAGCATGACCAGTGTAATGTCAATGCTTTTTATTACCAGTGTATTTCCATTATGCAGCACTTACATCTATTTTTACCAAGCTTTGATACACAGGGAAAACAAATGAAAAAGAGCATTAGACGAAGAGTTAGTTAAGGAAAACCAGGTAGCCTGATGCTGAGGTTTGCCATTTTAAACTGTTGAAGAAGCAGTAGATTAGTCTACAATAGTGCCATGTGATTGCTCTCCACTTCTCCTCACCACATTGTTTTGTTCCACCACTGCCCACCAGTAGCTTGTTCTGTGCCTTCTTCAAAGCACCTTGCACTGAGTCTGGTCCCTAAATCCAGGCTGCAACTTTCCAGGTTCATCAGGCTGTGTCACTAAGTGTATTATTTTTCAGAAATGAATCCTGGTGATGAAAAGGAGAGGATTTCTCTGCAGGAAACCATTAACTGCCTCAAGTCCCTCCTAACCTACAGGATTTCTGTCTCTAGCTCTGCTCTCCTCAGCCTGCCCCCTCACCATAGTCTCGTCGTAGAGCCTAGCTGCCCCTTGCAGGCACATGCTGCAGCCCAGAATGCAGGCACAGGGGATCAGAAAAAGAAACATTAACTAGTCCTGGACAGTACTGGTATTATTTATTGTAATTAATATATCCTACCTCCAAGATTTTCTGCCCTTGCTATAAAATGCATCTAGATGCAGACTAGTCCCACGCTCTGGGTTTTGAGACCATAAACTGAACTGTCTCCTTCCTCTCTATTTTTGCAAGGTATAATAATATGTCTTGTCTCAGCAGGGCCAGGGTTTTGACTGAAGTGTGAGAGAGCTGAGGCAAGGTTCAGAGTTAGACTCAGAGCTGTAACAGCTTGAGAACTGTCTTTGGACGCTATTCTTGGACCTTTCCCTGGCTCCTCCTCTGATCGAGCACTTCTCTGTGTCTGTTATCTCTCTGTTAAGACAGAATTATTCAGCTAAACCACTTTAATACAGGGCTTTGGGAGAGGCTGGAGAAAGCCCTTGGAATATTGATGGAAAAAACATTGCAGTTCTCACTTTCTAGAAATGTCCATATATAGATAAAGTTAGGCAGCCTCCGAGTGGATTTATTTATCCTAGCAGACTGCATGCTCTGTGGCTTTTTCCAACGATACTCTACTCCTCAGGTTTACATTCCCAGGGGCTGAATCCTGAAAAGATCAGCTTTGAAGAACATGTTGTGACATATCTTGGCCAAGACGTACAAGTCTCCCTGTCTTGGCTTTATATCCTGGCTGTTGTCAGATCACCTAAACGGAGCCTAATCCACTCCTGTTCGTGTTGCACACTGGCAGCACGCTGAGACTAGCAGTGCTCTGTGCGATGTGCATACCACACACGCGTAGGTACGTGCGCTGCTGATGATATGTAGCCCTTTTTAGGACCTTTCCCTCCAGTATTTCAGTTGTTTACTGTATGTGTTAACTTTCAGAGACAACGCGAGAGGTGGAGAAGTACTGTTCTTTGTGGGGAAATGAAAGCATGGTGCTACGTGACTTTGTGCCAGGTTCTTTGTAACTCACTGGTAGAGCTGAGGGCCAGTTTGGATCTCCTTGTTCCCAGCAGTTCGTGCAAGACGCTGCCCCACTGCTGCGATACTCCTGATCTCATTGGTACCGGTGCTGGTCTGTGTCTGCCAGAGTGCTTTGGGGAGCAGGGTGAGGCACTGGGAGTTTAGCTGCCCATGGAGGTGAGCGTGCTCCTCGCAGAGGAGTGCCACTCACGCAGTTCCCGAAGTGTGCTTGTTACTTACCTGCCTCATGTCCAGACTTGATAGCAATCCCACCTTCTGCCAGGGCCACATATGACGGGGTGGCTGACAGCCTGCCGTGTTTCTGGCTCTGCCCTGTGTGAATTTCTGCCCCTTGCAGCAAGTTTAGGGTTGCCAAGTTCCCAGAAAAGACCATTCCTTTTGCGGTGACGGAGCAGGGCTCCAACCCAGTACAAATCCCTTTTGGAGATCCTCTTTTTCTTTTGGGAGCTCCCCAATGACCCTGCTGCTTTTGTCCCTGTCCTCGCTTCCTCACTGTGACTCCAGCTGGCCTCTGTGCAACCCGCTCGCCTGCTCTCTGGAGTGACCTTTCTCCCAGGTGATGTGTGGCTCCAGCTCCTCGTGGTTTTCCACGAGCTGTTGCCCATTGTCTGAAGCAGGGAACCCTCCCTCATCAGCATCTGGATGAAGAAAGCAGAAAACTCACTCACTGTTGTGCTCCTCACTTGCAGAGAGGCGGCCAGCTGTGGTGACTTTCAGTTGCCAAATGACTTTCCAAGTGAGTACAAGTGTCTTTGCAAACTTACCAAGCCTGCTTCTGGGGCTGGGCCAGGACAAGTGCAGCACCAAGGCTCTGCAAGGCGCTGTGCAGCTCTGCCTTTGCTGGCTGAGACACCTTCTTCTCTCACCACCAAGGCCAAGGTAAACCTCGAGCAGCTGCAGCATCAGCAGTTGGCCATTGCAGAGCAGAACGGTCGGCGCCAGCAGGGGTGCCACCTGGGCACAGCCCAAGCCTGGTGGGCACCACTTGAGCCTCCTTGGGACCTGGCCTGGAGTATCCAGTACAGGGCAATGATCAGCTTTTGCAGGACTGCTTTATCTTCCCAGTAAGGGCATGATTTCTCCAATTAAAATTAGGGATAAGGATTATTGACTTAACCAAAAATATTGGGAGAAATCTTTCAACCATAGAAACTGGCTTCATTAGCAACATTTTGCAAACATGGCTCAAAATTAGGCTTCAGTCACCACGTCTGTGTATAGCCATGGCCTGGATTGCACTTGGCCCCCCTCCAGGAATCCACTTGATATCCATGAGAGACTTCCAACAGGGAGTGAATCCAGGCTGTGCAGTGGCCACCGACACCACGCATTTGACAGCAGGGTGTGTTTTTTTTCCAGCATGTTCAAATGAGGGGGATATATTTTATATGGACAGTCAGCAATAAGTGGGGAAATATTCTCCTCTTCAGCTATCGTATGTGAGTCTGGGCCCTAAGGATTTCTTGCAAGAGAGTGGCATTCAGCACCGCAAAGAATTTGGGTTTTAGGGTGTTGTGACTCTCTTGACGTAAACACCACTGTACAAACCATAAATAACATACCTAGTAACATTAGGATTTTTGTGGTATTGTGTTCCCATAGCAAAGCTTCAAGGTCATATCCTGGCTTTTTTGGTAGTCATCTGACAGGATGACTAAATTCTTTATCAAGTTCTGATTTGTAGCTGAGAGAGTCTCATGCCTCCTGATGATATTTCTTACCACAGCATCCTCACCATGTTCCAAATAGTCGGTAGAAGGACACAAGGGTTTATTATATTGTCCTTTATTTGCATGGTAGAGGCCAAATCCTGCTGATGTACAGATTTCTTTCTGCAGGATATGTTTTTCTGACTGCCCATGGACCTCTGAGGAAGAGCCTGCATCTTACAAAACCGATGAAGGACCAGGATCTCTGCATAACAGCCTAATCTTGCTGCAGGGGTCTGTGCCTGGCAGGGGGAATTGGTTCAAGATGACCAGTTAGGAGCACTCGTATCACAGCACTAAGTTTGCTCCCCTCTACCGCATCTGGAGATCATCTCAACAGTCATGAATTCCCAAAATAGAAATTGGGAGATCTTTGTACTTGCCAGTTTTGAAATGTGGGAACTTCACATTTTCAGATTCGCCCCCTGCAACTTTGATAAGACTTGCAACAAAGCTTTGGGGGGAAAAAAAAGCACACCATGCCTAATCTTCCCCACCCCTGCCTGAACAGTGGAGATTGCTGCTTAATCTGCTGCATTTAAAGCATCAGCGAGTCTGAGGTGTGACAAAATTATGTAAAGTGCTTCTGCCGGTGGATGTCTGATAAAAGGAAACAACTGTTTTACTCAGAGAGTGTGGAAAGGTCACAAAACACAGCGACTGAAGTGATTTCATTTCAAGGTTTTGTGAGGGACATGTATGGGACTTCATATGTCTGCCACTGAGGGCTTTAAGCTTCTAATACCAGGGAATCTAATTGCTGGAAAAGGTAGTGATAAGGATGGACAGAAGGAAAAGTCTTCACCAAGTAAGTTGTTGCTCCATGAACAGAGAATGAATACAGCCAGAGCCTGTAGTGACCCAGCATGGAAATTAATTCAGTGTGAGACTTCACACCAGTAAGTGAAGTGGGTTTTTAAAAGAACCTGGGTTTTTTGAGTTTAGTTTGGGGTTTTGTTGTGTTGTGGGTTTTTTTGTGGTTTGGTTTTTTTTTTAAATCTTTATAGTCTTCTGTGTCCTTTAAACAGGCTATTCCTTCAAACAGACTTGACCTCACAGTGAAAAAAAAGCCAATGACTTTTCATGGCGCAAGGTCTAAATGTTGCCAAGAGATAAACTATTTATAGGCTTAGCACCTGACTAGGTGTTAAATAGCTCTTAGGGATAAACCTTTTGGTGCAGAATTATCACTTCAGATTGTGATCGGACCGAAAACCCAAAGACCTGGAATCCTTGAAAAGATTCAGGTAGAATTTAAGATGCATTAAGAAAGTGCATTTAATGCATCTCCTGTAAGGTATGTGTAACTCAGCAGGATTAGAGGTTTTGGTAATGATAGACAGGTCCTTTACCTGTATGTAAACAACACATCAGTGAATTTACTTAAAAGAAAATCACCTATGTGCTTAAATAAAGCATTAAAACACAAATGGGTTTATCTACACCAAATGAGCCTTCTGCAAGCTGGATCTATGTTTAAGAGCCTCCACTGGGTGGTGGCCCCTCCTCATTCCAACACAAATATTCCCTTGACCCCAGTATATTTATTATAAAAGCAAGAGAAGAAAGTATCAAAGCTCATTGGAATAACTTGCTTGTTTGGAGAAGCTGACAGAGCATGGTTGACCTTACACTTGGGGGGTGGGGGAGCGGTCAGGGAGCAGGACCGTATTCATTTTATAGTGTAATAAATGTTTCAACATATCACAGCCCTCTTGGATGCCTTGCATCCTATGGTGGTCATGACCAATTTGCTGAAAAACACTGAGCAATAAAACAGTCTGGAGTCTCTTCTACTGCAACTCTAATCCTCTAATAAATAAGTGGAGAAAATCAGACTGTGCCACTCATAAAAGGGCAGGTACACAAGTTCAGAGATACCTCCCATCCACTCTGCTCCCCTGCAGGCGTATGCTGTGGAGCTGTTTTAGGGCAAGCTCCAGAGCTGCCTGGAGGGAGAGAATCTAAACACTGCCAAAACCTAAGTCCTGGGGGTTGAGGATGTGCCTGTGCATCTGAGAAAAGTGCTAAGCAAGGCTGCAATTTCTCCAGGCAGGTTTCTTCAGCTTGTCTCTACTCGAGTGTTACATGGAGTTATGTGGAGTTAAGAGCACAACAGAGCTAACAACCAATGATGGAAATGGGAAGCAAGGGCATCAGGAGGCTCAGGGTGCTTACAGCCATTTTCAGTCCAGTCTACTTGCAGTGACAATATGGTGGAGCCATCCAAGCACCACTGTCCTCTTCCTCAGGCCACAGTACATGGTTGGAGTCTGCAGGTCTAAAAGCTCCCCAAGCAAGAGGCATGCTTTATACCCTACCTTCAATAGTAGACAAGCTCGGCAAGGCAGAAATGAAGCACATACTTTGTGAATCCATTCAGTAACTTCATGTCATCTTGGCCTAACCCAGTTCCTGAGGGGCCAACACCATAACAAATTGCTGCGATGCTGGACAGCTGCACTGTGCAGTCCTGACTTACTTTCTTCCCAAGGATAGTTAACTGATAATTTTAAGAGGATTTCTGTCCCTTGTGCTGGTATCACCTGGAGAAGTGTGTGTTCCTCGTTCCCAGCCATAAGGCTATGGAGACCCCATGGTGAAACTGGGCTGCAGCTATCATAGAAGGGGCACGCTTCCCTTGTCCTCTACCTACAGCTTGACAGTGCAGACCAGGCACACAGGCTCAGCCCCGGAAAGTTGGTTTGACTCTCTCCCTGCTGTTCCCCAGGCCCTCGTGCTGGCAGCCATCAGCTGTCAGCCACCCCCCAGGACACCTCTGCACAGCCGGTTGCTGGCGCCTGGGTTTACTGGACCAAAGCTCAGGAGCAAAGGGAGGCAGAGACAGTTGCTGTTACAGTGAAAGGGCCAGCAGATGCCTTAGGGTGACAGTTACTGTCAGGCAATTTGTCACCGGCTTTCAGTAGGAAATCTTCATATACTTCGTATTTAGCAACTTTCCTCTTTAGCTTTTGCTGCCTGCAAAGAAAATGAAGAAATACACAAGGCTTTTTCAGAAGAATTAGTTCAAACAGTGAGAATTCACTATGTTTTTGAAGAGTTCCTTTGGTGTCAAAGGCACTTTTAATTGTGCTATGCCACACAAAGATAATTTCCATGGTGTTGGAGGAGTACATAAAAACAAAACAACTATCCTTGGAGGGGGAAAGCGGCAGTTCTGACAGTTCAGCCTCCCCATGGCCTCCTGAAATAATAGTAATGCTAATAATCATAATGCTTAATAATAGCAAGTATTAATGTCCTGTGGTACTAGACACTAATGAGATCCACTCCCAAATACTGTGTGCAGTGTTCACAAAAGGCCGACTTGGACCAGACAGGTGCAGGCAGGGGGAGCTGAGCAGAGCAGGGCAACCAAGATGCTGTCTGGGACAAGGGGAGCTTGGCTGCTGAGTGCTAGCGAGAAAGTATCCCAGGGTGGAAACCAGTGCTTTCTATAAATAAAGCAAGGGCATAACACCAGGGAGAATGAGGAGCCAGTGAAGCTAAGGACAGAGCTGGCAGCAAAAGAAATAAAGGGCCACGAGTCAATTAGAAGAAAGTTTGTAATCAGAGGAGAGGTCTTGAACATACCCTGGGTGTAATTGGAGCTGGGGCTAGAGCCATGTTTGCCAGTGACACTTTGCGTACAGTCACTGCAAGCTATAGCCTCTTGAAAGCCCTCCTCTGATGCCGGAGGTGCCTACATCGCTTTGCACTCTCCCGCAGGCACTGAGGGTCCCTGGGACCTGCAAGCTCTGTGTCCCCACACACCCAGCACTGCTCAGGCTGAGCGGCTTCATGCTTTGCTCTGAGCCCCGTCAGAGGTGGCTGATCACCAGCTGATGTCCCGGGGGTTAAACCTGGAGGGCTCCTCACCGTGGCATCGCAGCGGGCTGTCAGGTCCAAGCCCCCAGCAGTATTCATCAAGAGCCACTCTATTTTAAACATGACTAGAGGAAGGGAAGGCAGTGCTCCACTACCCACATTTTTAGACAGTTTCTTTGTTGACAGCCGGGCTAGATAGTGGGGGCTAATCCCCACTGACTGCTGAAGAAACCTGAGCTCCCCAATCTCAAGTCTCCTTTGGCTATAAATCAGGATTTGCATTGCCCAGCTCAGCAGTTCTTGCAGCCCTTTACTGTGTCTAGCTTAGATTTCCTTGCTCATTTTTGATGGATCTTGTTATATTCTGAATGGAGATTGTACATAACAGCAGGGAACAAGACTTAAAGATGCAACGGGTCCCTTTTAGTACCTTACTCCTATTACTGATACCATACTATAATGCTAATTTGTTTTATTAAGTGAATAATGAGAACAACAGAGATGCTTGAAGTTGAATGAGACCATGTGCAGACAAGAGGCACTGTCGTATTTCACAGTTGGTATTGTGGCAGGAAGAGCTTAGCCCTTACCCAGCTCTCAATTTTTCAAGCTATGCCACGAGTTTATTTTTCTCCCCCTCTGTCATTTCATTCAGCTCTGCTTCTGCTCGGTAGCTTGGATTGCTCATTTCCTCCTCACACCATTAGCCTTGAAAAACCTGGTCAAACTTAAGAGCTTGAATCCTGGTCTGGCACAAAAGAAATTAATTGGTGCACTTAATAGGTAGATGAGGCATGTCATTAAGGGATTTGGTAAACGGCTGGGATTATCCAGTGCCCTGGATAGATTTATTAGCTTCCAGCAGATCAAGTCCCAAATGACTGAAGTGTCCACACTGGGAATGGAGCGTGGGGGAAGATGCTTGTGTAATAACTGTCTCCAGTGTCATTGCTAAACCCAGCCCAAAGGATTTTACAGCACAAGCAAGGATGTAGGCTTCAGTCTATGAGGCTGCAGGACTGGCTGATCATGGCGAAATACGGAAGTCGCTCCTCCCACTGCATGTGGGATGTGCACTTGTGAGAAAGGGAGAGAGGCAGTGAGCACACTATTGTCCCTTGGAGAAGGACTATTGTTTGCAGCTCTGCCCTTGCGCCAATGGACTATGCCTGCTGCCTAAATTTCCTACTGATTGCAACATGTGTGAACATGGAAACGCTCCCCATGAACAGATAGAAGAGGGTCACCAGAGATGAAGCAGGACTAAACCCTGATGCCAGGGCTCTCCTCTCCTAGCACAGAGCAAGAAGGATGCTTACGTCTTGCTGTGCTTGGCAGCCAGCTTTGCTCTCTGCTGGGATGCAGCTTCCATTCTCACTTTAATTCCTTGCCTCCTGGCAACGAGCTCTGCTGTGACATGATTGACTTTGACCCTTCTCTGTAGAAGCAGAGTCTTCTGGAGCATGTTTGCACTGCTTTCCAGCATCTTGCTGGGGGCCTGCTGACAGAACTGGGTTTGCAAGTCAGTGAAGGCACACAGCAAATCCCCTTGTGTTTACATAAAGCCAAGTCAGAGTACAATAACTCTCTGTCTTAAAGCTGGCCAAAATCTCAAGTTCCACCTCCTCACCATTGCAGTACATACATAAAATTTACGTGGTGACCCCAAGCCAGAACAGGAGTATGACAGTTTTAAGAAGTTCCTGTTTTGTCAAAATAAACCATGAGACTTCCTCAAGCCATGCTAGGAGCCACCATGACCCAGGGTCCCATCCTGCCACAGTCCTCAAGAAGCATAAAGTGGGAACAGACCCTTCAATGTGGGCTGCAGCTAGGCAGCAGCAAAGGGGACGGTTGTGGGCTGGGCTATACTTGCGCCATTATGATTAGTGAGGCTGGTGGAACGCTATCATGTGGGTCTGAGCAGCCCTCTGAATCTCTGACATCCATGGAGCTGGCTGAGTCAAGCTGGGAAATGCCCAAACTGTAGCCAAGCCTCACTCAGTGCCATATTTGTTCTGGTTTCAGTGCACGTTGATTTAAATGGATAGTAAGTTGTCGCACGCTGGCTGGTGTGGGACAAACTTGCCAGATATGGATCTAACCTCAAGAAAGATATAACCTTATGGAGGGTTTTAATTGAGTGGAGGGCATCCTGGTTATCTTTAGTCATTTGAAACAGGTGCCAAAGTTAGAAGATTAACGAACTCTGAAGCTGATGGTCAAAAATGAACATCCTGAGAGGTTAGTGCAGCCCACACAAGCTCTGCAGTGCCCAAGGAGGTACCACCTCTCTTTCTCATGGTTGAGGGGAGTGTAAGGGGATGAGAGTGGAGCATTGCTCAGTGCCTACGGTTACATGGGACAAATCTGGGCAAAGGAGCTGGGCAGGTGCCGAGGCACATCCCGCTTTCTGCACAGAGGATGGAGTACCTGAGGTAGGACTTGAAGTATGTCATGAACCAAACAGGATTTGTCTGTAACTACAGATGCTGTTGCTGAAGACTTGGAACTTAATACGCTATGTTTTTCTTCTTTGGTTGAATTCCTAATTTGTTATCTTTTTCTCATAATGAATCACTCCTTTTGGGTTGCAATATGTATTTAAAAATGCATATTTTTTAATGTGCGATTTTCCTTGAGGGAAGTCCCCATATAAAAATGTGACTCAGTTCAAATTTGAACAGATGCTTTGACTCTACAGTGTGCTTGGCTTCCTGCACGCATGACACTGCCTTCCCTCACCTGTTGATACACACTACTAAGGTAATTTTCCTGAATACCGGAATGCCACGTGCTCACTTCTCTGGGCATCAAATTTGGACCCAAACGACAACAAACAGCTGGAAACATCTGGGCTGAGCTTGGCTGGCACACACAGTGTGAACTGAGAGGGCAGCAGCCTATTTAAGAGTTAAGAGTTTGTTTTGATTTAAGGAGAGAATGCTGTTCCCTGAGATTCTCTGACATTCACATGAATAGGCAAAGAGATTTGTCCGACCTCATGGATGATGGGGACCTGAGTGACACCTTTGTCTTCCTCTTCTCTGGGAAAATACACAACAGTCAATCAAACAAGCTAAAGCATCACCCAAATAATGTATTTCTTACTTGGTGTTCACTTGTCTGTACATGGTGAAATGGCATTTGGCTTCAGCAGGTATTTTTCCCTTAGGAAAGAGTTCATAGCTGACCTTATTTGCCAGCAAAGACTGGTCAGGCAAAAGCTTTCACCAGCTTTTGATAATATTTCTAGTTGCTGATTTTCTGTTAAGATACAATGATTTAATTCTTTGGCCAAGTCATAAGCTCAATGATGCTGATGTAAATTGAAAGGGAATGAGTTATATTCATTGGTGTTATAATCAGATTAGTTAGAAGAGCTGAGGACAGGATGCATCTCCTTGTGTCTAGTAGATTTGTCATCAGCACACTGAATGCAGTGGTGGTTTGAAAAGTTCTTTAAAAATTTATGAATTGATGACAGGGGAAGTTTAATATTCTGATTTTTATAAAGTGTGGTTGGTTTCAAAAGCAGTTACACTACTTGGAAATTTTTATTTTATGAAGCAAGGTCATTTCAGTAATTTTTGATATTTCAACATTTCTTTTAGGTTCAATATTAAATGAAATCAAAATGTAACAAGAAATCTGATGTATTTTATTAGATTTTGCTTATTAAAGAAAGACTACACTGCATGTTTACAAACAGATGAAGAATTTGCTTCTGGCCTCGGACGTTGTATAAGAAATATCAGCTTGCAGTGATGAGATTTTTTTTGCTAAGACATTTCTTAACCCTGATAATAGTAATGATATGAGGTGCGTTGTCGTGACATACAATCGCACAGCTCTGCGTGGCAGTGCGTGGTAGCAAAGGGGAGAAGAGGTTGTGTTGAGACAAAGAAAAGAGCCTTTCTCATTGCCCTGGCATCAGCGCTTTCAGTGCCAGAGGGCTTTTACAGAGAGTGTTTACAGAGATGTGTTTACAGAGATGACTGTACTTTGAAATGTTCTGTGTACAAAATGAATGGGTTTTTTTATAAATATATATACATATATATGGGCAGGGCTCCTTATGAGGACAAAGTGGACTAAATACAGACTGAGGGAATATAAAACAGACCTGTCCAGCTTCTTGACAAGGTGGTGCAAAGATTATACTTTAGTACTGCGCCCAGGGGCCAGGCAGCAGACGCGTGGCATCGCATCGCACAATGGAGAAAGGCCTTCAGGAGGCAGGCCCGGTTTCCAACAGGAAGATTCAACCCACAAATTACCAAATGACAGCCTTTATATTGCACTTCTCTTTTAACATCAACGTTTAACTCTGAAGATTTGAAATTTTATAAATCTGTGAGCCCAGATCCTGATAGGCGAGATCGACATACATTAATCGGTATAATTTAGAGTGCATTGGTCTCTTGAATGGATCCTTCCGTATGGGTGGATGTTAAACGGCTCCTGAGGATTTTCTTCAGATGAAATGTTTGTCCTGCCACCTCCCCAGAGATTAATGCAGTGGACACGACTGCTGGAGTCTTGGAGAAAGTATCTGGTTTTACAAATAGGAAAATGAGATATGGCGCCAGCTCCTAATTTTCCACTGGGCACGGAATAAGCCTGGCAGATATGGGATAAAAAATGAGTCTTCTGTTCCAGGATTAGTCCCATTCAAAATGTCTTAAGTGATCTTATGCATTTGGTTTGTTTATGGCTGTAAATTTTGGAAGTCTAGAGTCTTTTATTACTGGGGGTGGAGGTCTTTAAGGGCAATCTGCAAGGGAATGGTTGTGAAATGTGCAAAACTAACAGGCACGTCTGCTATGTTGCTGATTGTTTTTAAGAGATACTCTATAGGAAAGAAATGCTGCCAACACATGTGGGAAGGACTGTGCCCCTTGGTTCTTCTGCACCATTTTGAGAACGGTGATGGACGAGTCAGCTAGATGAAGGCAGCTAGACGAGCAGGTTTGGGCAGCAATATAGGTAAAGCAGGTCGATACATGTATGTGTCAGAGCTCAGTGGTATGTAGATGGATACCACAGTGGTGGGCACATTACAGCTGAGGGATGGATTAGACAGACTCACGCATGAGCAGCAGCTGCACATACTCTGTTTCTCAGATCAGTCCTAGGCTTTTCTGGGGCTGAGTCAACCAGTTGTGCACATATGTGTCACATTATGCATGGTGGAGTTCTGTCTTTTTGTTTTTATTGACTCCATATTATCTGCTATAAATCCTGATTTTGCAACGATGAATTATCTCACTGCTTTCTACAATCTCTCTTCCCTGTGTTGCAAGACAGATTTAAATGCAGTCAGTACCTAATGACATCATCCCAGTTTGGTTTTGTTTTCTGTGATGCCACCCTTAAATGCACAGCACTAAGTTTACAGATGGAGCTGATTTACATGTACAGGAAAGTTACTACTCAGTCATTCTTTTTTGTCCTAAATTAGAATCATAGAATCATTTATGTTGGAAAAAACCTTTAAGATCATGGAGTCCAACCGTTAACCTAGCATTGCCAAGTCCACCACTAAACCATGTCCCTGCATACCACATCCACACATCTTTTAAATGCCTCCAGGGATGGTGATTCAACCACTTCCCTGGGCAGCCTGATCCAACGTTTGATAACCCTTTCGGCAAAGAAATTGTTCCTAATATCCAATCTAAACCTCCCCTGGTGCAACTTGAGGGGAGGTTGCACTATCCTATCTCTCATCCTATCACTCGTTACTTAGGAAAAGAGACCAACACCTGATTTTTAAATTCTTTAGAAACACTTCTGTCTTTGAGAATCTCCAACCAGCACGTTTCCCATGAAGGTTTCTTCTTTTAAATTCAGTTCTCAATACCTGGAGTGGATATCTTGGGTAATGGACTTCACCCAAGTACAGCAGATTTCCAGTAAGATGTCTGTACACGTCCACATATACGTGCAAAGAGAGAGAGTGCTTATTCATGTGTGTGTGTTGCACGACAGGAGGGTCAGAAGAGACAATGAGTTTGTCACAAACAATACAGTGTAACTTCACTAGGGAAAGGCAAGGCTGGCAATGCCTGGTTGATCTATTCTGTCTTTGCGTATTTGTGTGTGCCATTCCCAGCACACGAGACCTAAGTGCGTTTTGACTGATTGTTTTGTCCTTGCTTACTGCAGTGTGACTCCATCAGCTTCCCTGGCCCTAAACCAATACACCTGAGCATACCACTAAGCGAATATTGGGTGCCGTTTGTTATACAGATGTGACGCAGAGCAGAAACGAACCGATCCTGAGGCCAAACATGTGGTATGGATTGTGGTTACAAAGATCAGTGATGAGGACAGCACCCTTCAATTATTCCAATGGTTTCTGGTAAATCTTTCCTCTTTTTTCCCCATTTAAAGAAAATATTTATTAATAAAATTATTATTAAACACTCCATTCCTATTCACATCCTGAAGCCAGATACCTTTCATAACGATGCTGAAAATTTGCACTCTCAATCACTTTTTTGTGATAGGAGTGTTTCGGCTCTTGCCAGACATCAACGTGCTTCAGGCTCTGCTGGTGCCATGTGCTGCGCAGGCTCGCCCCAGTGAGTCTTCTGGCACCTTCACTAAGAGATGCTGCCTGCAAAAGTGAAGTCTTGATGTATACATAAGGTTTGGATTTTATTTTTTTTTTTCTTTGGCAATGTTTTAAAGCCAGCCACAGTTTCCTGTGCAACCTGAACTCAATGTTTGCATCATGCCCCAATTCATTTCCACGTGACTCAGTGTCAAAAGCTAGGTCGGTGCCCGCAGCCTTGCTTTCCCCTGGCTCACAGTGCCAGCATCCGTCGGTGAGGGAGGTCCCTGCTCCTGGTGTTCAAAGCCACATGTGGGTCTCTGCTGGTACACAGTAAGAGGTTGTCAGAAGTTTGACAACAATAGCACAGAAATGTGCTATTTGCAGCTCTGGGACTCATTGCTCCAAAATGTCATGCGGATAAAGAATTTAGCAAGATTCAAATTTGGGTTCAGTGTTAAATAAAAATGGGACTGTTGAGAAGTAAATAATCAGAAAAATATTTGGAAAGATTGCAAAATGCCAGGTTTTGAAGATCTAAACCAGTCATGAGTTGGCATGATGTCTCTGAGGGGAACAACTTATCCTGCCAGAAGTTTCCTGCAAATGCTCCTAAACCACCACTGTCAGAGTCAGCTATGGGGTCTATTTGAGCTGACCACTGGCCTCATTGATTTTTAGGTGTTGAACAACAGAAAATAAGATTAAATCAGAGATCAATCCATGATATATAGCTGTGACCACAACGAACATGACAGACATGATGTACAGTTGCAGCAGAGAAAGCAAAACCATTTTCATGAAAAACAGAACGTGCCAACCGAGAAATGACTCAGTTTTTGCAGCTTTTCAATAAAAATATCTTTGACACTCTGCATGCACCCACTACAGTCATACATAGTGTGAGCAGCTAAGTCGTCTAAACTTGTCTCAAAATCTCGTGTCAGAAGGAAATCACTCATTAAAGGAAAAAATGGTACACGTGATTTAAGCACTTTTGAAAGTCATTGTGCTGGCATGCCCTCACAGCAAAGTGCTTTGGTATCTGGAGAGCAAGCACAAAGTGGATGGATAGATTTCTCTCCACTGACATGGTAATGTACCTCCCTCTGGTCCCAAAAGACTGTCCCACCTGAGGGTGAGAGTTTTTCGGTTGAGGAGACCAGGCAGTATGATGTGATCAATCGTCCTGCCCCCACACCCAAACCGAGCCTGCGTGTGCCCCCATCAGCTACTGGGCAACTGTCAGGTATCAGCCTCCTCCATTTGGGCTGGACCAGCTTTAGCCTAGTGACCCAGGGAGATGTTTGTATCCCCTTTCTAATGCCTTGAAACAAAATCCTCTCCTTGCTCAGCTGCCACAGGAGCGTCAGTTGCCCACACTTCCCCAGTGCTTGCTCAGCAGCACTGCACACTGCCTTGGTGCTCTCAGTGCACCCTGATAACGAGTTGATTTCCCCACCACAGCTGTTGGCCCCTGATGACCAGCAGCATTCAGCATTTTCTGCCTCATCCCAGTGACCCTCCCTCTGTCAGGCTTCAGCTCCAAGGACATGGGTGGACAGGGACGCTGTGCACCAGATGAGGACGTAAGAGGACGTTTCCACAGGAAGGAGCCATGGAGGCTGCCAGCTCCTCGCACCGGAGGACAGCTCAGCATTGATGGCCATCACCTGCATGTGGCCAGAGTGCTGACAGCCCCACCATCCAAGGCCTGGGGGAAACACCCTAACCTTTCCTTATCAGCAAGATGGACCTAGGAAAATGCCAAAGGACAGAAGCACTGTAGAAGCTCAATGGAAAAAATACATCCTGTTTACTGCTACAGCTCTCAGTAACATCAAGGCAGCTTGGCTGAAGTTCAGCTCTTCATTTCATCTGTGCTTGTTCTCATCTTATCCGTAAAGGTGTTAAACAGATTTTCCATCTCACTTTATGGGCTTGACACTTGTATAACAGGTTGTGGGGTTCTTTTCCTGTGCTCAGGTTTTCCCTGGAGCTGTGATCTGCAAACACAGCTCAGGAAGCTAATGATGCCTAGTTTGGAGATCTCGGTCTCCCTACCTCAGCCACGCTGATTGGTGTCATCTAGCCCCATTGGAGCTGAGGAAACCATGTCTATAGCAAGCTACTTCTTAACTGTCACAGAATCTGTCCTCTTCTAGGCTTAGGGTGGGAGTTTGAACAGCCATTTAACTCTCCTCTTGAGGAATCGGAGATCTCTCATTTCGGTGGGGAAGACCTCTACAATTCTTTTCACAATTCCACTCTAATTTACCTATTTGTGTCCTTTTTTAAGATAATCTAGACTGTCATACATAAATTATTATGGGACAGTAATTATCACCTGATACAAAAAAAAAAAAAAAGAGAGAGAGAACAAACACAGGAAAAGTTTTTTTTTTCTGTCTTCTTGCTTTTAGTGATGTCTCTTCCCCCGGTGTACTGTGACTCTTATTATTGCACTGCCTGCTTACCAGCTCGGTAGACAGAGTCCAGAAGCCTGCTGAATTAGGTAAGTGTACAGTTATTTTTAACCGAGCTGAACGTTACATGTTCGTATGGCATGTTGTGCAGCAGATATACGCTGGTGCCATATGACATTCTGTCCAGACACTTGTCCTAAATTTAGCTCTAAATTTAACCTGAGAGAAGTAGGGCAAATAATCAAATGTCAGCCCAGCAAAACAAACCTGTCGCATTGTGATTTGAACATAAAGGAGCCATAAACCCGCTGGTCCTCTCTCACGCGTGCTCACAGCAGCCAGCGCCGGGCACCGACGCTTTCTCAGTGCCAGTACAAAAGGACAGTTCATTTGATCAGGGCTGCAGGTATTGTATCTATTACATATGAATTTGACCGCACAGCAAAAACAGCGCTGCGTAAATAGAGCTGGTGTGCAGTGTCCTTTAGCACAGTCTATTCTGGTTCTTTCGCTGCTCTTGTCTGCACTGCCACCAGTGACAACCCAGGCCTGGCCATCTCATCAGGTGGAGCAGGCCAGCATCGCAGGGCAGAAGTCAATGTGGATTGAGCCTCATGGCAGCAAACCCATCCCAGCCGGGGTGGGCAGAAGCCATCTTCAGCGTTCATCCCAAGCCAGATTGAAGCCCATCTCTCAGGAGCCAAAACCACCCACTTCTCCCTGGGACTGTGCACAGGAGGGTCCTGCTCTGCCTTGCCGCTCCGGTGGCACCTGCTAGCCATAGTTTAACCCCAAGCATATAGGAAGTCATAACTCCTTGAACTTCATTGTGCTCAAAGTTACGGACATTTCTGCAAGCTGCTGAATCAGGCAGGGGCATCTTTTGTTTCTCAAGGGCTGTTCACCTGTGGCAATAGCAACGCAAAGACAGATCTGTATCTAGAAAGGCTGTTGTTCCCCTGCCATTGAGGGAAGGGAAGGAAAGCAATGCAACAGCTATTACTGCATACAGCAGGCGGAACAGTTACAAAGACATCAGTCTTAAAGGAATTAGAGGATACCAGAGAAATGCATCCAAGGAATTTTTGTTCGTAAACTAACCTAATGGAGATATAAACACTCATTGTACATTTCTAAAGACTGCTTTAAACAAACTGTGGAAAGGTAGTTTCCCATCAAAATCAATTTCTCTTTTCCATCCTTGCTGTTTTGGAGTCTGTTTTTCCCAGGACCTTTGCTATTCTCAGCAGTTTGCGCCTCTTGTTGCCAGTCTCACCCCCCTGCAAGAGTCTTGGAGCAATAGGGTTGCAGCCACATATCTGAATTTTGTGGATTTTTCAAAGGTCAAGAAAAAGACAAGTCTTTCATTAGAATTCTTACTAACATACATTATAACATAAGATAAATGATATTTGCACAGCAAAGAGTAACTAAAAGATAATGTTTATGCTTTCCCTCTTCCTCCAAGGAACATGTATTTGTTTATATAGTCTTTGGGTTGTGTTCACTTCATATTAGCATTTCGTGTTCTCTCTGACTGATTCCTCTTTCAGTTTGAGTCAGTGGATGTGACCTTATGATGACATTTGCAGAGAGGCAGTAGCTACACGCTCTTCCAAAGCTCAGTGGCAGGGTAGGTCTGGGCTGAGTCATCAGAGACCTGAAATGGGGTTTAGGACCCTGGATTCTGGGTGCTCCCCTTTGTGCTCATGTCATAAAATTCCAGAGGAGTGAGGGCTCCATTTTGTTTGTATCTGAAAGGTAAAAACTTTCTGCAAGGAGCCGCTGTGCAGAGGTGGAAGTTGCACACTGAGTTGAAGTCACCCTGACTTGTACGGGGGGAGTCAGGAGCTGTTAGCATGGGATAAATCGCTCCAGAAAGAGGAATTATGTTCTGAGTGATCTCAAAACACCTACTTCTTTGCAACACTGAAGCATTTAGGCAGCAGAGTCAGCAAATAACGTATATTGTATTCCCTACCCGGGGCACGCGTGACATCCTGCACCTTTTCCCATAAAAGTGCCTCTGGCTCCTTGCCTCTCTCGGGGTACTGGGGCCAAAGCAATCATTAGTTCTTGCAAAGGAAATTGAAACCATCTTCCCTCGTGGGAGCTTCTATCTTCTTGCTATTTGGACATGGGTTGTATAGCAGGAGGCACAGTAGGGTTGCTTTTGGTTCTGGTGTTTGCACTTAGGCTTTGGGAGTGTCTGATGGAAGCGGAGCATGGCAGCACGGAATGCAAAGCTCTGCTCGCTGCAGTATGACTGCAAATGGTACAGAGATGTGTGCCCGAGGTCTATGCTCTCGGGGAAATGTGCCACCCAAAACATCTTGCTGTCTTTCCACAGTAAAAAGTTCAGACAAGATGTAAGTAACAAGGGAACAGTTCCAGGTGGTTGGTGCACAAAGCAGTATGTTGTTCTGTGAAAAATACTATGAGGATTTTCTGTCCAGGGACTGTTACTGTCACAACTAATCAGTATTTTCTTCCTTTCAGAACAGCCACCCATGAGCCAAGTGTTTGGTGCAGTAGAGTTACTCATCAGTGGTAGCTGTAGGCTATGGACAAGAATACGGTTTGTGCTAATGTCCATTCTCACCTGCATTTCATCGTGTGATGGCACATCTATGGCAGCTCTGCATGCAGAGAGTCTGTAACAAGCTCATCGGTCTCCTGGGATGCACAGATGAACTTTGTTTTTTCACCAACCTCAGTTGCCTGGTTCTGTTTTGTCTTAAAACAAAACAGGACTTAGAGCTGAAGGGCTACTTAATTCAACTAATGGAAGTAGAGGCTCTGAACAAACCTCAAAATAAAGAAAATGTTAAATGTACTTTCCTAACCTGCCTTCTGCTCACTGTTTTGAGGCAATATGAAGAATAAAGCAAATCTTGCTGTTTATTTCACCATTTGTGATTTTCACGTGGTCATCCTTCTTTGTCTTCTCTCAGATTCAAATCACTTTTCTTGTTTATAAGACCCTAGCTGATCCCCCATCAGCATGAGTTGGCTAATTCCATCATTTTCTATTTGAAGAGAAAGCAAACAGGTCTGACATGCAGTGTCTGAGTTTGAAATCTATCCCATAAATGGTGTTAATTTATGTATTTGTTTTTGCAGGTGACATTTTGTAATCTCTTGGAATGTCTTGGGGTTAAGCTGAAAATGCAGATCCATAACTGTGCATGCCCCGGGGGAGATATTAACAAATCTGATGCAAGGCTAATAAATCATACTGATTGTTATTATCATGCTTTGAATGTGCTGTAATAAAGCCACAACATAATTTTATTGGGGAAAAAACTCAACCCCCAAATGTATGATTTCATTCCTGTACAGTAATATTTCTGTAATTAATGTTTCAAACTTCTATGAGGTCTTCCTCAGAGGATACCAAAATATTTCAAAGATACTAATTAAATAAGGTCTTATTTGGCAATATCTATCTATATAAGTAGTCTTGGCTCCCCATCTGCAAGGAATTTGGGGCTCTTCTCTAAAGTTAATGTGTTTAATTATTTCTACTTCACTAATGTAGAAACTGAGACACAGAGGAGTTAAATGATTTACTCAAGACAAAAGAGAGAGTTAGTGGTATCTGAAAATAGATCTTCTGAAGCAGAGTCCTGCACTTTTATTTGAAAATGGTGCAGCAGCATTCAGCGGAGCTCCAAATACATCAAAGGGGTGCATGGGGCTTTGCAAGGAAACCCAGGAACATGGGAAGGAAGGGAATTGCAGCGTGCTTGGTGTGAATGGCATAGGGAACCACCTGCAGCATTCATAGCTGGTGGGACCTTGAGCCTCAGTATCTTTTTTAGAACCAAAAAGTCCATCCTGGAAGACGTAGGCACCCTTGCCTCTGCCAAACATGAATCCGCATCACCATGTTGGCATTTTTCCTTGAGTTCAGTGGGACATCAGAGTGCCAAGGGTGTGGATCCCATGAGAGACTGGTGAAAGGCAAGGAGAAGTGTTAAATGTGGGAGACATTCACTCTTGGGTTTAAGCCAAGGCTGGTTGCAATCTTAAAGTAATATCAGGGAAAAAAGTGCTGGGTGTTGTTTAAAAGTCACAGAGGCTTGGCTGACACGTTTTCAGGGGTGTAAGGGTTTCACGCCCTCTTGGTGATGACATCCAGGGCTTCTTTGCCTGCCACAGTAACTGCAGAATGTCCGTAACTTTGGACAAAACAACAGCCCTGGCATTAGTTATGAGGGGCAGATGGTTTTGCAGGCAGCAGAGATGGATGTGTCAGATAGTGGCCATCCTGTCATGCTGGAGCAAGTTGGATTGAGGAGCAAGCATGGAGAGGGAATGGTGTTACTCCTGAAAGACCCTAAAAGTAAGTTGGAAGGGATCACCTATTAGTGGATGATATGGTCTTGCTGAATTGGTTCCCTTCAAGATTGCTCTTGTTAAGCCTTAGACAAGGGTGTTTATGCACTGACAGGGTGAGTAGAGCTAGCCTGAGGCTCGACAAGGAGCTCGGAAAGGAAACCAGACCCATTGCAGTCTCGGCTTTATTCCCTCTATATGCAACGTTTTGCCATGGGAATCAGAGAAGCCGGAGCTGAAGGAAAAAGCATAGGCATCATTTTGACACTGTATTGTACTGTTTCCCTTCATTCATCATGTTAGCAGGATGAATACGTCGAAACCTGCCCAAACTGAGGAGTAGCCTCATGTTCCGGCTAATCCAACAGTGACAGTTCTCCCGTATGTGCCTACCTCTTGTCTTCTGCTCATCCCTTGGTCAGAGCTCTCCCTCCCTTGGCCAGCTTGCCCTCTGCCAGGTGCGGGCAAGGTGGCTACCATTTCACATTTATGGCCTCGAGGAGTCTGAGAGAGGGTCTGTCGTTCACATTTACATGGTACGAGAGCAGTCCTTTTCCAGTAGTAAGCTCCTAAAAATACTACTTGGAACAGTTTCACATCTGCTTTTGTCATCTTTTGGAATCTTGAAGTCTCAAACTTGCAGCTTTAAAAATATACAAGCCACTCTGAAACGTCAATAAATACCCACGCAATGTTTGTCTGTTTTGTTTAACAAGCAGCAGCTAAAAGATAACTAAATTGGGCTCCCTGCTCCCCAGGTAAATAAAACTCTCCAGGACAACCTATTTTACTTCAGAATTATAAGACCTTTTTTTTTTTTTTTCTCTTTAGGTTCCAGAAACATGTCCATATATGGTCTACTTGTCAGGGACAATAAATAATGATGCAATAGAAAGGTCAGCTTTGTGTCATTTAGCTACAGGATGCTTGATGAAGTGAAGTTCTTCAGATAATACAAGAAAGAAGAACTTTAGGATGGGTAAAAGTTTCTGCCATGCATCTTCAAACAGGAAATCTGAGATTCAGAACAACTTATATTTTGGCTTGTATTTGCTGATCATGGGGTGATCCAGAAATAAACTCCAGGCTTCAAAGCGAGAGCATTTCAAAACTGTCCTGCAGTTGATCGAAACATCCAGGCAAAGCAGGGAGATGAATACCAGCGAGGATTTTCTGAAGTAAGACCTAATCAAGGAGATAACCCTTTTCAACACTATAATTACCTGTTTATTTCAGAACAAAAAGGTAATAGAAATATGCATGTTTTGAACTTACTTTTCATTTTCAATCTGTCGGTTTGCTACGTCTATGCAAATGTTTATTCCTGTAGCAGTTTGTAACGTAGTCTGGGGAGGTTCTGTGGTTTGCTCTTGGTTTTGTGTTTTTGTGTTGTTTTTTGATTTTTTTTCCAAATAAGCCATAAAACACTCACTGGTGTTAAGCAGAACTGTAGCTCTGCCAGTTCCTTATTTTTCTCTTACTTTCAGGTGACACTTATATCTCCGTCCCTAGAATAGCTTGCTCAGCAATAATGGTTGCTGTTGTGACAACGTGCTAGTGTGCAACCGTAGTGTGCAAGCGCAGTGGGAAGGAAAAAAAGTTACATCAGCAAATTATTTCTTTCATTTATGAATTTCCCATTGGCATGACACAAAGCTAACATTGCACTGATTGCTGTGTGAATTAATGCTTTCTGAGAAGAAATAAAAGCTTGCAGGTGTATGTATTTTCAGTAAAGATTTTGCGGAGGGTCATCATTAGATGGCATCGCAACACATGCGAGACTGATAGGTGACCTGTTTTGACAGCTGGGGCTGGACAAGGGGATTTGTTTGCTTGGAGGATTCTTTTGGGAAGCCTGGCTTTGCTCCTTCAGCACTGGGCTAGAACTTGAGTGGTTTGCATAAGCTGTCGTTATAGAATAGATTTGCCTGTTGCCGCAGCTGGACAGCATAGGTGTCATTCTTCTAACGTCCCAGCTCTGGCAGAACTGATGGGCACTGGCAATCTTCCTGCTTTTAAAAGATCATTTGCTTCCCAGCAGTAGCTATCCAACACAATATCCTGAGAACTGCAAAGATTTATCTGAAAGAAAGCAAAAATGTGAGTACTTTAAGCGCTGCAAATTGGTCTAGTTTCCGTTGCCAGCAGAGGATCTGTCCTGAGAGGTGTCGCGGCAAGAGGTAAAGTGGAGGCTTGGTTTACTGTGAAGACTTCCAGTCGTGTTTGCCTTCCCCCCGTGCGCGCTCCTGCTGCTTTCAGAAGTGAAGGCAAGCACATGGAAAGGCAAACACGTATCTGCAGAAGCTGGGGCTCAGTTGTTCCTCGCAAAAGGCAAAACAAGCAAGCCGCTCCTCTTCTGTCTCTTTTGCAGCTTCCCAAGGCTTGTTTTTGTTTTTAGAAATGTGGTGTATCGCACCCTGAGCCATAAATACTGAGGTCCTGTATTGAGTTACAAGCCGACTGGGGTAAACTCAGTGCAAAGGCAGGCAAAGTCCCTGGCTCTGCTCCCTTAATGACCTTGTCACTCACCTGCCAGCCCCCTCTGACAGCAGTAAGTAATTCTGCTAATTCCGCTGCCTGGGATCTATTGAGGGAGGACAGGCAGCCTTGCTAAGCTTTTCTTTAAGGAAGTGCTATCAATGGGGACCAGTTGTTTCAGATGCTAATGGTATTGAATCATGCGGTTCTGCATGTTCAAAGCCAGCTGTAATCCTTCTTGTTTTTCTGTGTTGCATCAGGGATCAGCCCAAACACTGTGTGTTGACAGAGCTTGTAGTCCAAATGTAATAGCAACGTAATTGTGTTTGTCAGTGGCTTTTGCCATGATGTGAGTGGTTACTAGCAGTCACCCCGGTGGGCAGTACCTGTGGTTTCAGAGACCTGCCAGGTACAGCTGCTCACTAGCGCAGGACTGAGCATCACTGCCTGGCCCTGGCACAAGCATTTCGTTTCTAACCTTACCTTCTGGTCGCTGGACGCAGCTAAGCTACCTCTGTATGGCACAGGCCTGATTTCCACACCTAAATGAACGAACTCTCGCTGAAATCAGGATGGCAAAGTTAAGAATCGGGATCAGGCTCTATGTGGAAATGGTGATAAATTTAGATCCAGAAGATCTTGTCAGACTGAGCTATTAAATGGCAGCACAGGCAGCAGCATCCTAACGTGTGTCTCTGCCAAGGGAGGTCACTAACGAAGCCATTCAGACCTGAAGGCAAAGTGATCCCTAAGGAATAATGAGGGCACTGTACTCACAGCTTTAAAAGTCTCACAGCACGTGCAATACTGCGTGCTACCCGCTGGTGAGCACAGGTCCGTGGAGTGCCGGAGAAATGCACCCAGGCGTTAAAAGCCCTGCCAAAACCCTGAAGTTAGGGTGAACAGTAAGCCATCACTTAACTTACAGATCTGATACCAATACTTTAAACCTACAGTAAGCAGACTTAGAGCAAGCAAATAGATTCAAGCTGCATTTAGAAAGACCACTTTGGCCGGATCTCACCTATCCAGACTGGTTCAAGCATTCCCAGCAGCAAAGATCAATTTTTTTTCACACCTTTTTTAAAGAAGGTGGGAAATATTTAGCTTATAGCGCATCAGTCTGATGGACTTTCATAAGGCCGTGGTTGGTAGCTCAGCGCTGGCCTCAGATGGGGTTACCTTAGCCCTGCTGTGTCAGCTGAGCCGGGGTAGGTCCGGGCAGCTGCCACAGCATGGGGTGATGCCACCAAGCTCAGCCACCCCGAAAGAAGGTTAAACTGAACCCGGCTGTGTTGCATTAGCCTCCAGCTGAGGGCACGTGTTTGTCCTGTTAACGCAGCTCAGCTGGCTCGCTGTGGCTTCTTACAGAAATAACTCCAGCCTGTCCCTGAGCCCTGTGGCTCTGTAGCTTCAAACAAAAGCATCTCCTGGTGGAAGGGGAGGGTGGTGGCACTGCTTTGCTGTGCTCAGGGCTGTTGTACAAGGAGCTGTAAGGAGGGGGCATGTGTCACACCTCCTGCCAAACTCAGACACACCATGCAGGTCAGTCTAAGCAAGGGGAGACAGGTAGAGGGATGCAAGAATGGCTTCAAGCCCAACTGGAACCATCTCTGCTAAGTACAGCCAAGACTGTTCCTGGCTGTCAGGACAGGCCCAAAAGCTTCTGCAGCCCGAGGATGTGACCCTCACACCTTCATTGGGGTTGTGCCAGGTAGACGAGAAGAACAGAAAGCTTTCTCTAGTTTGGGCCCCACGACATTTCTTCCTGCAGGATGAGTCAATGGCAGGAACTGCAGCCAGCACTGTTGTTTCTGCATTCCATGGGACTCCTGTCAAAACAGTAAGATTACTGAGGATCACCAACGTGCAGGGGAGGTTCTCCTTTTCCTGTGTCAGTAGGTGGGACCCAGTTAACCCATACAAAGAATAAGAGGGTGAAATAGGAACAATCCCCAGACTCAAAATCTTCCTGTGCCTCAACAAGGCATGAGACAAAAGAAGGAGGGAGAGGAAGGTGTCTAGAAATGGCCTTTGTACATAGATCCACTGTGGATTTAGGGAGGCACCTAAATCAGTTACCCTCTCTGTGCTGGGGTGAGGAGTTGCTTTGGCAGTGGTCTCCTGTACGCTCCTCAGAGCCCTGACTGCCCACAGAGGGTCTCCAACACCCAACTCAGAAACACGGTGAGGATGGACCCACTGCCTGCTCTGCCTCCTGTGCTGCCAGGATGCTGGTGGTGGAGCGGGGGAGGATAAGAAGAGGCCTCTGTGCTCCGTGTTCCTCTGGTGCAAGTTGTCCTCAGAGAGGAGCACTTTCATCTCCACTGCCGCCTCCTCTAACGAGTCATTGTGCATCACCTCCATTAGGAGCTTATGATCATATCCTGCCCTCTCCACTGACTGTGTAGTTCAGGTCTCTGAGTCACCATAGTGGCCAGGTCCCTACATTGGTCCCTACATTTAGGCATTGCAGTGCTGGATGCTGCAGACAGTCCCTCTGACTCCAGCCCGTGGGTTCCACAGATCCGCAGCGCACCAGTTACTAAGTGAGTACCATGCTGATGGACTATGAAAGTGCTGCCCAGCACGCCAGGAGTTGAGCAAACCAAGCAGCAGCAGAAGCTGCGGGGAAAACAAAGCTGTGTCACGGAGCACAGTCAGGGACAGGTACTGGAGCGGCGGGGGCACAGGGCAGGCAGCAGCTCTGAACGGGAACTATCAGCAGTTTGATGCGTGGGCTTGGTTTCTTGGGATGGTGAGGGTCGTAGCAGAGCTCAGGCACACCAGCTCTCACTGCAGGAAGTAACAACAGCAGCGTGAGAGATCTGGCTGAAAATTAAAAAAAGAAAAAGAAAGAGAAAAAAAAAGCAAACCCAAACAAACAACAAAATTGAGCTGCATTATTTACAGCAACAAAAAGTTTTATTTTGGCAGTTTTCCTGGCTGTAAAATACATCCTTCGTTGTTAAAAGTCTTAATGTCAGTCTGAAATCTGCTCCCTTTATCCTGAACTCTGGGGTGTGCTTGGAGTCTGAGGTGGCTGTTGATGTGGGAGGTATCACCATTTCTGAAGTGAAAATTTAAATCCAAGATTTTATGTTACTTATGGCTTGATTCTTGCAATTTCTTCAAACTGTAGTAGTTTGTTGGAGTGTTTTTAATTATAGTTGAAGAAACAAACATCGGTGTCTCAACATGCATAGATAGGGCTCTCACCATGTGGGGAGCTACCGTTTCCTCCACGTCACGACTGCCTCTGGGCCGTGCACGCAGCAGTGAGGACTGCTGGGGCAGGGCAATCTCTTGGTGTGAGGCTCATGGCTGGACCCCGCTGCCATCCACGTGGGTGCGAGTCCCTGGGAAGCCAGGCTGCCCCGGGCACATGGTGAGGGGGGGCAGAGCCCCAGCCCACCGGAGGGAGCAGCCATGTGGGGAAGGGGGGCTGAAGGCTGTGCTCTCAGTGGTGCCTGGCATGGCAGGAGGCAGGTCCTGAGCAGCAGGAGGCTGGGTGGCTCTGCTGGGACCTGTGGCCTGGTAGGGCAGGGCTGTGGGGAGCTGGAGACCAGCCCTGCTGTGGCATCACTGGGGCAGGGACTGACAGCCCCAGGGTGGGGGGCAGGCAGTCTTGTCAGCAACCATTCTGGTGCGTTCAGCCAGCCCCTCTGTGCCTCGGGGACATGCCTCCACAGTACCTTTCTGCTGGCTCCCTGTCCTCCTCTGCCCTGTCCCCAGGCAGCTTGTGCCCATTGCTCCTTGTCCCACCATTCTCCATTACTGTACACCGTTCTCACTCACTTATGTGCTTACAAAAAGAAAACCCATTACCCCTTGGCTGTCATTCTCTTAAAAGAAGCAAGCTTTTCCATCTCCTCTGATGAAATAAGCCTTGGCTCTTGAACAGTGGTAGCCAGAGTGCTCTCTGGCATCAAGATGAGATCCTGCTAGAGCATCGAACCATTCATGGCGTTAGTACTTGCCTATCACTGCTGGAAATACCACAGTATTTTGGATTGTCTTTGCCTTTTCTGAGTCCGTGCTGCAGTGATGGTTCACAGTCATTCTCTGACTGCTGAGTGTGCCCTGATGTTTCCCCGTTCTCTCATTTCCAGCTCTCAACCACTGATTTTTAGAAGAGTCTGACCATAACTTAAAGCTCATGACATTGAACTTTGTTCTGTGAGAAGCAAAAAACCAGAAGTGAAACTGAGCAGTGTTACGTTGCTTTCCTAGCTGAGTGAAACAACGAAAGTGGCTTCAAAGAACCGCTTTGCATGTTGCTTGAGAGATCTCCAAATAAGGTGGAAAAAATTGCTTCATGAAGTCTCTTTACACTTCATGGTAGAGAACCTGCCCTTGCAGAAAACCAGCAAACAGACGGACAAACCATTTTCTGCAATTAGAGCAAGAAATAAAACAAAATGGGAGAAGAAAAAAAAAAGGGATATGTCCACTGGCTGTATCTCTTTAATCTTATGGGGTTTTCCTTTACCTATTTTTCTCTTGAGCTGTGGTAACCAGAATAACTAGATAAAAACCTGCATTTCTTGTAGCCGCTCCCTTCCTTTTTTAAAACACCAGCTAAATCAGTTACTTCTCTGTGATAGAAAGGAGTTAGTTCATTAAGTTTACATGCAGATTTTAGCTGACAGTGTTCTCTCCCAGGTGAAGGATTTCTGAAGCGTTTTCTGGTCAGTCTAATCAAGAGGCAGAGCTGAACAAGAACACAAGATAGTTGAGTTTCTTTCGTTTCCAGATTTTGATGATCACAATTTCCTTTTACAGGAAAGAAAAAAAAGAAAGAAAATAAATGGCTACAACGGCAGCAAATACTCAAAGACAAACGATAGGCTGTGAGGAATACAGTCTGTACAGTAGCTTGAGTGAAGATGAGCTTATAAAGATGGCCATCCAGCAGAGCTTGGAAGAGGACCCCGCAGGTCAGCCAGCTGCCCAGAGCCACCAGAAGTCCATGGTGGCAGGTCCCGGCGAGGCGGCTGCCCCCAGCCGCGCCAGCAGCCACAACCCTCCCTACCACATCTACCCGTGGCAAAGGTGAGTGTGCGCCTGCCTGAGCTGCGCCGTCCCCACAAACACCCTGCCTGGGAAGAGCAAAACAGCTTCTCCTGTCTAAACACACGCTTTCTAATTAGCTTTACAGAGCGGCTGCTCTGCGAGTCTGTCATTAGTCTGAAAGCTGGAGTCTGCTATAAATCCGATGAGGTCAACAATTTACACCCGCACAATGAAATGAGAATTTGCTTGCTCTTGCCTGTTTTAAGCAACAAATAAAAAAAGAAAAGGGGTGCTGCTACGAGCTCTCCTGAACAAAAGAAAGCCCGCTGAAGCCAGCGGCTCCTTTCTGCGGTGGGCACACGCTGCGCGCCGGGCTTAGGTTTCGCCAGAGAGGGAGCACAGCATTTGCTATGGGAAAACACAGGAGAGAGGCCAAAAACAGGCATATAAAACAGTGTGAGCTGGCTACCTTTTAGATACTGCCGACTTTAAAGGATGTAGTTATTTCAGATCAGAGTCTGACCTCAAATACGTCGCTCTCAACCAAGAGAGAGCCAAGAGCCGCTCCAGGCTCCGAAGCGTGCAGGCATCCCCCTCCCCTGCGATGCTGGGCTGTGGGTTACAGAGACCTGCTGACAGTTTCCAAACCAGTCATTGTTCTCCTTTCATTTTATAAACAGCAGATTTCTCAAGGGGAAGGGGGAAGAGTTTACAAAGTCACCCAAAACCCAGGAAAGATAGAAAAATATCCTTTAAAGCTTTTTTTTTTTTGTAATAAACTGGGAGTATCTGAAGTTTTGTTCCTCCTTGTTTCTCTTAACTCCACTATCCTCTAACATCTCGCCCATCGCCACCTGCGCCTGTTTGGTTTCCAAGGCTGGGAAACCGGGGACGATTTGATGAGCAGTAAGCGTGTTTCGTAGCTGAGGAATCAGGATGCTGTACAGCAGGCAGTCCTGCTCCCATCAGAGGTCGCGGCTTCTCAGTGTCGTTACCGTGTGCTTGTACTGTCGGCTCTGCCGGGGGGAGTAAGGGCTTCCCTAGCCGCGTGCTCCTGTCCGCCGTGGGGGTCCCTGACACCTGCTGTTTTGGGAAAAGGCAGCGCCTGCTGTTCCGCACGTTAACCTGTCCTGCCTTCGCCTCAGCCCGGCAGCTTTTGTCCTCCCGCTGGAGGGAAAAACTTTGCAGCTTGTAGCTCCAGATCTGTGGCATTGCTGAACTCTTCTGCTGCCTGAGAGCCAGACTGGAAACGGAGCCAGCACCTGGGTGCCCTGTGTCCTCCTCCACCCCCCTCTGACCCGCTTGCGTGGCACTTCAGAGGTGATGAATGTCACCTCGCCTCGTGCCTGCTTCCTGTGCGGTGGTGGTAGGGTTAACCTCACTGCTGTCTTATATGGTCATTTGAATCCCCTGACGCTTCCTCAGAGGGCCAAAAATAATCTCGAGCCGAGCAAGCAGCTGAATCCAGCGCAGAGCAAGCTGTGGCCATCTGCTTTTATTCAAAGCCCTGACCGGCAGGCTTTCTCACTCCGTCTCTGTGGATGTGTGTCTCTGTTTCTGCCTCACCATGACCTGTTTCTCCTATTCGGAGTATTTCTCTTTATTTCGTTCATGTCATCGCCACTCCAGATTGGCGGCCCAGCCCAGAGGCCGCGTTCAGCCGTCCAGCTCGGGGGCAGCCTGGGGGGTCAGGCGAAGGTATGATGGCAGCCTGTTCAGCACATCCCAGCCTGTGTAAGTGCCTCCCTCCCCCTCTCCTGCTTTCCCCCGCGGTCAAAACCAGCCTTACTACCCACTCTCCCCCTGAGACAGCTCTTCTGGGTGGCAGTGGTGTCTGGGGGGGGGGAAATGGTGGTGTTCATCTGCAGAAGTTCATGAACTGCTTAGAGGTGTCTTGCTGATACCTGTGCTGCATCCTCGCTGCCTTCCCACTCTTCCTTCCGACCTCCCAGCTGCCATGAACCATGCACAGGCTCTTGTGGGTCAGCCACCTCAAACCTCCCTTCTCTTCTCCCCCTTCATCCCTCTCCATCCCTCCAGCGCACGTGTCCTGGTGCCTCTGGGTCATTCAGTAGCTCTGGGGTGACAAGGCGAGCATGAAGGGATGCCTGCAGTGTGCTTTATTTATAGAGGCTGGCTCTGGCATCAACACAGCAGATGAGGCAGGCAGGTGCTGGTAGTAACTGCGGTGGTATTAAGTTCATGGTTCAACGGTGGGGAACAGTGGGGAAAACAAACATTTTACTGCAGTATATAAATAGGGTGAGAAAGTCTGGTCCTTCGAAGGAAAATTTTTATAAATGCTCCCAAGATGCCGTGCCTGTTCCTAGCAATACCTGCACTGTCCTGCCACACTGAGGAGGGCTGCTGAGGAGCTGTACCACATCTTACCTGCCCAAGTGAGAAAACAGCTTGACTCTGATCCTCCTGGCCACATTTTGCTGTTGGCAGAGACCGTAAATAAGCTTAGGGGAACACAGTTGTGAATGAGGAAAGCGGACAGGCAAAGGGGTGGCCTGAGCTCTGCCCCAATGCCTGTGTGTAGTGGAAATATCTGGACCATGACGGGTTTCTAACAGCTCTCTTCAGGGTAGCACAGATGCTCTCTTCAGGGTAGAGTAGTAGCCTTTAGCGATTAGATGAAGGGAAGAAAGTGTTGTAGGCAGCACTTCTCTGTGTCCTGCAGAAAACTCTTCCCTGCCTTTTTTATCTACCTGGTTCAAATCCACTTTGTTTTATCCATCTTACGAGTCCCTCCCTGGATGCGTGGCTGTAGTGACTACCCCTCCACCACTCTTCTTCCTTTCATCTCTCATCCAGCTCTACAGTCTCCCCCACCTCACCCTGCACCCTGGCTGATCTGGGCTCTGTCCGCAGCCCGCCACTGACATTGCCCTCCCTGACATCTGTAAAAACCTCTTTCTGCTGAAACATGGAGCCACCCTCATCCCTGTCACCTACCAGCTCCCCTTGGCCACACTGGTATCTTCTCATTAAGTGCTTTGCACACTGTGCATGCCTCTCTCCTGCTCCGGGGGCAATGACTGGAGGGCAGGCTCTTCTTCTGCATCACATAGGTCAATGGAATTCAGTCCACAAGGAAGGCTGGGATAATTTTGATAAGCTAGCCCTCCTCTGCTGCCAGGTGAGAGCAGAAGTGTGGCTGGAAAACCACAAGAGAGCATGATGGCGTGACTGTTTTATAGCCATGGTCTCAGAACCAGGCAGGGATGATAGTTGGCTTTACCTGGGGAGATTATGTTCCTTCATGCTGACAGCATCTCACCAGGCTGCCAGGAAAAGAAGGAGCTTCCTGAACCTTTCTGTGCTCCACTGAACCTCTTCTGTAGCACTCAGAATTGACATCACTGTACGTCTCTTTTGCAAGGAGTATTTATTATCTTGGCTACTGGCTTTTGAAATGCAGTAATTCATTTGATTCACCTGTAAGGTTAAGATTTTATCAGATCCTCAGGCTTCCTCCATAGTTCTAATACTCATTTTTTTTCTGTGCCTGACAAAATCCAAGCAGCAGAATGTGTTGTGTTTGTTTTTTTTTTATAACAGCCCACTATGAACTAGGCAGAAAACAAGTATTTCACATGGAGATTCATTAAACTTTCTGTACTGATCTGGAATTTCTTGGCTAAAACATCTACAGCCTGGTCCAGCAAACCCCCTCATCTTACTCAGGAATCATTTAAGGTCAAGGAGCCGGACAGAAGTTTGCTTCATTCAACATCTGAGGGCTCAGGCGGAATAGTAACTGATTCTTCACACATTTTTAACCCTTCCACAGATCTGGCATACCCTCTGCTTTCACTGAGGTCTCAGCTAGGGTGATTCACCCTGCATCTGCTGTGTGTCAGCCCCATGCACCGACTCCTGCCACGGCCCGCCTGGCACGCAGTAACTCATTAAGCGCTGGTAACGACCGTGTGCCCGAATCCCGAGGTTGCGGCGAGCAGCCCTGCATGTGTAACACGAACCTTCGCACAGAACAACAGATGGCTTCAGCAGCCTTGTGCCAGAGGCTTTGAAAGGCAAAGCTCCCCCCCACCCCCTCCTCTCCCAGCCAAACGTGCCAATTGTTGCTATTTAACTGACTTCAATAAAGTGCTTAATTTCAAACGCCCATATAAAAAAATCTAATATCTATACAAAATTAGCAATTTTAAGTTTAGTCCCCAGGGTACTCTAAATAGTATGGAGACACAGCAGTGTCCCTGGGACCTCAGGCTGGCAGTTGTTAGAAGGTCAGGCCATTCCTCCTGGGTGGGCTGTCCGGGAAGGCAGCTGCCTGCTCTAGCTGCTATCTCCTCAGCAGAGGAGGGCTTTGTGCCCCATATCTCCCCCCATCCGTTTGTTGCTATTTTTGTGACTCTGCTGTCTTGAGATCACTGCTTCCAGCTATAGAGAAGGAGCAAGTGGCCCCAAGTACTTTTTCACCTGGTAAATGGTATCTTTTCCCATTCCTTGGCACACCACGTGTTGTGTTCACCTGCTTGTACTCCAGGTCCGGAGACTATCCTCGGAGAAGCATCTTGGTGACTTTTCTTTCAGCGCTTATATCAGTGTTTATGGCACAGACTGGGTACCTCTTGGCAAGCTGAAATTAATGATGTCTGTGAGTTTCAGGCTGTTGGTCTGCCCAGCCCCTGCGAGGCAATGGAATCCAGTGCTGCTCCTGCAACCCGCACGAAATGCAGAGGTCGTACCAATGATCTGGTTTTTTGAGGACTCCTGGGATGAACTGCCTGTATTTTTGTCTCTGTTCTCACTCTGTTGCAGCATTTTAGACCTTCTGTCATAACCAGAGTTTCTGGTTGTTCCCATTGTCAGTGCCCTGCATGACCTTCATCACATGCTGTACCCTGGCCATGCTAATAGTCTCTCCGAGACACGCATCTCCCTCCCCAGTCTCTCTGTCTTCAAGGCTGCAAGGTTTTATCTTTAGAAGTAGTTCAAACCACAAACTCTCCTATGTTTTCGACATCCTCTTGTTCCATGTCTCTGAAAATATAGCCGACGTTCGTTTTTTGCAAGTCCCCATTAGAAGTGGAAAAATGTTTCTTCCTTTGCGGTATTTGCTGTCCTGGAGCTTGTCCATTTGGTGCCTCGGAAGGAGGAAGGAGTGGCTGGCTTCTCCCAGCGCAGCTCAGCAGGAGCAGCACCAGGTGCTAGCACTGGAAGGCACAGCACAGTGCCGTGCACAGAGCTGCTGCCCACCATGGGCAAGGATCCTGCCCGCATCGCCCGCAGGGTTCCAGCTCCCTGCCTCTGCTGCACTGTCGGCAGTCCCAGTCTTGCTGTAGGTCTGCAGAGGGACTGGTGCGCCCAGGTCAGCCCTGCTCTGCCGTTGCTCCTGCAGAGCTTGGAGAAATGGGTTGATACCTCAACTGAGGCAAACGGAAGGCAAAGGGAAGGCTTGTCAGAGCAAACCTCGCTTGTAGGCTGCTCATTGTGTCTCACTTCTGGGTGGCATGGAGCACACTTCATGCTTTTTGTAGATTTTCACAGCGATTCTCTTCTTGAAAGCATCAAAATTAGGTAGCATAAAGAAAGATTACTTTCACATTATTTTTGTTTTCGCTGGTAAAAGCTGAAATATTACTTTGACACTTTTCAGTGATTCTACACATTTCAATGACTTTTTACTCCAAAGAGGCTTTATAAAATATTTCATCCCTTCTAAATATTTTTTCATTCCTTTTACTCCCTGTGCCTAGAAGTTACTTGCCCTGTGGAGCCTGATGGTGGTTTCCTGGGTTCAAATGGGTTGTGACATGAACCACTTCACAGCTTGGCACCGGGTGCCAGTTGGGGTTCCAGAGGCCCCTCACTGATGCAGGTCCTTGGGCAACCACTAGCTTGGCTAAGAGGTTTGCAAGAGTGGACTTGTTGACAGACGTAATGGGTTGACTGCCAAGCGGTCTTCTAAAGACCAGATTTTCAGAAGTGTCTAGTACCTAACATACACTGGGACACTGAAGAAACATTTTTGAAGGCCTATAAAGTCCTAAGTGGTTATCATTTCTGAAGATTTTGAGTACTCAGTGCTGAAATAACAGCTGGGGATCTCTGGAGCACAGTCACAAAGGGCAGCTCAGAATTTAATTTGAATGGATGAATTTTATTTTTTTTTAATCCTCCATGGCTGAAGAAAGGAGAGCCAAGACCAATACTTTCATGTTCACATGATCTAACCAGAGCTCTCCCTTTTTCATAAGTGGTCCAGCTAACTTCTGAAAACAGCCTTGCGTAAGAGAAATAGGAAGTATCTTTAAAATACAAAAACACGATTTATGGAGAATTTCTGCTTTAGGGATAAGCCACCTGCAAATCAAAGTTAAAAATTTCTTCAGGTATGAACAGGGGAAGTTCTTTTCAAAGCTGATCTTGTTTAAGAGATCTCACATGGAAACACCTTGCCACATGGAAGTGTGATGTAATTATCACAACCATGGATGCTCATCGCAGCATATAGAGCATGGGTAGAGCTAGCCTCCCCCAACTCCAGATAGCTAAAATACACACATTTATGTCAGAGATTAGTCACACCTGCATTTTTCTTACACTCAGAGGAAAGAGATCAGCACCTCCAGCCACTGATTCTTCTGTTGTCGATGGCCAAATTAGAGCAGTCAAATTTTACCTCCACAGGCCCTGTAGCAAGACACCTTAGGGACACAAATAATTATTATATAGGCTGTAGAGGTTCACTGTTTTGGCCAAATGATACACTGATGTTGCTGAAAAAAGCTTCTCGGTAACAAAGGAAACAGTAATCAGATTTTAATTTTGTTTTAAAGAGAACTTGACCCTGTAGTGGCAGCAATCAAGGATGGAGATGAAAAAGCAGTATGTAACATGATGAAATCAGGAAAAAACCTTTCTGAACCTAATAAGGACGGCTGGATACCCCTCCATGAAGCTGCGTACTATGGCCAAGTGGGTTGCCTGAGCCTGTTGCAAAAAGGTCAGTGAAGTTAAAATTAATTCATTACCAAAGGGAGAAGAATATGAATAAACTAAAAAGCAGAATTAGAAGCAGCCCAGTCCTTGCCTGGGATTGTGTATGAAGCTTTTTTTCAACCTCATAGAATGGTTTGGGTTGGAAGGGACCTCAAAGATCATCTAGTTCCAACCCCCCTGCCATGGGCAGGGACACCCTCCACTAGACCAGGTTGCTCAAAGTCCCATCCAGGCTCTCTATGTTAATTTCACCTTCTCTTTGAGAATAGATTTCCAGACTGAAGCCTCTAAAAGTTAGGATCTTCTGTAGAAAATGATATCTGGATTTGTCTTGGCAAGCCCTGGATATCTCACAGTAAAGCCTTGTAGTTGAGCTCGTGGCCGTTGTGAGCTGTACGGCTGCCGCAGCTGACAGCAATGACCCCACTTCCCACCAGCTGGAGATCCAGCCCAGTACCTCTTTGCTGGTGGGTGGAGGTGGTTAACTACTGTAGTTTGTTTTCAAACTGCTGCTGAAGAGCATACCTCAGCAGCTATCTGCATCACTAGTGGCCATAGCTGAACATTTTAATCTGAGCCAGTGACTGGTTTAGGTACTTTAATCTGAGTTACACTAACTTTAGAGTATATTCTTAACTTGGTTCATTGGACAAGGAAAAGAAAAGAAGTAATAAACAACAAAAACTCACCTAAAACTCCAAGAATTTTGGAGGACGATGGTGGTGCAGACACTTGTGGGCTGCCTGCCATAATGATTCTGGGCTCACCATTTCTTCACAGCCTACCCTGGCACAATCGATCAGCGTACCCTCAACGAGGAGACGGCTCTCTACCTGGCCACCAGCCGGGGCAACCTCGACTGCCTGCTCACCTTGCTGCAGGCTGGGGCAGAGCCCGACATCTCCAACAAGGCCAGAGAAACGCCGCTCTACAAAGGTGAGTGGCTGCTTTTCCAGAAGTGCTGAGCAATTCTGGCACCACCAAGGCAGAGCTGCAGGACCGTTTGTGATGCAGGGCTGAAACTCAGCAATGAGTTCCTATTTTCTACCTCCTTCCAGTAGTCCTGCATCTCCTATGTCTGACCTGCTATGCCATGGCCTTTCTTCTCATCCACATCAGAGACAGGATTAGTGGCTGCCCTGTGGGGTGCAGGCTGCAATCTGGTGCTGAGCATGGGGGTGTGATGCTTAGTAGGGTCTTCTCAGCACATGGTGTCTGCACAATGTCCCGAACTGAGGGAAAGCTGGATAGTACAGGAATACGTATGCTTCTCTAAACACTGGGGACTAAGTAAGACACGAGGGTGTAGTAACGGTAGACATGCCAGTGATTCATGAACTGTGCGGGCCGGGCCAGGCTGTGTGCTATGGGAGATGCATAAAGTTATAAACAATTCAGTGAGGTAGATGAAGTATTTAACATGGACATATACCTTTGCTGCTGGTCTGAGAGAACACTTCCTTTAGCATTACACTCATGATACCACAAAGGCTCAGAGAAGGAGAAGATCTCTCGCACCATTATGTCCCTTCCCCTTTTATTGACTGCTCCTGCCATGACTGTTTTTAGCACTGTAAAACATTAAAAAGCACGTGCTATTGCTTTCAACAGTAATCTTGCCTCCAACTTTCAATGCCTGGCATTAGAGCTGCTCAGTTTAAACTACTTTAGTTTTAAAATTCTGGCCTATATTCAGCTAAAGAAAAGCTGTTCAACTGTGCATTAAACACACAGCAGTGGTAGTAATAGTAACAGTAGTAGTACTCATAATAATAATAACAACAGCAATTATAATAACAATACAATGAAAAGAGTGAAAAAATTACCACAACAAGTTACTCATCCCTAGTATGGAAGCAAATATAACTCTGCAGAGCTGTGCATAGGTAATTACAGCAGTGTCTAATCAAATAGTCTCTTTCAGTACCCATCTGTGACACCTAAGTGTGGGAGAGGAAGTCATGGAGATGTCTGAAGGGAAGAATCAAAAACAAAAGCCAGGATATCTGTGAGAAAAAGGCACTATTATTTCAAAGAAAAAAAGTGGTTTCTACGGAATGTGCTGGCCTCTCTATCTGCACATTGTAAAACAAATGTTAATTGGGGTTTGTAAATGTGGCTTCTTATTCTAGGTACCATTGCTTTGGGGTCCTACAGTAAAGCGGTGTAGAATGTCTCTTGATTTGGGATTCAAAAAGCAATGGAACAAACTGGAAAATAAAAATCAACAAAATACGCTTAACTGTCAAGGAAATACTTTAACTCAGGATGGTCCAGAACTGTACATTGTTGCAGGCTGAGAGAGGGCTACTGACTCACACCATTATTGTTTTCTAAGGATCCTACTTGGACCACTGTTGGGTTGGGCTTTTTTTTATTATTATTTTCTTGTCTGTGTAGAGCTTTATCTGCAGTAAGATACAGAGTCAGTCTGCACAGAATTTGGAGAGAAAGTGTTCAGATCATGTGATTTCTGTAACATGTTTGTTCTTCATAAATGATCTCCCACATCTTGTCACCTACCTCCCTGTGTCACTGTGGTGTCCAGTTGGTACATATGTGCTGGGCCATATTCCCCTCGGTCCCACACGTGACGCTTAGCCTTCCCTGGGTCCCGGTTGAAGATTGGCTTCACTGCCACATCCTTTGCAAGCCCCAGCCAATGTTGTTTGGCAGCAGCTTTGGCCCTTATATTGACCTAGATGGATCTTTGGTCTTACTCGCTATGGCCTAGTTGTGTTATACTGCCTTATGCTATATGAAATGGATACCACAACACACAGAATCTTTTCAAAAGCTTGTCCTAATCCCTTTCCTTTTTTACCAAAACAGCCTGCGAGCGCAAGAATGCAGAGGCTGCGAGACTCCTGGTACAGTACAATGCTGATACCAACCATCGTTGCAATCGAGGATGGACGGCTCTCCATGAGGCTGTCTCCCGAAATGACCTGGAGATTATTGATATCCTTGTGAAAGCGGGTGCCAAGATTGAGTCTGCAAATGCCTATGGGATCACTTCTTTATTTGTGGCAGCTGAGAGTGGGCAGTTGGAAGCTCTGAGATACCTGGCAAAATGTGGTAAGTACAATTGTGCCATGACATGCCTTTACCCATTTCCTCCTTAATATTTTCAAGTTCCCATTAATTCTCCCTGGCTCAGTTTTTCTGCCTCTGGAGACAAGACCTAGCCTGCAGAGGTGCTGAAACCCTGTTGCTCCAGATGGTTGAATTGTGTAGGCTCTTTCAGAGAGCATGGTCTAGACAAAGGTGCTTCTTCAGCATTCATTCATGGTCACCTACTCTGGGAAGTAATATGGTGCTCTCTGATTGCATTGCCTGACAGCTTTCAAAACTGATATTGCTGCAAACATGTAGCCTAAAATCCAATCAGTCATAAAAGACAACTGTAGGTGGTAATAGATGGCAGAAGTTCAACATTAGCCATCCCCATCTGCTCATGAACATGTGTGCAGTGATAGGCAAGGTTAGCTCTCCTCCACTAAAGAATCCTGCTGAAAATAAATGAAGTACTAACTATTGTATAGTTGATGGATTTACACTGAGGAGAAGCAGACTTACTCACTCCATGCATGTAAGTGCAAACGTATAAACAGAGTGAATTTCATTCTAGGTTATCCTAAACCTGCCTTTCACGGCTCCACTCGTGTAAAACAGCTTTGCAATAAGCACAACATACTTTGATATTGTTCTGGGGCATATTTCATTCTCACTGTGGGGTAATATCTTCAATGTAGGTAAGAACTGGGTCCTGCAGTTCTGAAACAAGTTAAACAGTAATGAAGAAAAACTTCTGAAGCAGTTAGTATAGCTCAGAAAGATATCATAGAATGGTTTGGGTTGGAAGGGACCTCAAAGATCATCTAGTTCCAACCCCCCTGCCATGGGCAGGGACACCCTACACTAGACCAGGTTGCCCAAAGCCCCATCCAACCTGGCCTTGAACACTTCCAGGGATGGGGCCTCCACAGCTTCTCTGGGCAACCTGTTCCAGTGCCTCACCACCCTCTCAGTAAAGATTTTCTTTCTAATATCTAATATAAATCTACGGTCTTTATTTTAAACCCATTACCCCTTGTCCTAGCGCTCCCTGCCCTTGTAAACAGCCCCTCTCCAGCTTTCCTGTAGGCCCCTTTAGGTATTGGTAGGCAGCAATTAGGTCTTCCTGGAGCCTTCTCTTCTCCAGGCCGAACAAGCCCAACTCCCTCAGCCTGTCCTCACAGGAGAGGTGCTGCAGCCCTCTGATCAACTTTGTGGCCCTCCTCTGGACTTGCTCCAGCAGCTNCCATCCTCTGCTCAGCCTGGAGTTGTGCTTGGGATTGCGCCGACCCACGTGTAGGACCTGGCACTTGGCCTTGTTGAACTTCATGTGGTTCACACAGGCCCACCTCTCAAGTCTGTCAAGGTCCCTCTGGATGGCTTCCCTTCTCTCCAGCATGTCGACTGCGCCACACATCTTGGTGTTGTTGACAAACTTGCTGAGGGTGCGCTTGATCCCACTGTCCATGTCACCAACAAAGATGTTAAACAGTGCTAGTCCCAGTACCAACCCCTGAGGAAAACCACTCCTCACCGAGGGACATCGAGCCATTGACCAAAACTCTTTGAGTGAGGCCATCCAGCAGTTGAGAGTTGGGGAATGTTCTGCTGTCCACCTAGCATTGTCAAGTCAGTTTTATACGACCAGTTAGTCCGTCACACTGCCTACAATTTTAGAAACTAAGCCAGAATGTGATTTGTGTTTCAACTTAGATAGATGTTAGAATTTCCTTAAAGTTCAATTTTGAGAAAAATACACAGGAGAAAATCCAATAAAACAGTCCAATTATTTCAAGCACAGAAAAAGCTCCTCGGAGAATCACAGGAATGATATCACTGCATTGTTTACAGTGAGCAATGTTCCTCATAAAAAGGGTTTCTTTTTCATTTCTTTTTCATTAGCAACATCGTTCTGTGTTATGTTTTGTCACTGCAATTCTCCTGATGTTTCCAGCTACAACATCTTCAAAAGGCCAAACACAACACAGATGTTTCGATTTGGGGTGAGAACACAGGGAAATGTTCTCTTTGGCAGGGAGTTTTCATGATCAAACAGGCGACTGATTGCCTTCTTTATTGGAGTTTAGAAGCAAAACTCCAGTGAACTGTCATTCTCGTTCAGAATACATACAGAGCAGCCTTCCTGAGGACACCATGGTATGGTATACTATAGTCAAAGCCCAGGCTTTCAGGCCTTAAGTATCTAGTGCAGAAAAAGCTAGGCTACAAATTGTTTGTGGTCAAAAAGTATTAGGAATTGGTTTATTCTTGTATGTTGTTTATGAAGCCAAGCACACGCTAGAGCTCAAGAAAAAAATGCCCCAAATAATCTAGTAGCTCATTAACAATATTTATCCTTTTGTGGTAAAACTTACCATTTGGAGCCTAACTTGAACCCTTGTGAAATGAAAAGATATGGCCTCAGGTGTTGAGTTTTGAAATGAAATATTCATTGACCAAGGCATGCCCAAATAAAAGCTGATTAGAATTGTCGCTCTGTACTATGTAGATGTTGTGTTACAGAGTACTACTTTAGCCTGGATATGTACTAAAATGAAAATATAGTATTAATAGTATAAATGCACTTATAGTGTGAATAAATATAGTATAAATAATACAGAATCATAGAATCGTTAAGGTTGGAAGAGACCTCAAGGATCATCTAGTCCAACCGTCCCCCTACCACCTATTACCCACTAAACCATATCACAGAATCACACAGAATCACAGAATCACAAGGGTTGGAAGGGACCTCGAAAGATCATCTAGTCCAACCCCCCCCCCCCGCCAAGGCAGGGCCACCTAGAGCACATCACTCAGGAACACGTCCAGTCGGGTTTTGAATGTCCCTATGTACCACATCCTACCTTTCTTTAAACACCCGCAGGGACGGTGACTCCACCACCTCCCTGGGCAACCCGTTCCAATGCCCGACCACCCTTTCCGAGAAGAAATTTCTCCTAATCTCCAGCCTAAACCTCCCCTGGCGCAACTTGCAGCCGTTCCCCCTTGTCCTGTCAAATGTATGAATATAAATAGAATCATAGAATCATTTAAGTTGGAAAAGACCTTTAAGATCATTGCGTTCAACCATAAACCTAAGACTACCAAGTCCACCACTAAACCATTTCCCTAAGTGCCACATCTGCACATCTTTTAAATACCTCCAGGGATGGTGACTCAACCACTTCCTTGGGCAGCCTGTTCCAATGCTTGATAACCCTTTTGTGAAGAATTTTTTCCTAATCTCCAATCTAGACCTCCCCTGGAGCAATTTGAGGCAGTTTCCTCTTGTCCTATCACTTGTTGTTTGGGAGAAGAGACCAACATCCACCTGGCTACAACCTCCTTTGAAGTAGTTGCAGAGAGTGATAAAGTCTCCCCTCAGCCTCCTCTTCTCCAGACTAAAGAACCCCAGTTCACTCAGCCACTCCTCATAAGACCTGTGCTCCAGCCCCTTTCCCAGTTTCGTTGCCCTTCTCTGGACATGCTCCAGCACCTCAATGTCTTTCTTGCAGTGAGGGGCCCAAAACTGAACGCAGTATTCGAGGTGCAAGAAGTATATGTCATAAATGCATAACCGTAGAGTTTTGGAGAGCACCTATTGAGATAATCTAATTCAAACTCCTGCTCAGGAACAGAATAAAACTAAAGACATAAATACTAGTGGAATTACTGTGTGTAAAGAAAAGGCCATGCTACATAAAGAACAGCACATTTTAAAGTCTTTGATCTACAGCTGAATGGAGCCTGGATTCATGATTGGGAGCTAATGGTTGCCACTCACGTTAAACTCTCATAAAATTCACATCATATTAAAAGCCAGTGGAGATCTATGATAGAACTATTTATAATTGATATGACTGTATCACCTCTGACACAACCTCATTCACGTCCCCGTCCAACACATTTTGTAGCTTCAGTGTCATGGAGATGTGCGTGTTCAATCAAAATACCTTCCGTCCCTCTGATTGTAACCTTTTGGTGCTACAAAGATTTTCTTCATTCCTAGGTGCTGATATAAATACTCAAGCCAGTGATAATGCCTCTGCCCTTTATGAAGCCTGTAAAAATGGGCACGTACCTATCGTGGAGTTTCTTCTGTCCCAAGGAGCTGATGCTAACAAAGCCAATAAGGACGGCCTGTTACCTCTTCACATAGCAGCCAAAAAAGGGATTTGCGAGTAAGTTTTAGTTTATTTCAGTTTCATCTTTTAGACAAGAATCTGAAGTCCGTATGAAAAGGGGAATGTAATGTCTCAGATCTAATACTGAGCATTGTGAGCAAGGGAGCTGCCAGCTGAGAACGGGGCTTTCCAGTTGCAGAGCTTAGGGTGGAAACTATGAATTGAAGAGTGAGCTTGTGGGTTTGGATGGGACGGGTTGGGGCGTGCAGGAATGTGGGGTGCAAGATTCCTTTAGCCTTGCCAAGATATCACCTATTACAGCTAAATAACCTCATGGATTTTGCAAGTGGATTAAAGTGAGCTCCACAAAATATGCTTTAGATGGAATAAAAAAGCATCAGAGCGGGGGGAGTGTTAGACCTCGACATCTGTTGCAGCATAGCTTGCAATCATTTTCCTACATGAGCCCATCGTGATTCTTCTGCACAAGCAGAACACGCTGCATTCACCTCTGGTGTGTTCAGGTTTGTTAACAATAATTCAGATGCTGACAGCAGGAAGTGTTTAAGTGAATCTCTAGGGCATTAGTGAGATTGTTGTTAGAATGTGGTGTCCAGTTCTGGTATCCTTCCCTTCAGAAACCTTTCAGGAAATTGGAAAGGCTTCAGAAAAGAAGTACAATAATTACGGTCTGGAAAATATACTTTATTAGTGAGTGATTAAATGACTTTTAAACATAACACACAAATGTATAAAAAGATCCAGCGGTTTGTTTCTGAAATGAAATGTGTTTGGGATGGAGCTGAGCACATTCTTTTAACAGTGAGAAAAGTAACTAATGGGGAAAACAACCAGGAATTGGGTACACCTGAAGTACAGGTGTTTATAGGAGGGGAAGAAACTCTACTAAGCCTGTGATAAAGGTTATCAATTTAGAAGATGCTGTTAGGGATGGAATTGTTGTACTGCCATGTAAATCACGTTTACCTAATTCTTTCAAGACCTGGGACATTGCAGCATGCTTCTAAGCCTGAACTCCTCAGCATTTACTTCTGATCCTAGGACAAGTTTTAGCTCCTGCCTTTAACCTCTTGCTGTTGGAAGGGCCAGTGGCCCACAGCTATTTTTGCGAAACACAGTCATGTCTTGCAGTGACAGACCTTTACAATCACTGTAGTGGATATTTCTGACTATCACAGTTTCTATCAAAGTAGTCAGTAGTTTCTATCAGCAATAGTCAAAGGAGAGAGTATATCCAACCGGAAAGACAGTTTCTGGATAGTAAAGCTATCTTTGGAAACAATGGCTAGAGCAGATTCTTATATATTTCACAGTGTCTGAGGAATGAAAACTACTGACAGCACTACACCTTCCAATAACACCTTTTATCCTAGCATTTAGATTTGGTAATTAAGGTTCTCAAATCACTTTGACAGACCTGAGGATATTAATTATCTGTAGTTGGAGTAGGTCTGCTTCTTTGTGCAAGCTGTGTATTCTAGCGAGCAGCCCAGTGTGAATTTATGTGATGGGTTTATATGCTTACAGTATGTACACGAATACCCTGCATAGACTAATGCAGGCACGATTCAAAATTTTCTCCGAGGTTTGAGTTACAAAGACATTTTCTTGAAAAGAAACAGATTTTTGACGAGAACTGTGCCAGAGAGAGAGCCCAACTCCAGTTGCTCACTTTCAAAAAAGTTCATCTGACGGCACAGTAAGTTGGTCTGAATCCAATTTGTATATAGAGTCTGGACCAGCTCTCTGAATCTTTTCCTCCCGTCTGTAGCTCCACACCCCGACCTGAAACGACATTCACATGGAAACTCTGCAACCTGAGTCCATCGCCATGTTATAAAAGAAAGGGCCTGATTCAGACCTCATATCTATTATTCCCAAAACCCAGCAGCATATACGAGACCAGAATTCTGCCCATACTCTGAGTTCCTTTACTTGTAGAAGACACGAATATTGGTGCACAATTACTGCAAACTGGGTGCAAAAGAAAGAAAAAAGAAAAAGATCTTCTCTTATAAATATTTATCTAAATGACAAAGCTTTAGCCCAATTGGCTGATCATTCTTAATTCCTTTGGTATTCAGTAAAATAACACCCTTCACAGTGACCTCTCTTAGTATTCCTGCAGATTTAATACGTAATTCTGCAGGAATTCCACGCTTCAACTTTTTGCCAGAGCACGAAGGCTTCCTACCATCAAAAAGCCAAGAATATGGTCCCAAGGCTCAACTGTCAACTCTTGTTGCTTGGTGTTTGTTTATTTTAAATGACACCTTGTCAATACTGACCTGAAATTCATAAGGGTCATCTCATCAGCTGTAGGACAATCACAAGCAGTCATTTAACTCCTTCCCCCTCAGAACTGAGATGCTGAGAAGGGAAGAGTTTGTGAAGTGTGGGCAGATTTATTAAATAAATGCAAGTCAATAAACTCTTGGCACACTCATACTAAGGATGCTCTGCCTCCTCCTCCATATACTTTCTAACAAATAGAAATCACAGAAGCATGTGTCAGGGATGAGGGGAAACTTGGCACTATTTCAAAACTGTACATGAAGCTCAGCCCTGTGATGGACGTGGGATGTGGTTTGGATTCTCTGGCCTTGGCTGCCTTCACTTGAGCTGTCTTCTTGCTCTAGACAGACAGGAAAGATTGCAGAGCTGGAGGCACCATATTACTAAACCAACCCACTTTGGAGGATGAGGAAGACAGACAGGTTCAACCTACAAAATTAAACTCTCATGCAAATTTGATGCTTCCTGCTTTTCCTTTCAAAATAAATCTCAAGTACAGGGAGTACACTAAGGTCTGGAACACTGCAGCATTTGGATGCAGAGCCTCAGTGTGGTACCCCTGTGGTGAGGTTCAGGTTCCCCTTGCAGACAGAAATGGTGCAGTGCCTCTTTAACTCAGATGTGAAGAGCTGGCTGAAGCACATGCGCTGGAGGGAAAGAACAAAACAGACCCTTAAATCTTAAAAACAGTTGATTATGGGATGACTAATGCTGGCACTTGGCATGGTGTCCTCGCAGTGCTTTGTGCCCTTTCTGTTATTATGACTCTTACAGAACTTTGGCTAATGGTGGAAAGTTGCCAGCTCACCAGCACCCAAACCTCCTGCTCCCTGGTGTCACAGCGCTGGAAGATTAGTGAGGCTGTTCAAAGAAAAAAAAAACACAACTGTGCTTAATTTCCCAAGATATTTACGTAATTAAAAAACCCTTTTTTGTTCAAAAATGAGATGTAGACATCAACTTGTAGACTGAATCAACAGTCCATCACATAAATAGGAACATAATCCTGTAAAGTGTTATGCTTCTTCAACTCTTATTTCAGCTCATGGGAGTGCTGGAGGCTCAGTCTTTTACAAGATCATTCAGTGCATCACAAAGGTCTTTCTGAGACTAGCGCTTACATTTGGCTCAGTTCATTATGTAAATATATATTTGAGGGCCCAATGTTGGGACCAGCCATTGCAGTCAAGCTGAAGATATGCAGCATTTTAAAGGAGACACACTACATGGTAGGAAACTGAGCTTTGCTTGTTTGTGTGTTAGAAGAGCTGTTGCCTGTAGATAGAGGAGTCTTGGAGGAAGAAGAGGAGGAGAAGGTGTGCTTAGCTTGCTGGATACAACAGGTTCCTTTTTTAGATACTCTTCTCTCCACAGGCATTATACAGGGAGCATGAGCATCTCCTGAGACAGTAGGCAGACTCAGGTTAGGTGGTCCCTGGTCTCTTTCTGGAAGTAGCTTAAGGTGACTTGTCTGTATTTAGAGAATCAATCCAGTGCCTTGCTAAAACACCCAGATTTATTTGCAGGAAATGAGGGTTTAACTCATGGTGTTGGTCATGCAGCTCTGATGACACGTATGGAGACATAAAAATGATCATGGATGTGACTGCAGGGCTCCTGTACATCATAAATTTGAACTTCACTTTACGTAATGAGAGCAGCTTGATTTATGTTGCCACACCACATTTTCCAATAGCAATCACTGATTACTGGAGTTTAGGACTTGGCTGTACTTTTTTTCTCCCTGGGCTAAAGCATGGAAACCAGCCTGGAAAATAATTTTATTTCGTTTTCTCCCTTTTCCTAATTGTCTTTTTGGCTCCCCATGATCTGGGATGGATGCTGATATCCCCATGGATTTGTCACAGCCAAAAGCCACATAGTGAGGGCCTCCAGGATGGGGATCAATCCAGGGTAATAACTGGAAACCAAATATGTGGTTCATCCTAGCTCAGTCCTCCAGAGGAAGACTTGGTTTCACCTCCTTTCTGGTACCCTATTGTTATGGCTGTGACCCAGGAGTCACAAACAAGGGTGCCATATGTTGGGACCTTTCTCTTCTGAGCAAGAAAGCAATCCCAATGGAGGTGGTGAGATATAGCCTTTCTGCTGGCACTTCAGGCCAGACGCTGTGTGCCTGTTCCTCCAGTCCAACCCACAGCCTGATGATGAAGGTGCAGAATGTCTGGGAGATCCCGTCTGGGTGTCTGCCATTTGGGCTCTGGCACCTAAGAGAGTTACAAGAGGGTAGGTGAGGTGCCAGCACATTGTCTCTTCCGTCATAACTGCCCCTATAGCTGTCATTATCTCATAGAAACTGGGTGATAATTTCAAAAAAACCTTGTTCCTCCATGAAAGAGGAGGGTCACACAACTCACATTTTTGGCAAGGTAGGAGCACAGGGAGTTGTTGACAGGTTTCAAGTTCACACCCTGGTTTCTCTCAGACAGTTGCCCCTGTGCCCAAATTAGCAGGCTCTCTCTTATGGTTACAACCATACAGCTACAATTTGCTGTATGGCTGTAGAGCCCCCCTCACTGCTGTTCACTGACTCTCCACCTGGCAGGATTGTCTCCATGTTGATCCCTGTGACCAGTCGCACCCGCGTCAAGCGCAGCGGCATCAGCCCCCTGCACTTGGCAGCTGAACGTAACAATGATGACATCTTGGAGGAGCTGATTGATGCTGGCTATGATGTCAACACCGCCCTCTCCAATGAACGGTCCTGCCTTTACGAGGACAGACGCACCACCCCCCTCTATTTTGCTGTTTTTAACAACAACATCTATGCCACAGAACTCCTGCTGCAAGCTGGAGCCAACCCCAATGTTGACCTCATCAACCCATTACTCATCTCCATCCGCCACGGCTGCCTGAAGACCATGAAACTGCTCCTTGACCACGGAGCAAACATTGATGCCTATATATCAAGCCATCCCACTGCATTTCCAGCTACCATCATGTTTTCAATGAAGTATCTTTCCGTGCTGAAGTATATCCTGGATCTGGGCTGTGATGCAGGTTCTTGTTTTGATTGTCAGTATGGAAATGGCCCACACCCTGCATTAAATTACAGACGGGACAGACTTAATGATCCTCAGCTGCCCAAGGAGCCAACTGTAGTACAGGTAAGTACTGCCTAGTCTACCTACAGTACTTCTGAGGACCTCTCCTACCCATGTATCTTGACAACTTTCATGTATTCTTTCTCCCAACTTTCCTGTGAGAGAAGATGCCTTTATTCCTACTTTATTTATGACAAAAAAGGCTCAATAAGAGTCTGTGAATGTTCCAAGTCCGTGTTCAGTGACAGCAGGAGGGTAGGAAACAGCCCCTGTGGCCCTAGCTTGAATTTGCAGTGAATTATAGCCATTTTGATGGCCTTGCCATCAGATCTATGATATTCTTTTCCTCTGGACTTGAGGTGCCAGGAGTGAAGCATATTTTCTTGACAGGCAGTGTTATATGGGCAGTAGCATATGGGTGGTAGCACGTGGGCAGTAGAAACCTGCTTGTTTTCTTTGTCCTGTAAGGTTTGTTTTGTCTGATACAGAATTTAAGCTCCTGGTTAAATTAAAATTGTCTAATGCTTCATTTTATGAGGGTAAACTAGTTAACGTAAATAGTTGCAATTTCTGAGTCTACTGGATAAGCAGCCTTGGAGAAAGAGCATAAATCGTTACATTGGCTATATGACTGTGCATTATATTTGAAGTTTTCAAAACATTAGGAGATTTAGATCCATAATTTCATATTTTCAAAGCCACTTACAGTTTTAGATATCCATGTTTTACATATGTATCTTATCCAAAGCACAGCTGGGCTCAGCTTCTATTGGGCTGGAATTGGATTCTCGATCCCGTAAAGGAATTTGCAGAATCTCAGATTACTTTTTTTTTTTCTGATCTCCATATGTTGACTCCTTCCAGTATATCCCAAACAAAATCTGACCCTCCAATCGAAATTTGCTATCCTTCAGCATGCTACACAACAAAGAAATTTTCAGCATGGCAGTCTTTCTATTTGACAAAGAATGAGGGAAGAAATAAATCGGCTTCTATCTAGTTTAAGTGTAGCTTTGAGGGATTCAGAAGAAAGTGTCATTCAGTCCAAAGAGATGGTCACCAATAAATGCTCTTTGGTGGTGGAAAAAATAAAGGAAAACATTAAAAGATACTAGGAAATCTTGACCTTTCTATCAGTCGTATCTTCCAAAAGTCTTTACTCTCCAGTAACATGTCTGGGAAGCAAACAAACAAACAGACTTCTTAGAAAGAGGATTGTAAGAGTCCGTTAAAATAATCTCTTATCCCAAACAGAGCTGTCTTCTCCTTGAGAGTGTTTGTCACAGCAAAATTGCTCCAGGAAACCACACTTTTTGCAATGAAAAGTTAATAAAACAGATCATCTCTAGTTCTTGAACCATGATATGGTAGCATGTAGAGTGAACAGAGGACTGGAGTTCCAAGGCAAGGAGAGAGGGTTTCTCTGTAGCCCTCTATAATATCTTAGCCACTCAAAACCAGTTCTGTTTTCACTTGTTCAAGCACATTGTTTTCCTCTGGATCTCACCTAAAACCAGTTTTAGTGCCTAACAAAATATTAGATCACTCACAAACAGAGTCATCACATCAAAGGTCAGACCACATGAGGTAGAGGTAGCAAAAGCTGTGTAAAATTATGTGTGTGCCTGGAGAGAGACCAGTGAAGGACAAATGCATACAGAGAAAAAGCAATCCCTTCCCTCCAATATTATTTTAAATTTGTTTCTCACTGCTAGGAATTTGGCTAATAAAAGCAAGGCTTGTGTGGTGTAGCTTCATGACATAATTGTGATATGGTTTGTATTCTGAAATATAGAGGATCTTACAAAAGTATAGCACAAAAAATGTACATTTTTTATTTTCTTGTGTAAGATAACCTAAGGATAATAAATCTGAATGCTTAGTCTTTACACAGTAAAGACTATGAGCCACTGGAAATGGATTTGAAAAATGCATAGCTATAAATCATCACTATTGCTACTAAATTAATGTGTCCTGGAGAAAACGAACACAGAAAAATAGTCACTCCACATTTCCAGAATTGCAGTGTCCAAACTGTGAGCATGGGAGTGAAGTATCCTACTGCCGCGAGAGGGCATTCAGGGGCCTACTGAGACTGCCGGCTCAGAAGCACTTTGTCCCTGAGTCAATTAGTTGCAAGTTTGCATTATTTTGCTTCATTTTGCTGTGCTGCTTTTCCTGCAACAGGTTTCGGAACATTTTTATCCCAGAAAACATTTTTGTAGCCTGAGCTTGTGAATGGGGAAGAAAGAAAAAGGCAGGGAAGCTCTCTGGCTGAGGCAAGAACAGGAGCGCAGTAAAATCAAGTGTTTTATTGCCCTACCCGTGTCCTCATTTAAACTCTGACAAAGTGGAGTTACTGCTTGGAGGTGGTACTACAGATTCCTGGGAAACATTACATGATGATGCTCTGTGGAAAAAAAAAAGTCAGAAGAGTAGTAAATACCTCTGTGAATGCTCTCACCTTGAATAAAATGGCCTTATAATTTTCTGCAGCTTTATTTTTTACCTAGGTGAGCTAATATAATTTTATTTCTGAATAAGAGTATCCACACAAGAGTTTAATGCATTTTGAGTTAGGACTCATGCATGCATAATCAAATGTGATCTAGTTACAGGAGCTTAAACTGAAAGAGGTTTAAGCTGGTGCATTTTCTTTCCTGTTTGTGGTAAACTTGGAGGGTGCCTGCAGAAAGTCTCAGTGAGTAAGCTGATGGATGGTGCTTAAGACGCCATCGTTCAGTTGGGTTCAGCCATGTACCTGAGTTTTTATCCATACAATGTGATTTAATTAATCTTAAATTTTCTGACTGCTCACATGCAGATAAGTCCACAGATATCTTCAACATATGCAGCACCCTAACAGAGACAGATGAATCTGACTGGTATAATATACGTATTTAGATTAAAGTGGGAATGGAAGTGACTACTTTTTTGAAATGAGACTGCTTAAAGTCAGGTCCTTAAGTCCATTCTTCAGTACCTCCATAAGCAGCCCTCCATGCAACAGCTCTGAGTACTCTGCAGCTCACACTGGGGGCAACAGATTTGCCTGTTCCAGGATTGAGGAAGGAAGATGCTTCTGCTCTGTCTTAGGCCTAGGATAGTTCTCCCATGGGCAAGTAAAACTGCCTGGGATTCGTCTTTGCAGAGATTGCAGAGTTGATTCTACTGAGGTATTTGGTCCCCAAAAGCTGCAGATACCACTGGGTTCACCAGAAGAAAGAGGTGCTGTGCTCTGCTGAAACTCCCTCTTTCCCTAAGCCTCTTTTGTGTACAGTTGCCCCACACAAACCCTCCCAAGAAGGGAAAAGGACCCAGCATGCTGGGTCACAGTGCCCAGGGCTGCATGGCTCTTTCAGCAGCTCCCTTACTGGACTGGGGCAAAGCTGTGAGCACTCCTCTGCCCTCCCATATCTGTGGAAATTACAGGACCTTTGGACCCTATAAAAAATTCAGCTTTTCCATGCTGCAGACTTAGGACTCTAACAGAGTTTTGTATCCTCCTGTAGTTGTAAAGACGATATTCTGCCTCCAGTTGAAAAAAAAAAAAAGGCTTTAGTTGAAATTTTTTGGAGGAAACTGGTAATTGCCCTGACGGCTTACAGAAGGATGGGACCACCAGTGCAGTTGGGGCTATTGCTGTTGTTGCAGTTTCCACTGACTGCAGTCAATCTGTTTTTCCCTGAAGTTTTGTGAAATGGTGTCTACTCCGGAGATGAGTCGCTGGGCTGGGCCGATCATCGACGTTCTCCTGGATTATGTGGGTAACGTGCAGCTCTGTTCCCGGCTCAAGGAGCATATTGACAGCTATGAGGACTGGGCTGTCATTAAAGAAAAAGCAGGTATGGTCACCCAGGAGAGAATCTGGGACAAACAGTCCCACTGTTGGATTCAAAACCTCAGTCACCATCTCCTCTTAGTATTCATCCCTTAAACTTGGCAGAATTTCCCTGCTGAGACTGAATTATATTTTGGAACAGGTATGAGGCACTAGAAATTGCCGGGGTGTCACTGACTTTGTGATATTAAATGTGCACCAGCTGTGGATCTGACCCACTGGGAATGAGCATTGCCAGTGCAGGAGGGCCCACTTGGCTGCACCTGGGGTGCAGTCAGATCAGGGGGGCAGCGTGATCATCTCTACAGTAGCCCAGCAGGCACCAGTGGCCTTGAAAGCCTTCATTCTGCTGTCCTAAACATCCTTTCCTTCAGGGCCCAAAGTCTTTCATAAACATTATCAGAATTAGTTTTATGGCACTAAGCTAAATTCGGTACGTATCACCCATTGCTAAGGCTGAGATGGGACACAGTACCCCGTGCTCCAGCCCCGCTTCCTTCCCTATGTCATGGCTCAGAGTAGATGAGCTGCCACCAATGCCAGACATGCCATCCCTCCATGACAGAAAAAGCCCCCTTTTTTCATTTCTCCTTCTCCCATTTTCCTCTTGCAACTGACCTGGCCAAGCCAAGCTCTCCCTCTCACATTTTAACCTGTTCTGCTCATGTTTCTGGCCTGCCTGTCTTTCAGAGCCTCCACGACCTCTTTCCCATCTTTGCCGCATCAAGGTACGAAGCCTGGTTGGAAGAAACCGCATTAAACTTCTCGACACCTTGCCTCTCCCACACAGACTGATTCGATACTTACAGCATGACTACACACAGTGACCCCAGGCACACCAGACACGCAGCGGCTTCCCAGCATGGCACTCAGCGTCATTGGCATGGTGAGGGTGCACATCCTGCACGGTGGGGAGGAATTGCTGCTGGCTTGGTCAAGCGCCCTCCAATAACTAATCTAAGGAAAATATGCTTCCGAAGCATGAGTGAGAAGAAAATGGAGGAGTCAGAGAGCTAAACATAGGACTATTGTTAGGTTTTCTGTGAGAAAATACATATGGTTCACCTCTGAGCTTGGTCTGCAAAGAACAAGAAATGAAAATCAACACTGAAAAATGAACAGCTCTGAAGCAAGTATCAGTAAGGAATTGAAGGGTATCCTGGGGCTGTGGTGGAGCTTAGTGTCCTTGCTGTGATTACGATTCAGAAATTGTCAAGAGTCAACATATTGGGAAAATAATCACATTTCCTTCACTGACTGAGATTTTAATTTTAGTTTCTATTCTGCTTTTTGGATTTCTGCTAAGTGTGCTGGTTGCTAATTTCTGATATTTTGACACCATCTTGCTAACACTTTTGCTTTCATTTTTGGACCTTTCTTATTGAGTACTTGATTTCTGAACATTCAAAGCTCAGAACTTTTTAACAGACTCAAATCCAGAAATGCTGATTCCTTTAAAAGTCAAGGGAAGGCTTATTTAAGATGGGTGTAAGAATTGTATTTGCACGTAGTAAATACAGTTCATGTTGTATTACATTCACAATAAGTATTAGGTGAAATTCTGCTTGAGATGATTACCTAGACTGGGGATTTGAAAGCAACTTTGAGCTCTTGTTTGGTTGAGTTTTTTTGGTGTAAATTAGTAGTAGCTGCACTGTAACCAGTAGCTTTTCTCTGTCATGAAGCTGGTGTCAGAACAGAATAAAGCCCAGAGGAGCACCAACAGAAAGTGGCATGGAGGAGAGAAGCAAGGTACATAGGGAGAGGCAATGCTACTAAACCCATTTTATCTGTTGCCCCCCTAGCAGATCTTGTCCCTACAAAACCCAGCCTCTCTTACCTTCTTGGACCTCTGTGGCTGTAACAATACCATCACTGGAAGAAAAGAGAGATTATTTCAAAATTATGAGTGTCAGACTTCAAGATTTATGAAAATGAATACCCAGAATTAGGCTTCCAAATCCTTATTCAGGTGCAATAAACAATGCCAAGTTGTTTGCACCAGGTGTACTTCCACTTAAGCCAACGGGACCACATTTGGTGTCAGATATTACTGAGGCAGAATAAAAATCTTAGGATTTAGCCCTGAATTTCTTGACTTTGGAAGTCTGAAGTATCTATTAGCTCCCTCTGACACTGATGAAAGTTATTATCTCAGCTTCTTTGAAAATTAGGTCACCTATTTACATCTCAGATCCACAACTGATTTATGGCAGCTTAACAAGTTACCATCTATCAGCTGAACTGCTATAATTGTCCGTGAAATTCTTTTATTGAAGTTTTTAACAAGTCACATTCCCTCACAGCTGGGGAGGCCGAGGAGTCCATGAAGGGTTATTGGCAGTGACTACAGCTCAGTTGACAGGTGTGACTTGCTGAACCACCGATTTGATGAGTGCTCATTCCTGACTAGGCATCTAAGTAAGGATAGAGGAGCCTAAATTTGGAACTACGTCTTGGCAGATGGTATGTTAATAGCACACTCATCTTAGGTGACAAAGGAGCTGTGCACCATGGTTTATTTGGATTCCCCACCAGAGACCTGACAGAACTGGTTTTGTTTGTTGGCTTGCATACCGTCCATGGAATGAGATAGACATGTAAGTAGGGAAAATGCATTGCACCGAGTTTTATTTGTGTGGAGTTTTATACCTTAACACAGGACTAAAAGTGTGTTGCACACATACAAGTCTGTCTGGGCACACAAGTTCAAATTCTGTGATGGTTTTGCGTGAAATGTGTTCAGCACTTGTGGGACAGGAGGTGAGCAGAAGAATAATTGGTTACAGCTATGGGCACTCTGTCCATAGTTGTCCCCTTCCCAAATGCAAAAGAAGTTGAAAAACCAACAGAGTTTCACTTCACACTAAAAAGTGATCTTCTTACAAAGCTTTGGAAAGTCAGGTGAGATTCCTTCACTGCTGAAATTTCATTTGGGGATTTCCATTACTACCAGTTTAGGATCTACTCCCTTGTCTGCTGCAGCGTGAACAGGCAATTGCTTCAGGTTGGAAAAATACTGGGTGGAGGGAAAGGGATGCAGAACAGGTAATCTTTAGACCAGTTTTGCCAGTGAAGGTCCTGTATTGGTAAGCGATAGCCTGAGAGATAAACATTCACCTGTGGAGCTCATGCACCTCTCACTTTACGGGACTGGGCAGCAAAGGGCTGGGTCTTATGTTAATGTAAACCAGAAGAAAACTTCTTGAAATTAAATGAACGTAACAGAGTCGTAGGGGGTGCTGGATACAGATACAGCTTCATAGAGGCCATTTACTTAAGCACTCGTTTGGTGTGCAATGACAGCCCTGGAGACCACTGGCTGATAGGAGTCACAATCACCAACTGCATATGTAAGTACAGAGGTGGGATTTCATACGCTATCCCAAAGTGGGAATTTCCCCTGAGGCAACACTGTTAAGTATGCAAAAGTCTCGCGAGTTGCAATTTCCTTTTATGTCCTTGGAGAAGTTGAAACTGAGTTTGAGTTGAGCAAATATGGAAAGTCCACTTCTTCTTTCAACCAAGTGACCTTCATCTCTACTGGGAGACCCATGTCCTGGTTGCTCTCAACCATCTGTCCTGAGCAGGAGAGTCACTGAGGTGGAGAGCACGGGACTGATGGGAGTGTACCGCACCTATGGGAAGTCTAAGGGCACACTGTGCACAGAAACTGAGGAGAGAGGAGTCTGTTAGAAGGATAATCTGGTAATTACAATGTTATTAAGTTCCTTCTGCTTGGTTCTCATATTTATTTGCATTGAAATGGAGCCCATTCCCTCTCCACGCCAGTCATTGACACAATACTGTGTGCGCAATACTGAATCTACAGAAATTCAATATGCATTTAATGCATCTGTCTAGAAATGACTGTGAAAAGACAAATATCCCCAAACCCGAACAAACCAGGCTTTGTAAGTAGATCAGCAGTTCTAGCACAAGGTAAAATGGCTTGTTTTCACTGAGTGTGATAGACAGACTTCTTCAGAGATGATGACTTTATGTGAAATGTTCTAGGAATATTTCATGACCAGGTTACTGTACTTTTTTTTTTTTTTTACTGCAATGTGCAATTCACTTGATGTTCTTGTGCACTTTTTTGATTTTTTTATTTCATTTTATATGAAAGGTTTTTCATTTACCTCTCCCTTCCCATTATTTATAAAAGCTATTGTGGTTTCAACAGTTTAAATTTGCATTGTTGTAGTAAATAGCCACTCTCGAATGTTATGTTTTCATCTTTCAAACAATGTATGAATAAACAAATAGATTCTGAAGGGCTATCAGCTGTCCTGAATAGCAACATTGAACAACCAAACACAAAAATAGCCAGGAAAAGTCTGAATTAATCTAATCTTGAACAATTAATAATTTTTATGGTAATCTCAGGGATGAGAGAACAGTAAGTATTGCTAGAAAGGAGACAGAGCTGCTATTCTTTGCAAACCTTTTGGAAAGTCTCACGCATCCCCATTCAGTGATTTCGAATATACTTAACAATTGTCTTCTGTTCATTTGTGTTTTACTTCACTGCCGCTCCAGTTCAGAGCCACAGCAAGTGCCACCGCCTGCGCTGGGCCAGGGAGGGAGGTTCCACGTCACAAAGGATTTTAAAGATTTTAAAAAGTAACATAATTTTGAATCTGAGGGTAAGCACATAAATATCTGTGTGTTGGAGGTTATTTGGAATGGTCTGGTTCAATCCTTCATTGTAATTTAAAAACATGTTATTCTACTACATGGAAAATGTACAGCAACACATTCAAATAAGAAATAGTTAAAATGAAGAAAAAGAAAAACAAAACGAAGAATTTAGTATCCAAAAGGTAGAAACTTGATTTTAACTCTTTTACTGAATTTCTTCAGTAAAGCTACCCACTTTGCCAAGTATTTTAACTTTGACAGAAATCTACACACTAGCGTGATACGCAGCACTTTTAATTTTCCCTCCTGAAATGAGGCAGGAACGCTTGTCCACAGTGATTACTGCAATACCTGCAGTTCATTCCACAGCCTGCTCTGGTCACCCAGATGGAAATCCAGAGCAATGCCAAGGAGGCTGCTCTGCATTGATAGCACTGAGACAGAGTTCAGCATCAGGCTTCATCGGGATTACAATAGTGACACAGAGCTATTGGTGTGAGAAAGCGCTCCTATTTCCATGTAAAAAATCCCTTGCCTACAGCTCTGTGAATTAAGAGCCATAGATCTCCTCCCATTAACTTAAATATGGATATTTCCTCTGATTTCTGTTAGAGTCTCCTCATGGATTTTTTTTTAAAAAAAAACCAAAATGGAAAGACATCTAAGTATATTCATATCTTCACTTCTGGATCAAGAGCTAACCTGATGTCTTTAGCCCTTAAATCAGCTCTGTCACCTTGCACCGTGCATGTAGTTGCAGGTATGTGCTACCAAAGCCATTTCTTGCTTGTTCTCTCTCTTATAGGAGTAGTCTACACAGGCTTTATATACATATATATATGTATATATAAAAAGTACTGGTAGCAGGGAGAAAGCAATGAAAGCTGTATCCATTTCTACTTTTGGCCTGTTCAATTAACACATTACAGCCATTGTTTTCATAAAAATAAACATTGGTGAGATATGCTGTGAGATTTGGAAAAAGAAAGAGCTACTTTTAGCCTGAGAGTAGTTTATATCCTAAGGAAAGTTGCAACCTAATTATACAGCACCAAGCCCATCAGAAGATCCAAAAATATACTCTGTGGTGGCTTAAGTCCCCATTAGCTTCAATACAAGCAGGTTTAGGCCCTGGGAGATCACAGGTGTCCATCCTCCAGCCTTTCCCCCCCCGCCTCGCCCCCCATAATACACTTCTCTTGACTTCAGTGATTTACTCCAGTAAAACTGAATGGGTACATAGGCCTTCAATGGTAAACCTTTCAGATCTCATGTTCTGCACCTTAGCACCAGTTTCTCCATGGGTTTAAGAGAAATCTAACTTTAAAAAAAAAATACAAAAATCCCCTATTACCTTTTCTAAAGCCACTTTGTTAAAATAATTGGGAAAATACTGGGTAAATAATTTGCCACCAGGTCTTGTGATAACATCTTAAAATCAGGCAAAATAAAAGATGTCTGTGAGCCAGAAATCAAGGCAGGCTATTCTACACACTTTTTTCTTCTGTCATATTTTATGGGTTTGTATTCAACTGATTAAACAATTTCTCATTTGTTCTGTTGATGCAGAACAATTCCTGATGTGGAAATTCATCCTGCTTCTGTTTGCACCAGCTTAACACCGGTTAATTTCCCATCCCCAGAAGAATTACTTCTGATTTATATCACTCCGACTAGGCAGAGATTTCTGCCCTCATACCTACTACCCACTAGTTGCAAATGAAACCCGTGTCTACCCGGTGGGGCAAAACCAAACAGATTGCATTTGCAGAATCACCAAAATAAAATTACCTCCTTTCTTCCCTTATATTTTTCTTTTAATTCTCTCAGTATTTACATACAAGAAGAGCTTAAATCAATTCACAAGCGTGGTTTCTACATTAAATACTGTCCTTCCAGTCTCTTGCACGCAAAAGGAAGTGACCTGAATATCTTGACTTCTCTGGAATTACTTTTAAGTACAAAAACTCTTTCAATGGGTTTAATTCATTTCATTTCGCTGCTGCTGCCACAGGGCAACCCCGGAAAGATGTTCCCACATGGAGGAGGTCTCCTAGGTGTTACCAGTGCGGCTATGAATGGCCCGCAGCCCTGTTCGCTGCGGCTCAGACAATGCATGTCGATGAAAGAGCCCTGGTTTGCCTCACACTCTGTGCCACCGTCTTCGTAAGGCTTATTCCCGATTTACACCCATGTAGTGAGAGGAGAATGGAGCCTGAGTAGCTTCCCAACAGTTACTAATTCGCTCCAGCCTGCCCAAGAGGAAGAGGGTGCGACCGCTGGCCTCCTTCCCCCTGCTGCTCCACGCTGCCAGCAGCTCGTGCCTGGTGCCCGCCTGGGCGTTTCAATTCACTCCAAGGAGCTGCGGTATTCAGCATGACTCTGATACGACCCCCCACTCTCAGCTAAAGATAGCCAAAAACATTGAAAATCGGTGAGGGGATGGGGGGCTTGGTAGGGATGGGTTTCAAAACCACGGGCCTGTAGAGTTTCTGCCCCATGCCATCGGCCTCCTTGCAGAAGTGCGGCACCTCCGCTGGCAGCGCGGCTGCACTCTTCCTCCACAGCCCCAGCCCCGGGAAGGGTGACGGGGGCAGCGTGCCTGGGGGCTGGTATACCCCCGGCCCAGGGCAGGGGAAGGGGCAGCAGGTCCAGACACCCACCCGGCCTGAGAGGACCCCAGCATGGTCCTTCTCCCCAGCATGCGGGGCAGGCTCAGGGGAGCTCTCTGGGCCAGCAGTGTCTGAGCTCCGTTTGCTTTTCTTCCCCTCATAGGGAGGAGGGTCTCTGGGGGCTGGGAGCCCCTCGGGGCCGGTGGGAAAGGCCCTGGCCGGCAGGCTCTGGGCTGGCCGTGGCTCTTCCCAGAAGGAGGCGGGGAGCTGTCGCTTCCTCATGGGCACCTGGTCCGGCCTGCCGGCCTCAGGGTTTTGCTCCTGCAAAACGCATTCCCCAGTGAGGCCTTCCTCCGCCTCGGTTGTCCGCAGCACCTTTTCGGCAGCAGCCACACTGTGGGGGCCGGGGTTGGGCACCTCCGGCTGGGGGCCATGGCCCCGCTCCTCCATCCCCCTGCGCCAGCCGCTCTCGGGGGGTTTGCTGGGATGGCACCGTGGGATCCGTGAGTACTTCTGAGAAAACCGCTTGAGCTGCTTCTGCAAGTATTTTCTGTGGTCAACGGACCGGCGACAAGGAGCCGATTTATCCAGAGCTGCTTTGATGTCGCTGGAGGCCAGGTTGACAAAGTTCAGTAGGGTTTTTACCTCGCTGTCTGATGCCATCTCACTGGATGTGCATGAAAAGTTTATAATCCACCTTCGGACAAACCTTGGTAAACCTGCAAAACATGACAGGCAGACTTAAAAGCAAGAAGCCTCAGTTCAAACTGCACCAAGTAAATGGAGGGAGGGTGGGGGGACATGTCAAACTTCTCAGCCACACAAACAATTGTCCATCAGCTTGCCTCTGTGCCGGCAAACTCCCGGCAGAGCTGCCGCACGCCCGCAGCCCACCACCCTGCACTGCTGCCCCAGCGCACACCAGCATGGGGACCGGCTCACTAATGCCAATCAGCCCGGAGCCTAATCTTGTTAGATAGCACTTAGGTGGAAAGAAGCCGGGGCGGCCGCTCCCGCCTCCCCGTAAGCAAGCGTGGACACTCACCCGGCGCACGGCGGCTTTTCTCGCCAGGGCTGGCGGCTGCGGCGTCGCTGCGGAGGAGAGCCCCTTCCCCGCTAATCTCGTTAGGCAGGTTACACACCGCCAACCTCTGCAGAGGCAGCCGGGGCCCGCCAGTGTTTGGACGCAGTATAGCAAGCACTTGAGCAAGCTGAATGAATATCGACTCCGGCGAGTTCGGGGCTCTCCCAGGCCAATCAGAAGCCACTTTGCCAAATACAAAGCATCCCAATCAGGCATCAGCCTCCCCTCCTCGCATTCTTTGCCATCACAAATTGTCGCCATGGGGACAGCCAGAGAAAGACAGCTAATAAATACAATCATTTCCCCACGATTTCTACCATTCCCCCCTATCCCCTTCACCCCTACGGAGGCCTTTCTTTTTAAAAATGACATGATCCAGAGTGAAAATGCTGAGGATGAGTTCGGAAAGTTTAGGCACCCTTTTCTCCGCACTCCTCAAAGCTGTCTGGGGGCTGATACTATCCACGCTTCATTGGCACAGGACAATGTAATACGGAGGACATGGCTAGCCTACTTTTAACTGTTCCTCATCACAGATTTTTTTTTTTTTTTAAGGGCAGGATGATGTCAGAAAAAGGTAGGAAAGGAACAGATCTCTAAAGAGATGTGCAGATATCCATGGAAAGGGAGCTTGAGCGCTCAAGAATCTTGTCTTTATGTTTGCCCCCTCAATTGAGTTACACAAAAGCTGAATTACCCATTCAAACTACCCGGACAAAAGGATGGAGTTGGATAGTACTCTTGCATCTGTAGTCAAACAGTTAGAGACTTAAATCGAGTCGTCATGATGGAGAAAGAGTTAGACAAAGCCCATAGAATTGCCATCAGCAAACATTTTCCTGTGTCATATTAGTGGGTCTCCATGACTCCCCCTGGCCTGGGGACAATAGCACAAGTTTGCACACTCGACTACTGTCACCCTGCCAACGCTGGCAAGGAGCAGAAACAGGACAATCCTTTAAGGGGAAAGCATGCCCGCTGCAGGGAAGGTAAGAAGAGAGGGAAGAAAAGGCGTGTGAAATGCTAATTGAGCTGCTTCCTTTACTGATCCAGAGTTATGCGAGCCCTCCGCCTTCTCGAAAGCTTGTCCCTAAGGGGTGGCAATAACTTAATAGCACGTTAAAACCAAGAGCTGGAGGAAGAAGAGAGCAGAAGGGCTGCCCTCACTGTGCACAGGACACAGCGAGGACACAGAGGTAGCAGCAGCCTGTATGCCAGCCCAGGACCTGCTGCCTTTCACAGCTGGAGCAGCACTGCTCCTGCTCTGCAGCCCACAGCACCCTGCGGATGAAAAGGGTGAAGAGGGACACAGGACACGTGAACCCACCTTCAAGGAGATGCGGCCAGCTCCGGACCTAACACACACATGCCTTGGGGAAAGCAGGGTCTGAAGACCAAGCTGGTTTGTAAATAAAATCTACCTCACTGATGTGAGGCATCAAAGGCCTGAGCGTTGAGTGTTGAAAACAGCTACATTTTACAGTTCTTTTACTGTATTTCTGTTACTGTCATTTTCCTTGCAGAAGGACAAGATCCAGACTGTGCCACTATACCAAAGTCCAGGCAGAAGTCTCAGGGACAACTCCTCAGTGTCCCGGTACTGGTGTGCCCAGTGCTGCCATCCCTATTTGCATCATTTCTCCAAGTCTGGCCCGAGCTACAGGTGCCACCACCCAGGCTCAGGTGTTTCAGGTCTAGGGAGACCCTGGGGCCAGGACATCTTGTACTAGAAGGTGCTAGAGAGCCTGTGGCACCATGGTGGGCTGTGACTCTGTGGCTGATCTGCCATCGCAGATGGGACTCTCCTCCCAGTTTCTATTGCAGAAGCAGTTCATTCCCTGGGAGGCATGGGGCAGCTCACCCTGCCTGCACCCTCTACCATCTGCCTCATGTCTGCATGCAAATCTTTGTCAGTCTTCTTCATTTGGATCATCTGGGGCGAGGACGGACAATTTCCGGTCACCTGCGTGAGCATCTATTTCAATATGCACTAGCCAGGGCCTGCCCTCTCTGTGACCCAACACAGATCCTTCTGTGCAGCTCAGGCTACAGAGAGAGGTTTTGTCGAGCCCATTGAAAGAGATGCACTGCAAGGGATCACACCTCTGTTTGCAGGAACAAACTGCCTCCTGTGCTTGAGCGTTTGAACCCAACTTGGACACCACGTTACACAGTGCAATCTCCTGATAGAGTTAGCTGGTTGCCTAAGGGGGTGAGAGGGAGAGAGAGAGATGTGGGACAGGCACCTGGGCACAAAAAGATTTCCTCAGGATGTTAGTGAACTGTGTCTTCAGAGGCCTGGGAAACTCATGCCATGTATTATGAGACCCTATATCCCATCACAGGGGCTCGCGATCCCTGGGCTGTGCTCTGAGACTGAGGGCTAGTGTGTCAGCTAGACTGAGGAGGGTAGATATGGTTCACCTGCTTACCAAAGGGTAAGAGGAACTCGGCACCCATTGCAGAAGCCCTCTCCAAGCCCCCAGACTCCTGCTGTGCCTGTCCTCTCCTGGAGGGACGCTTGCCCAGGTTGCAGCTCCTTGGGCACCACACGGCAGCAGTGGAGGGGCTCCCCATGCCCCACTGCGCTTGCTGCTCCAGCATCCCATTCCCCTGCAGCTGGGTAACAGTGGGAAGCCAGAGGGGAATGAACTGAGCAGGATTTAAAAACCAGAGCAACCCACCCTTTCAAGGTCAGACTCAGGTTGAGCTGCACAGGGTTTTCTCTAAGAGGCCACCGGAGCCCTTTTGTTCCTCGCTGCTCTTGCCATGTTCATCCCAATGTACATGTGAAAGGAACAATTAACAATAGGGCACTCCTCTCTGAGAATCCAATGCACTTTGAAGTGTCCACCAACCAAAGGTTCAAGAATGATACATCATTTTCCACTGTGAACGTGTCAAACTAGTACAGCAATTGAAAAAATGTCTCCACATGCCTTCCCAGCATGCAGACAGGGACCAGCTGGAGAGCCACTTCATATCCGACATGTCACCCCCTGACAACTGTCTTCTTGGGAATTTTTGGTATGTGAAGTTTTCTAACTTCTTTTTTTAAGTAAAGCACAAGAATAAATCCATTCACTTCAAAGCTGCAGCCAGGCCTCTCCTAAACTTGCAGTATTTCCTTCGAGACTGAGTAAAGGAGAGGGGAAAGAAGATTTTCTTATGCAAAAATACCTGGGAAGTATTTTTAAAGTGTCACTTATTGTATGTTATGCCAGTCATTAGCCACTTCTACACTAAAAAGTCCTACAGCTTACTTCCAGGCTGAGGGGCCCATTCAGCAAAGGTATTCCAGCATTATGCGAGCAGACCCACTAACCACAATGCACACCATTAACGGGGGTAGGGATCCCTCCGCTGTAAGTGCCCTGAGCAGTTCAAAAAGCACAAACACCCAAATCAGTGCTGTTATTTTAATGGTCTGTGAAGCTAAAAGCAGCTCAGAGCGGTCCAGAGATGATACAGAAGCCACTGTTTTAACAATAGTTTGCTCAAAGTTATTTTTCCTCCCCTAAAACAGAGCTTTTTCTCCACTCTAGCCAGAGAAATAGGTGTTGTCACAGGGTTCGCCCCACCGTCAGGGTAATAACTCTGTCACACGGTATGTCCTCTGGGAAGGCTCACACTGAAATCAGCTCTTGGTGGCTTCTTGCTCTCCCTAATTTGGGGTAAATATCTGTTTATCTGAGGTACATGTCTGTATGGTAAGTGCGGGAACTCTCATCTCTTTCCCATGGATGTTAAAACTAGGCAATCTCCATTAATTTAAAAAGAAAAAAAAAGCTCAACAAAAATCCCCACCAAATTTCAGATTTTTACTTAAAAATAAGACTTCTTAATAATGGTCAAAATGTTTGTGTTTTTTTTTTTTTAAATTCCCTAGAGGTTTTGCTTGTTTGTCTTTCAGAGAGGAGAGGACATTATTTTGTGGAAAATTTCCACTATTTTTCTCCATTTGGGTCACAATCCTGTGATTCCTTGTTGAACCTAGGGAATGTTCCGTTCGAAGCAAAGGGAAAATGAAACATATGTTCTTATGTTTTGAAACATAAGAAAATAAACAGGATAATTCCCAGATGGCCCACCTGTGAATCACCCCTTTCTTTTGTCCAGTAAAGGCATATAAAAGCAAAGACGTTTCAGTTGCATATCTTTTCACTCACCTGCTGGTTCCTAAGTCTCAGCTCTCCCTTTGTGCTTGGAAAATGAGTGGAGGTAAGGACAAGGGTTTTGAGGAGAGCCAGGAGCCTGAGAGGAGGTGATGATGGCTTATGGTGAAACCAGAAGTCTTGGCCTGGAGAGGAGAAGTACTGGGATGGAGGAAGATCACTAAAGCTCTTCCTCAGGAGTCCTGATTTTAGGTTTCTTATTGATAGTGACTGAAGTGAAGGGATGTTAATGATGTACTGATGGCACAAAAATGCTAGTTGGACCTTCCTGGGCCCTGGGATGAGTCCTGTAGGACATAACCCAGCGGGGGGCATTGATGGTGTTCAGACCTCCAAACAGGTTGTCCTCTAGAATCAGAGCCTGACCCCAGCCTGGGATGTGAGCCTGCCCATCCCAGGACCTGAAGATTCATTCTGAAAGGAAGAAAAACTTCTAAGTTGCTTTCATAAATATTTTTAAGGATTATATTCATCTGTGGAAAAACTGGTGTGGGCCAAGCTAGCAGTCTGAGGACCCGAAGGACATCGGGGACACGCAAATGGTGACCATGGTTGCAGGTCAGTGGTCCCTGCCACCAGCCCACAAGCGATGTCTGACAGTGCATGCACAGGGGCGCAGCCAAAGCCCTCAGCGTCTCTTCCTGCATCCCAGCACGCAGGCACTAAAAACAGCAGCAGGGATGTCTCGCCCTGGCACTGATCCTCACACAGCTGGGTCCTGCCCCGGAGCCGAGTCCTCTAAGCTCAGGGAGGGAAGAAGGAGGGAGAATATGGGATTTCTCCCCTGACTTGTGCTGTCTAGTTGTCCCCTTTGCTCTCCTTTCTCATCTCCTTATTGAAGCCAACACCTCTGCTCCCAGGAGAAGAGAAACCTGGCACTCCCACCAGACGACGCTTTGACTCTTCCTCCCCCCACCCTCTTTTTTTTTCTCCTCTTGACAATCTGCTTTGACCTGAGTGACATCCTGTCTTTGCTTTCAATCCCCGATTTTCTGCACTTGGGGATGGACTTTGAGCAGGCACTAAGTGCTGAGGCCGCACAGAGGCGGCGAGGGGGGGCTGCTGCTGCCCCGCAGCCTGCCATTCAGGCAGATGGTGGAGGGGGCCAATATGAATAGCTCCTGTCAGTCTCATAGCACGAACTTTACAATTGTGCTACGTGTTGGACTGCACGTGACTAATGCCATTCTTCTGCAGGCTGCAGGCAGGACACAGCTGTTTTCTTTAAGGGAAATTTTGGTTTTCTGGGCAGAAAAAAACCACCCATGGCAATATTGTATTAGTGTATTCAACACTATCCTCCATAATTAGGCGTGATCAAAGCCCATCCTGCCTTTCACCGCCTCTCTTTCTGGTAAATTAGATAATGTTTAAAAATGATCCTGGCCTTAGTTTGGTCCTTCTGGAAGTTTAAAACCTCCCTCTTCACACAGCAGGTATGCACTGAGAAGCAGCAGCAGGGCCAAATATAGGTTTCTTTACATAATTCTGGAGTACTTAAGTATTTAAAGATCAGTGCTGAATTCAGTACCAAACACTACATGGAGCTTCTGTTGATGAGAAATAGTGCTGCAAAACAGGATTTAAAAAATACAGGCATCTGAAAAGGTGAAGACCTCTTAAAAGCTGCAAAAAAAAGAAATGTGCAGTGAGCTCTGGACAGTGAATGAGTGTAGATCTAGACTCTACAGTACAGAGGAGCCACACCAGATCAGAACAGGAGTGCTCCTCGTGCCCACATTTTGGCCAGGCTCACAGTCCTGCTCCCTGCTCCGCTATCTCGAACAAGGCTTCTCCACGCAGTCATTTCTGCAGCGAAACCAGTGCCAGGCTCTCCAACTCGGGTGCAGCCAGAAACAGACCCCTGTCACTCCTGCACCTGCGTTTCCTTACCGGGGGGCATGTCTCTGCCCCGCAGCCCGGCCAGGGCTGCACCTGCAGCTGGGCAGCCCTTGGTGGTGGGACAAGGTGCGGACAGCCACAGGCAGTGCTGCCTTGAGCTGGACCCCTGTGATGGTCTGGCCATGAAGCTGCAGGTGGGCAGCTATGTAGCAAGGCACCAGTGTGCGGTTACACCCCTACATTTCATTCCGCCTGCCTCTCTTGTTGCATTTCCAGACACATCTGCCCACCAGCACTGCTGAAATGCCCCATGGAGTGTGGAGCAGGGCAAGAACTTTGGTTTGAGGGGGAGTTCAGAGAGGCTGAGCTTTGCTTAAAGTGCCTTTGCCATCCCCACGATGGGTGAGAAGGTAGTGTTTGAGCAAGAAGGGTGTCTTTGATATCATTCCTCTCCTCACTTTGATGGGCCGCAGAGGCTATAACATGCTGTTTCTGTGGCGTTGCAGTCCTGGTAACACACCTTGTTTGAAGTACTTCACATGTAACATTAGTATAAAGAAAAGGGAAAAAAACACCACAGAACTCTAACTATTATTTTAATTTCTCTCTGGTGAGAAACAAAGTTAAAAACAGCATGGGCCATTATTGTCAAACCCTTCAAACCTATAATGGAGCCTACAAATAGCTGATGGGCCAGATCTCCAAACTGCTTCAGCTCCTCTCTCCCAGTGGCCTGCGATACGGCAACTACCAGGGAGCTCTTCCAGCCCCAAGCGTCTTCCTGAGGGATGGGAGGATGAAGGCTGAATGCCAAACACAGCTGTGTGAATTATCCATGCAGAAGCCTAGCGAAAGCACTAGAGAGACTTCTGTATCTCCTCCATGCTGCCTGCTGTCTTGAGTTCAGCACTATTAATAGCTTGGAGAATTCAGCCACCTTTGCTGCAGGCAAAGTAGCACCAGCCTGTACCAAGTCCAGCCTCCTCCCTCCATCCCCATTTTGGACATGTCCTTCTCTAAAACTGTCCTTTTGCTTCAAAGGAGTGTTCAAAGGTGATGAGGGCTGCAGCTGATGATGAGGGTCATGCAGAAACCCCTAGAAGGGTCCCTGGGAGTTGAGTTGAACAGCACTTGCTGAGCATCCTGGGCACGAGGAGCCTTGCAGGGCCCACTTCGCCGCAAGGTGGGAGGAGCCTCCCCAGGAGAGGCACCGGTTATCAGCTGGACAGCAGAAACAGGTGCCTCCCTGCAGTGCTGGCCGCTGCCATCCTCACTGCACTGACAACGCGCACCCTCGTGCTGAGCGCCTCGGGGCTGAGTCGGGGTCGGCCTCGCGCGTGATGCAGTTAATTTGTGGGCTGCACGAACAGGGAAACGCCTCTGCTGCGCGCCTCTGCCCTGGGCATCCATGTGCCTTCCCCGTGGGTGCGCTGGCGGTGTTTGTGCTGAGAAGCCGTGGGGCAGGAGGGAGCAGTACTCACGTCCCCATGAGCCAGCTCCAGGTGAGGGCAGGCTCGTGGCTTCCTGGGAAGGGAGGCACTGACTCCCAACCTGGGTTTACAACGCGATCTCCGTGCCACCAGCGCGGGCATGGCTGCTGTGCTCTGGCGGAGCTTTTTCCCCGGCCGCCCGGAGCCTGGGGGCAGGCGGGGGGCTGCCGGCTGCGGGTGCCCCCGAGCCCGGGCTGTGGCG